>VWYE01021120.1:0-90019 GCA_013398995.1 Alaudala cheleensis | reverse complement strand
TAATAAAAGAGGAAATAAATGATTCATATACAAAAATCACTAAAAACTGCAGAATAACAACCACAGTAGAATAATAAAAGCCATCAAACAATACACACAGTAGTGGTCCATGGTCAAATATAAATAAATGTTGCATGTTCTTTAGGCCAATAAAAACCCAAAACTAATGTCCATCTTATTGTCAGAGTCACAAATTAACCAACTAACTAACTAACACAATTTCTAACTTACCCATTTTTTAAAATAATATATTGACAGAGTAATCCAGATGAATTCTAGAGCTGATCTTCATATCAGAGTACTAGTGTTGGTTTATGGGACTTTCTCAAGGAAAATAAAATCTGAAACTTACTTAGTTCAATGTCTCAGAAAAAAAGGAAGAAGAACAGGTTAGTGAAAGGGAAGGAGACCTCATGTTTCAATTCCCACCCCTAGGACTGTCTATTTTCTAGACTCATTTTCCCATAAATATGCACAGAGATCTTTTTCATTCTGTCCAAATGAGACCTCTTCTTCCAGCTGTCTCCTTGCTCAAACCCTCACTACACCCATCAAAACACCATAATTTAGGTGTGGTTAGAGATATCCAGCCTCCTCAAGATGATGAGGACCCTGAACATAGGATTTTGGGGTACTTTTGGCATCATAGTATGCTTGAAAAAGTGAGTGCTTTTCTCTGTTAGGTATGCATCCACAGCCAGGCAGCCTGAGTCCCACATGAAGTCTCCTTTGTTTTTGCTGTCAATTCCCCATACAGATATGAGAGATGTGAGGCCCAGCTCGAGTTCCTGTGCTGGCTCCCAGATGTCTTCACAGATTCCCTCTTCCTTCCATTGTCTGCAAGACAATATGTCAGGTCTGCTGGGGCCATAGGTGTGAGCACAGTTTCATTATTTCACTGCAGATAGTGTTTGGGTGAATTTAAATGACAATTGTCAGTTTTTTGAGAGGATAAATTCTAAAAGCTTAAAAAATCAAAGTAATTGACTAAGCAGCTTGTTTTTCTGTCTGAGCATTAGGCACTGAGGATGTGGAACACCATGCTCTGTGACTGAGCCATATATTGCCATACCACTTTTTTTCCCCAGAGACCACAATGACTGCTTGATAAGATTGAAACTATTTTTTCACAAAAAAACCTCTTATTACTGTGTTACTGTTAAAATATCATTATATATAGTAAAGTTAACAAAAAATACTTACAGTCAACAAAAAAGAAGTAATTTTGTTAGTTTTGAAGGTTAAATAGGTTTCTCACTAACTATGAAGACTTTCAGCTCAGTACATATCTGTCTTCTTAAGCTGTTGGACAATAACTATGGGATTTTTCAGTATATAGAGTTAGCTGAATTCTCTGTGAATTTCAAAGGAATTTTCTGATCATTTCAGATGATAAGAGAGTTTTCAAAAACTGAGTTTTTCTGCAGAAATATGAGGTTTTTATTTCTCCAATTATGAAATGCTATAGTTGCACTTCACACTAAAATGGGGGATTTTATTCTCAAAGAGCTTATCTGGAGACTTCTGTTTGCAGTCTCCCTGATCTATTTGCAATACTCATTATCATTTTTTCTTGGTATTGAAAATATGTTTAACAAAGTTTTGCATGCACAAGTCAAAGCAGGGTAAGTATTTATCAGCCAATGTATTGTAACTTGTTTCATTTATGTCATGAGACAGAACACTTGTCTAATAAATATTATGCCTTGTTGAAAGGTGTAACTATAACTTATCCTGTGTTTAAAATATTGCTTTCTTCCCTAATAAATGCAAAATTGGAAATGAAAATCATGCTTGAAGAAGTTGTCTTTCCTTTCGGGAAATTGGGTCAAACTTCCTCTAACTAAAGCATTTTAATAAATCAACTATTCCCTTGCACTTGCCATTCATTTGTGTACACCCCAACTGACAATGCAACAACTTATATGTTCTTTGCAAAGCTTACATTTAAAACTGGTGATTTGGAAAATATACTGTATTTTAGAAAAATTGCAGTAGGCATGAGCAACAAGGCTGATGAGTAAATCTGTTTGATGGGATCTTTCTTTACTGAGTTGTTTCAAATTTGATCTAATAAATCTCATATTAGCCTCCCACAAATTCCATAAACCTCAGTTTCCTACAAAGTGTCTGAGAATGACCTACGATTTCATGGGTTGTCTTTTGGGTTTGCTTGTTTGTTTTATTTCCAATGATTTGTTAACACATTTACTCATATGTCACTCAGGGATCCGAATTTCTATCCAATGTATGTTAAAAGAATTGAATTGTTTAAAAGGAAGAAAAAAATCAAAATTATTGAACTGAAAGAGAAAAACGTAATGGAAAGCTCTCAAATTTTCTGAACAGACAGCAATAGTTACACATTTAAGGAAACATGGAATTTCTTGTTCACTAAGATACATTTTAGCGATTTCCTGGCTACATTTCAGACAACAGAATGCCTGTGGGACAGTCAGTCTATATGTCCACTCCAAGAGATGTCTGCTACAAATATACCAACTCCTCAGATAAAATCCAGAGACAGCATTCACAATGTTGGGATGAGAAAAGTTAATATGGTTTTCATATAAGGCAGTAAAATCCCCCACTCCCTCCGATACAACTTAAAAAATAAATACTGCATTATGAGCAGTAAATAATAGCCTCAGTTCTTAAGCAGTAAGACTGACCTCCACAAATCCTAGATCCCTGAGACCGAGAGGAAAAGTCTGGAGTAGCTGGTTTACCATTGGTGGAAGAATCAGGGACTCCTATCTAAGGTCAGGGAATACTTAAGTAAATGTCACATACTGATAAATCTTTTAAGATTTCCTACTATTTAAGAGGATAAAATGAACATATACACAAATGTCAGAATACTGACATTATTATTGAAGCTTAATTGTCAATTAATTGTCTTTTTAACTTAGCCTTCCTTAGAACAAAATGAAAGTAACAGTAGTTACTAGAGAGAAAAATAAAATTTTTACATAGCAAAATTTCCACCGTTTCTTCTCACCCTTTTATACTGTCTTCTCATGACATTTTTACCACATCATGCCTCTTTTACCTCTTGGTCATAGCCTGATATAAATCTATATTGATAGATATATATATAACCTGATATAAGTAGGCTCAGGCAGTTAATGGCATTTATATTTATATCATAAATGGAAAAAACTTCGAGATTTAATCAGATCACTATTGCTTATCAAGAGGTTTTTACAGTAGATCAAGTTAGACACCAATAAAGGCTTGGAAGACAATAAAACAAAAATTATTTCATTATATATTCAAGCTTTTAGCAAAGCTGGATCCTTATTATTCCAAGTATTTTCAGTAGCATTTGTTTGTATGAAAATACTGTCTTATTTCTGTTTCCTAAATTGTAGACACTGACATTAAGTTCGACCCATGAGAATCTCCTAAGTTTGCAGAAGAAATCCTTGTCTACTATACTTGGTTGCAATTAGAACATTCATTTTCATTTCACTAAATTAAGCCTCCATATTGACATTATGTTGTTTCAGATCATAGCACTATTGATAAATTGATGCCAGGAGTTCCTTGTGCCTACACCTATTTCTGCAATGAAATGCTTCCGTATATGAAACTGCATATTAGCTTTTAGGGACTTCACTTTCTATAAAGAAACATTCTTATGAAATAAAAATGCCAAGAATGTATCCTTATTGTTCTACATAGTCATTGTATAACAAAAAAAATTGTGGCACTATCAAGACCTGCCACATAGCAAGGTCCTCTGTACGTGCCAATCCTGGCAAGTGGTCTGTGTTTAAGATGTGAGTGGAACTTCTCAGCCTTCCTTGCACAAAGATTCTTGTGCTTTAATTTTGCTGATCATTAGACTTTTTCTCCTCCATGTTTAACTCAGTCTTTCTTGGTTCATCTGAAGACAATGTTCACAAGGAGTGCAGATATTTTCTCTTTTCAACATTTCTTAAATTACCTGACGACAGTTATCTTTTTCCTTGTATATCTTTGCTGCAGTTTAAATATATAATCCCATTAGTTCAATCTTTTCTCTTGGATAATTTTTTTCAGCAGTCATCATTCTCTTTGTTTGCCACTATAATCTCTCCAACTGGTACACGTTTCAACTCTCATGCAACGTACAGATATTAGCATAAAATCTTTGCCTTGCTTTTGTCCTGTATCTCCCAGGCTTCTTTAGAAATGCATTTGTGAGCCAGCTGTTCCCATACTCATTTCATCTTGCAGATTATTTCTGCCTAAGTGCTGTACCTTGTATTTCATCCAATTTTAGGCCATTTCTCCCATTTGTCAAGATAATTTAGAACTTTAATCCTGCCTCCATCCTTGTGATGTCTCTCAGTTTCATGACACCTGCAAATTTAATAAGTGTCTTTTCCATTTCAATTCAATTTCAGTTCAATTTGTTAATAAAAACATTGAACAGAACTAGACCCATGACAGTACCCTGTATATTCGCACCTGACCCTTCCTCCTTTTTTGACAGTGAAATATTGCCAAGGACTCCATGGGTACTGTTAGCAAATCTGTCTAACAGCCACCTGGTAGTTTTCATCTGGACTATGACTCCAAAGTTTGCTTATGAGATTCTCACAAGAGATAATTTCAAATGCCCTACAAAAGTCATTATATAACATCTATTGCTGGGCAGGTTTGACATGATTTACTGTTGACAATTCATTGCTGTCTCTTATTTATCTGCTTGTTTTCTTCTGCATGCTTAGAGATAGGTTTGATTCCTTGGTGAAACCTTTTTATGGCAGCAGGTATTAGACTAGAAGTTGTATGATTTGGTCTTATGTGTAGTCACAAAACATGTTCTTCTTCAGATCTTCCAATATTTTACCTATGCTTCCCAGTTTCACCAAAAGTAACCCTCAAATGCAAGGCAGTTGTATTTTGTACTTCTTGGCTGTTGTTATACCTTATCTTCCACCTCTAATCATACCCAGTGCAGAGTTTATCATTTTAAGGCAACCATTAAAAATTACTAATGATAACCAGAAGCTACCATTCCATTTCTGCTCTACTTTTTTTGTTGGAAACACCCTGATAGATCATCACTTCCATAGATTATGCCAGCAAGCCAGTTAAGTGATTATTGTTTTTTATTTCTGGTTAAATAAGCTGGGAGAGCTCATTTACATCTTCAGCTGAAACTTTTTAAGAAACCTGGCTTATTTGGCTAAAATGAGTTAGAAGGCACACCATGATATGAAGGAGAAAGTGATTAACAGCTGGGAACAGGATTGGGGTCATTACCTCTGCAAGCAACACAGCTGGAGACGAAAGAAGGCATGTGTTCTGGCTTCAGTTTTCTTCTAGCTGAGAATATCTAGCATTTCAGGAGATATCAGCATCAAACACTGGACTTTTGCACAATCTTATTTTCCAAAACATCTTGTAGTCTACAAATGCATCCAGTTTTTTTTTCCCCTGCTGCTTCCATCTAATCAGCTATTGAAAGCAGAAGAAATTTCACAGCTTTTGCCTCTACAGAATGTCATTTTTTCTCACCTGTCTGCATCTCCAGTTTTCAAGACAATAAATTTCATTCCTGATGTTCTTACACCTCATACATTGAATTATTTTTTTCTATGTATGTAACTACCACGAATACATACTTAGAACTTTAAATGGATATCAATTAATGCATTAAATATAATTTGGCCTAAGTCAAGTACTTAAGGGATTTCACCACAATGGAAGGAAGACCTGTAGTTTCCTTCAGCACAGTCAACCACAATCTCCCCCTTAGGTACTGATTTACCCTATCACATTTTTTTTTTAGTAATCCTATAATCTCCAGTTTTATTCATAATTTATGAGTAAAGCTCAAGGACATATCTTTTAGGAATGATGCAGGGAATGTTTTTCTGATGTGCATGTGAGACACTGTGATGAGCTTAAAAAAGCTGGAGGCCAAAAACCAAGGCAGATCTATTTCTCTGACAAAGGCAAAGTGCTGTTGAAGTAATTTTTTAGTGACTCCCCCAACATCCTCATTTATCCTTAGATCCTATTCTCCCTTTTCTTAATTGCAGGACTTTTTCTGAACTTCAAAGGGAAAAGAATCAGAATATCAAACAGGCAAAATCTCCCACAAGCTGAAACTCTACAGAGGAGCATTTCTAGAACAGATCATTGAGAAAACACTTACGTAAGCCTCAAAGTCAATAAAGACAAAAATTTGAGCCAGGAACAGCTTTTCAAGGAAAGGCAAAGAGCACTTGAAATTAGAACCTGATGAGTAATTAAAGATATTATAAGCTGCAGTTCCTGATATAGATTAGAGGGCCCCTTTATTACGTTGTCTCATCTATTTGACTAATCCTATATATTTATACTCCATGGTGACTAGCACAGAAATTCAGATATTATTTAATCCTCTTTGTCTCACTGTAAGTAACTTTTCATAGAGAATTGTGTTTTAGAAAAAGGTTTTCAGTAACTTTCAGGCAGTAGTAAGAGATTAAAAAGAAAATCTATTCTTGGCCAATTCTTTTTACAGTGATGGTTTTTATTCTCCAGTAGTTTTAACATCCATGGACAAAATATGAAAATGTATGCAAGACCCTTTACATGTTGAGTGGTAACACCATTCTGAGGTTCCACTTACACCTTTATGCTTGAGGGATGCCCCTTCACACAGCCCTGTGTGAAAAGGACCTAAGCACAGCTTTTCAGTGATGTGTATGTGCCACAGTCATTTTTCACAAGAAATTTTGAGAATTCACAGATGTAAATCCATCTGAAAGAAGAAATATAATGCCCTACTTAATGTGAATTTAGAAAACAAGGTTGTACTAAATATTCTGGAGATGGAAAACTATAATCAGAAAAATTCTTGTGTCACAGTTATGATAGAAATCATGAGTAAACTATTGATTTGGGTTATGGATATAACCTAGCCAGACCTTTCTGTATTAGGTAAGCTTTCAAGTTATCTGGCCACTAGACTCCTGAACCTGTAGCACACTCATTGTGATGTTTTCTTGTATTCACACACCATTGTCAACTCTAATAATATCTAACAAATATAGTCAAGGTTATGAATTAAATCTAAACTTCATGAACTAAAGCTAAGCCAGTTTTTGTGCTGCTATTTTGGCTTGGTTTTGGTTTGGGCTCCTGCTTTTAAACTGGATGGTATTCAGAATAATTCTCAGTTAGGAGATGTTTTCTTCAAGACTGGAGGGGCCAGCCAGCCACAGTCAGTAGAATCAGAGCTTAGCACAAGAACTGTTATTTCTGGCTATGATGTATTTTTTCTCCTGGTATAAAGATTTCTTTAGCATAAAGCTAATTCCTCACGATGGGTTCCTTCAGAAATGTTTTGCCAAGAAATTAACTGCATGTATCACTAATGAAGTCGGTGTTTCTGCATCATTGTTCATAGAAAATATTCATGAAAATAAGGCAATAAACCCAGGAGATTCTATCAAAGACAATGTGCCTAAGTACCCTTCTCCAGAAAGCAAAACTATTAAAAATATTGTTGCTCTTCACAAATTTGTCTAAATTTTCTGGTTTGTTTTTCAGTGATTTTATCTTACTTCTCTCTTTATCTTAATCTTTAGAAGTACATTTTTCATGATGTGTACCCGGCTCAGAGTAAAAGAAGCTGCAAATCTTCAAAAAAACTTTTTCCATATATTCAGAGAATGACATGAGGAAAAATGGGTTTTGCACATTAACTTTCTGGTTGTTAAGCTTGTTTATTCTCTTTGAGAAACTAATGGAGACATAAAACAAATGATGAACATCTGATTTTCACCATTCACATTAAAAACTTGGTTAACCAAGTCATGAGACTTTCCAGAAATCTCAGTTTACCTATACCACACAGAAACTCATTTAAACAGCAAAGTTTAGCATTTACTGGGCGTATTCCAGTTGCTGACAGTGGTAGGTGTGTGAGGTCATATTATGGGGAATATCTTGCAGTAGGCCACAAATGTTGGATATAAACATCTTTTCTCCCTCTCACCAATTAGAGAAACCTCATTCCTGACAATTCTCTTGCTTTCAGTACCCAGCCTATCTGTTTTCAGGGAGAAATCATTTGAAGAAAATCATCACTACCAGATAGCCTTTTTAACACAAGGCAAATCCTTTCAGTACTCACTGATTTTTTATGATCTTTTTTTCCTGTGGTAGAATTACCCAGGAACAGCTACAATGCTTTAAACATGTATCTTAATCTAAATGTGGGCAAATTGTAATTCCAAGTTGTTTTTCGACATCTGCAGGGACACACAGAATTGTTGTATGCATGTGGGTGCACTTTACCTTGGGTGGAACCATCTGAACAACTGAGCTACAATAGTCCAGAATCTTAAGTGAATGTTGTTTTTCATTCCACTGTGTCTCAGTTCCTTGCAAATGAGGCAGAGCTGATGCTGACCCCTTCATTTTGTGTTGTGAAGATAAGTACTTCATTAGTGCTTTGAAAAATTCCAGGTGCTGTGGTGTGAAAAAGAAACAACAAGAAATAAACCTGTAATTCTGGATGCAGAATTTGTGTGCACCAGGGCAGATTCACTGACATTCAGATAGCAGTACTATTTATTTGCTGACTCTTTTCTTAAAGATTATTAAAATATATAGGATTAAACTGCACAGGTTTTTTTTTTTTTTTTGAAGAGGGAATGAGTGTTTCATTCTGGGTATGCTAGCCCCAGTACATTAAAAATCCTTTTCAGTCAACTTGCTTTTGCAAAGAAAGCAAGAGGCTGACAGTTGTATATTTGCATCTTGCCCCAGCAAGGTGCTGGCACTAAGCCAGAGCATGCACTGAGAGCCAGGCACTCAGAGGCACTCTTTAGGCTGTAAGGAGGCTGTGAGAGCAGGGAACTGAACTCAGCCACCTCAAAAGCCTCTTCCACGCTTATGATATCAATCTAGACACAAGCACCTCTATCCACAAAGCAATAAGAAACTCAACAGTAGCAAAACATTTGCCTCTGATTTTGGATACAAGAAGCCGGAACTAATCAGTTTCTTCACACACAGAAGAGCTACAAAAGATGGAGGTGGTTTTTTATTTTTTTGCAGATGCCTTCACAGAGACAAGCTCAGTACATTTTTCTCTTGAGCATCTGCAGTGTAGTTTTATTCTGAGCAATAAAATCAAACCCTAGTAAATTAGTTTGAGGTATTTCTATCTGATAGTTTTCTTATACTAAAACTGCTGCCTAACAGTAGCCAGTGCTAGGAACCAATACACAATTATTTCAAGGATGTGATTTCAAGGAACACATTTTGCTTGGCCTCCCTGCAGATATACAGAAAAAAATTCACTTTAACATTCCAGTTTTCTTTATACGGCCTAAAACAAGCAGTTGCCAAGGAAGCATGGCAAGCTTACAGAAAAATATATATCCCATTGTATACATCTGAGCTAATAATTATGGTGTCTTATTAGCTGCATATTGACAGTAAGCTTGGTGCTTTGCCATTTATATTCTGCTGTTGCTAGGGCTGAAATGAACACCAGACAACTGCAAGTTTTCAGGAAAGAATAACTGTTGGACTTTTCCTAGAAAATTGCCGAATTTTAACATGAAAAACAATCAATAATTGCAAGAGGATATCAGGAAGACCTCAGATAGATTCTATCTCACTTGTGTCATGTCCATACAAAACTTTTTATCCATGTGATTAAAATAAAATCAAACAAGCAGTAATTTTTGCTAAAAGTAGGTTTTCTTGCCTATTAAAGCTGAGTTCTGCTAGCATAAACTAAAAGAAGACCCAAATAAAACTTCTGAGTTATTTTTATTCTTACCAGAAAGTATCCAGAGCATCATCATTCATCCCCAGAACAGAGTGTAAAACATATTACTTTCTCTAGGCATATCCTGAGTGAAGTGAAGTGTAAATGAGACCACACTTTACAGATGCCCATCTCCTTTCATTTGTTACAGCAAGGGTTGCAGTGCCAAGTCCATCAGTCTGAAATAAGGAATGGCACAAAGAGAATTCATGATTATGGAAAAGCTGAGTGCCACAGAACTGAGGTGTTTCAGCAATGGAATGCAATGACTATTTATATACCAGTTTTGGGAAAATTCAGAAATGTGCTTGAATGTTGCAAATCCATCTCTTTACTATGTGCATATGTATTTGCACAGTCAGAGACACATACTTCTGGTTGCAATAAAAACTATCTAGGCTCTCTCTACTTTTTATTTCACAACTGTTGAACAAAAATAATATATTAAATAATCGAGGGATTACTTAAAATAATTCCATTCCCACCTCTATTTGAATTTTAAGGTGGCAGCATTGTCACTTAATTTCTCACCTTTGACCTCACAAGTCCTGTAGTTCTAGCTTCATGAAGATCCTTTCCATGATAAAAATCTATCTGTTCCAGGACCCAGCCTATAATATAGTCATGTGTGCACTCTGCTAGAAATTAATTCCATCCCTGGAACAGCACTGGAAACCAATCCTTGTACTTACTAAGCAGCCACTTCTGGCAAAAGTCACCACTCTATTAGTTAAAGCTTGAAGCATACTGAGTCCTGAAATCTCAGGGCATCTCTGGCAGAGTCCTTACAGGAAGCAAGAACAGAGAAGCCTGCTTCTGGTGCCCATGTTTCAACACAGTGTACATGTCTAGACTGAATTCAGACTTGACCTCTGCAAGTTTAGTCACATCAGGATTTTTGGGGGAACAAAAATGTTGGCACTTTGGTTATGCCCACCTCTCAATCAAATCAGTTTTACTTACCTACACTTCTTCTACAAACAAATTCCCATCAGTGCACCCATATCCCTTTGCTTGGTACTCCGTGCTTTTAGGAATTTGGTAAACTGTGACACTCTACACTGAACAGTCAGGGAGGTCTCTTAGTCAGAAAGCCTTGCATATGGAGTGGCTGTCTAAACTAGACATTGGGAAGACAATGGTCTAAGGAAAACAGCGTCTTTCCACCAGACTTAAATCACTGCTGAAGAAATACCGTGAGATGTGTGTGTCTGCAAAACTAGGATCCACAGCATGGCATCACCTTCAGGCTGTGCAATCCCACTGTAGCTCTGAGCACAGATATCTGAAGGCACTTATCAGTCATTGGGTGCTAATTATTGTACAGCCTCTCCATTCAGACTGGGACTGTGACTGATCATCAACATGAAAATGCCAAGGGCTTTGAATCCCTCCTCCAGAGAAGCACAGGATAAGAACTCCACTGTTGGGGTTTGTTATTTTCCATTTGCATTGGTTTGCTCCAAGTTCCAAGTTACCCCCTTTTTTGCTGTTTATCATTGGTTCTGCCTGGTCTGCCTCCCTGATGCAATCCCCTGGGGAAGTTATGCAGTACCCTGGGAGAATTGCATCAGCCATCATTTACCCCTCCCCGAGCTCCTGTCTGTGTCCCCTGTGCCCTCCCCTGGCACCTGTCTGTTTCCCCTAAACCTCACCCTTTGTTCTGGAAAGTTCTACCGTTTCTTCTTGGTGATTTGATATTACACGTTTGTCCCTCCCCCAAGTTATCCCTATTGCTCCCGGTTGATGTCAATCCAAGTTGTAACCACACCCCGATCCCTCCTGATTGGTCTACTGTTACTGTTCCTGCCCCTGTTAGAAGGTGTTGCACACGCCAGAGTGGGGCTCCTTTTGGGCAGTCCCTCTGTTGGGGAGTTGACCTTCCAGGCTCAATAAACCCAGAGAATTTAGACCCCCAAAGGAGTCAGCCTCTTTTCTCCAGCGTCAGCAGGGAGGTTTCCACCACTCCTACACCCACTGGGTCTGTGTGTGGCCTCAGCCCACAGATCGTGGCAGGGTCGCCTCGGGGCAGAGCTAGCCCCTAAAAGAGAGGAACCACCTTCACTCCACTCCAATTTTTCCTTCTCTTCTCTACCACTGAGATTTCCCACATTTATTAATCATATTTTCAACATGCTGAATCACCAACACTCAGAAGTTAAGTAGGTGAATTGATTAAATGGCTTGGAACCAAGTGCCACTAATTTGAAAATAGCCCAAGTTTGAATCAGTCCTTCACTGCAAACACAGGACTAACAGGAAGATGGTCTGGTGCTTGAACAAAACCACCTGATGACGCTCTCGTGAAAGAGAGTCATTTAACTAAGGACAGACCTAGGTGTCATCAGCTCAGACCACACTGCAGAAGTGTTCCTGTACTATTCACTGGTCTCAGAAGTCTCTGGAGAGTTAAGAAGTTTCTTTCTTCAGCTACTGAGACTTAGCCTTCACCCCATATTACAGGCAAAATCTTATTGGCATAAAACTATTTTGTGCTTTCTGGAATCCTCAGCTGGTCAGTGATTACTGATGTACCTTGAAGTGATGTCTTCAGTGCCTAAGAAATTCCAAGAGGCACCAAATGCAGCCATGTATCTCCTAGCAACAGAGGCCTTCATGAACACATCAAGCTCATTTTTCAGTGGTGTCCTTTGGAAGAAGGCTGTGGAACACAGATTTTCTGTGAAATTTCATAGCATAGCTTATGGGCAAGAAAAAATATCCTGACACTGATTAATCTGTGTCTTAGAACACATCACTCTGCAGGCATCCTAGTTCTGGTACCATGGCAGGGCAATCTTATTCATGTGGCAGAGCATCTAGATGAAAGAGCCTTACTTTCCACACCAGGTCTCCCCCATTGATCTAGTGATTTCTGTGCAGGAGGAGCAACAGACCAAGTTCACACAGCAATACTAATACCTTTAGATAGATGCATTTGCTTTAATAATTTTTGCCAAATTGGGTATGTATCAGATGACAGATTGTCAGATCTGGTCCCTCATGAGAGTAATTTTGGTGTTCATTCAATAAAATCCGTACTCAAGTTCAAGGTCTTGGGCCTACAGTGTTTTTTAGGGTTTCTTTTATATGTCTAGTGCCCAAGTTAGCAGAACCAAAATCTGCAGCTCAGAAATAAAAAGCACCATGACAGCTCCAGTCTTCCAGTATAACACAGCTCTCTACTGCAGCAGTAAAACTCAGATATGCAAGTGACATGAATTTCTTAGAGGCTGATACAAAAATGCCCTCCCTGCTCTCCCTACCCTCTACCCACACCCTCCAGAAAAATATGTCATCACAGATTTCATCTGCTACTGCCCCCAGTGCAGATTGCATTCCTTTTACCTTGCCCTTTCTAACAAATCCGTCACAAGATATTCATATTAAAAAATAATGGTGGAAGAAAGTCTAAAACTCTAGAAAAGTAAGAGTCCTTACTTTCTGCTACTACTGTGCCATTCTCCTGGAAGAGGAGAATACGACATAAGTGTATGTGGCAGGTGCATAGTCACAGTAGTGAATACTTCTCTGAAAGGTGTTCAGGCACTCTGAGAGTAAGGAATAAACTCATAAACTTACACAGGATGGGATGGGATGGGATGGGATGGGATGGGATGGGATGGGATGGGATAGGATAGGATAGGATAGGATAGGATAGGATAGGATAGGATAGGATAGGATAGGACAACATGGCATAGTTTGCAGATCTTTAACTTTCTTGCTTTTTCTTTGTGTTGCCATCTTCATTCTCAAGCAACACTATTTTTTCAGAGGAAGGCAACTCTTCATGTGTTGAGAATCATGTTTATTCACACTGGTTCCATTATGCACTGTTTGCAAGTAATAAACTTATTTTTTCTGTAAAAATGTTTTTGAATGCCTTTGAAGCTACAGAATGCCTTTTAACTGAAGGCATTCTGTAGCATAAGTTTCCATGAAACTTTAGAACAAACACAGACAAGACAGCATCTAATCTTCAAGCCACTAACTGTTTGATGTCTGTGATTCTTGGACTGAAAAAATATTATTCAGTCTGGAAGAACAAAAATGTATCAGAAATTTGTTAAATACAAAATTGTAAGTATCCTCATATAAATGAACCTGTTTTGTTGGAATCTGTGAGAAGCTGTTTTGGAGAGTTATTGATATATCTGTTCTTTTCTGTCACCCTTTCTGGATTTAATTTCAAGCTTAGAACGATTTCCTTTTAAACTCTCAGAATTAATCATGTGCCCTTTGCTGTCTGAGCAGAGCTGAGCCCACCTGAGCACAAACACTGAGCCTGCCATGCTTGGCATGCTGCTCTGGACTCCATACTGCTGATGTCTTCTTAATGTGCTTCTACTTGGGCACACTTTGGAGCACTGCTGGTTCTGCACATTTTCCATCTTGAAAAAAGAATAATTCTGTTGTTTCTTTAACTGAAATAGAAATATTAATTTTTTATTTTATGTTCTCAGACATAATTCCTTAGCAAGCTAAGGCTCAAAATAGTTAAGACATGATTTGAGAAATTTTTTTTTAAATCGTATCTCATTAAGTATCTCCTGAAGCCTTTTGTTAAAAAAAGTTTCAGTAGTATTTTTATATTTGTATGTACACAAACACATAGACACACTTCTTTTAAACTGAGTTTTAAGATTTTCCTGCAAGACTGCTATGTTTGTTTATTTCTTGCTAGTTCTCCTACATCATATTTAACCCAGCAAGGACACACTTTAAAAAACATATCCAGGAAATTTACATTTATATATATCTTCCTTTTAGCTATTTCCTTAACAACATGCCAGAA
Source organism: Alaudala cheleensis (assembly GCA_013398995.1). NCBI lineage: Eukaryota > Metazoa > Chordata > Aves > Passeriformes > Alaudidae > Alaudala > Alaudala cheleensis. Next base: position 75,449 of record VWYE01021120.1, on the reverse strand, counting down.
AATGCTTTCAAAAATATTTTAGGCATTGCATCCACAAAGCTGTCAGCTAACTTTCTTTGCAGAGCAGCATCCACATATTTTCACTGTCTGAGAATGTCAGCTACTGTATTTAAAGAGAGGCAGAATTCATTCTCTGATCCCATCCAAAGACATGAAAAAGAGGTGACAGTAGGTAGTACTAGCAAGAAAAATACTTAGGGAGCAAAAAAAGATTAGATTAGATTAGATTAGATTAGATTAGATTAGATTAGATTAGATTAGATTAGATTCCATATAGCATGAAGTCCTATGAGGAGAGGCAGAGGGAGCTCGGGTTGTTTATCCTGGAGAAGAGAAGGCTCAGGGGAGACCTTACTGCCCTCTACAACTGCCTGGAAGGAGGCTGTAGCCAAGTGGGGGTCAGTGTCTTCTTTCAGGTACCTGGACAAGAGAAAAAAGCCTCAAACTGCAGCCCACGAAGTTCAAGTTGGACATCAGGAAGAATTTCTTCACTGAAAGGGTGGAAACACTGCAAGAGGCTGACCAAGGAGCTGGTGGAGTCACCTTCCCTGAAGTATTCAAGAAACAACTGAACATAGCACTGAGTGCTATGGTTCTGTTAACAGGGTGATGGTACTGTCAAAGGTTGGGCTTGCTTATCATGGAGGTTTTTTTCCAACCATATTCCACAATAAACCACTTAAGAAAGTGAGAAGCACCCAGATGGGTAAGAAAGGAATAGGAATATTCCAGATAGGAAAGGAGGGAGGGGAAGAGAAAGGAAAAGGAATGCTGTACAGAGAGGCAAGAAATTAAAAAAAAACAATAAATTAAATGGATAATTCATTGAGCTGAATAGCTCAATAAACACAGCTGAACAGTGCTGAAAATTTTACTGCAAAAAACAGTTATTAATAAATAAACTTTTATAAATTAGTCCTACAGAAAATGTGATTAGTCAACAGGAATAGGATAAAAAAAGGGGTGTGCAGGAGCTTTACTAAAGAGCAGTGGTTTTGGTTGGTGTTTTTGAAATTGCAGTGAGCATGCTTCATAAACTATTGGAAACTTTTAGTCCATGCTGTACTGACTTCATGCAGCACACACACAAAGTGTGAATGCTTTCCCATATTAGATGAGAAACGAGTGGCACCCCAGTCCAAGCCTGATTTGACATCCCTTTAGGATAGCACATATCACCTTCATTTCCTCTTTGCAAAGGTGACAGTTATGCATTTCTGCCTTAGGAGCATGGTGGTCCAAATCTTTCTCTGCCTGTGAACAGACCTGCCAGGCATCTGGGCATAAAGGATTCACTGTCCTTTTTTAAACCAGTCAGGAGCTGTTAACTCCAAATTGGCTGAGTGTCTTATCTCTGGCTTCAGGATGACCCTATCTAAGTGTCAGAATCTTAAGCTCTTGAAAGAACTATCAATTGAATCTTTACAGTCAAAAGTCTTTAAATCACTCAAAATGCAAGAAGGGTTTAGAGACTTCTCAGGTAAAAACTAGTGCTCTACATTGCTGTGAAAACTCTTTTAAGTGCAACCTCAATTTCTGTTCAAAAAGGATCAAAGCCAGAACACCCCAAAAATAATGTTTCCTGGCAATTTTCATCTCCTATATTGTTTTGGTATTAAACAATGTTAGGCACACCATGTAAATCATTAAGAATCTATCCACTGAATTCTGACATTGTTCATTAAATACATCATTTGTGTAATAGCACTTCATTAATTATAGAGCTCCTGAATAATGAAAATAATGCATTAACTGGATAACAGCAAAAGTAGTCAAATAGTATTAAGCAATTTCCTGTAATAATTCAGCATAACAATATTTTCTGTAATGAAACACTATAGGCAAGTATTAGCAGTTTACATGTGTGAAATTATTAGCTCTTTCAAATTAATTCTCTCTTGGGCCTTTACAAAGTGTGTTGTGGAAGGGAAATCAAAGACAACAGAGCACTCTAACCATATATAGAATATTGATCAAGACTCCTGTGGTTAAAATCCTATTAATATAAAGTAACTCTGCTTAATGCACACAGACATATATTTTAATAAATGATTCCTAGGTATACTAAGGGTGTTCTGAAAACTGCTTTGAAATTTTAATATAGGAAAATAAATAAATTTCCCCACATTTAGAAATGCCAGTTTAATTTTTATTACCTACAGTAATTAAATTCAAACATTTTAAGTAACTCACAGTAGTATTTTTATAATTTTTTTCTTTAACATGAGCCACAACTAAGTGAATTTGTTTTAGAGCTGTAGTTAGAGCAGCAACCCTATTTCTTTTTTAATATGGAAAAAATTTTCAGGGCTTTTTGGCTGGCTACATATGACAAGCTTTTATAACAAGAAAAGTCCATTACACTCTTCACAATATTAATTAAAAAGAAAAAAAAAGTATTAATTATGTGTTATGTATACCTTTGAAATCTGTAACTGTTTATTTTTAGGAGGAACTTAGCACCCTGGGAAAGTCTCAGGGGAAAGTAAATGACATCTCCCATTGGTTATGGTCAAATGATGCACTCGTTGGCCAGATTCACATGCAAGACTAAATAGGCTGGACTGAGCTGGTACAATCATCAGAGTACACAGACTTGTTGTGTTTCACATGCTCTCTCTGTTCTTCCCAAAGTATGCTGCTGTTTATGCTACAATTCTTTCTACATGGTCCAGCTGTATTCAATAAGGTTCTTTTGAAAGGATGTTTACTAACTGCAGCTGAGAATTTTCCAGCTGCAAGAGCTGAGGTGAAGTGCTTTATGAAGTACTTTGCAATTTATGGCTATTTAGGTCAGTGTAAGCAGCCTTTCATGTTAACCAAACCTTCAGTCTTAGAGGTTTTCTTTTTTTTTCCAAAGACTTACACAATACAGCTAATTACATTGAATTCATTATATCCATCTCAAAATGAGTGAAGTGATAATCCCACTTACTGAGTCTTGGGACCCCCAAAGGGGTAACTTGGTTTCTCACATTTCTCCCTTCTATTTGAATTGAGAACACCTGTTTTATAGCTTTGTTGATGGCCAGTTGCACACACTGGAAAAAACATGGCACAAGGAATAGAAGAATTGCAAGTGCTAAAAAAATACAAAAAGTTGTTTTCAAAATTCCTTTCTACAGTGGTGAAAGGTTAAAAAAATCAAACACACTACTCAACCAAGATCTAGTGACCTCTCTAAGTTTAGTTACACTTTCCTGTAATTGTTTTGATATGCAATGCTGCATTGCTGAAGGCAAACAAAATATGATATAAACATAATACTTGATTTTTTGATTTAAGTTACTTTCTTTTTTCACTCTTGATTTCTAAGCAAATCTTTTAATACATTCTTTTTTTGTTTTTTTCCCACATTTGTTCTGGAACTGGCTAAATATAAGGCACTAGATTATTTTGTTTGCATTCAACTTCACAAATTTGAATCTCTTTTGATTCTTTTACAAATTCTTTTCTGCATTCTTCCCTAAGGATAGACAATTCCCACACTTTTTACATTGACACAAAACTCAAAGTTCACAGTTCTTGCATGTGGGATAAACAATGTTTTCCATTCAGCTACAGTCTTTGTGCAGTTTACATCTGTGTGTGTTTGCTTCTCTGCTCTTGAAGATGTCAGTGTTTTTGTGCTCANATATGATTTTCCACTGGAAATTATTTTGGATTTGAGGCTGTTGAACCTGTTGAGATACAAGCATATCTTTTTCCTAGGTTAACAGAGGAATTGTATCTTTGACAAAAAATACATAACTCTTATTAAAAACTTGACAACAAACAGGAAAAAATTCTTGATACAACAATTAAGAATATTTAAAATGACAATCACAATTAATGACTATTAATAACAACACATGTGAGACTGAATGTGTATTAATTACTAAATTACTATATCATCATTCTAGAGTCTGCAAACAGCTTATAAACTTTGAATCAATGAGAAAATGGATATCATCTCTATGCCACAAATTCTATACACCCTTTCTGCAGTCCTGATCATACCAGATAAATGTTGTGGCCCACTCTGAGAATTTTTTAGCCCTGTTTCTTCCATATTTTATTGCACCCTGTTGCTCCCATATTTTAGTCACTGAAGTATGAATGTTACTTGATTTGGATATGTATAGGATAGAACTATTTTAATAGTTCTCATAGTTTGCTTTCAGTTATGGTACAAGCCATCATTTTCAGAGATGGACCTAGTTTAATTTTTCTTTTCTCTTTTTGCTGTCAAAGGTTGGAAATGGAAAGTACTAATAGGCAGAAGTGATGTAAGTGGTCTGTGATGTATGGGAGAGCTTCAGAACCAGCAAATGCAGGAGGAAACATCAGATCTCCCCAGGTGGGAAATATAAAACTCAAATGTGCTACTGAATGGGGAGCAGAGACCAAGCAAGTGAAAAAACTGAAAGGAGAAACCATGATGGGAAGCATTTTTGGGAGATGTTTCTTGTTAGAGCCTGGAAAACAGTGGAAAAATGATTGTAGGCAAGTGAAAATACTGCAACAGTGACATTTTACATGGGAGTGAGGCAGAATTGCATGAATACAGGGCTTCTGTCTAAGAAAATAGGGCTCCCAAGGGGATGGAAAAACACTTCATAATAAAGCAAAATTTGCCCAGAAGGTTGTTACTTTCTTCATTCCTGGAGCAGAAGGGAAAGGACACAAGAATAAGTGACCACAGGACAGTCAGTTACACCATGCCAGGTGACCCAGAATAACTTCACACATGAATGCTCTTAAGTCTTCAGATAACAGCAGGCAGAAAGACCATGACTTCAACATCTCAGGCAGCAGAAGGTGTCTGAAATGCCTTCTTGGCAGAATAGGAGGAATGCAGGACAACCCTGCCAACCTTGCTTAGATACTGGAGATGACAGCAGGCACAAAAAGGCTTTAAGGATATGTTCCGCAGAGGGTTCGAGTCTGTGAGGCAGGATTCAAAAGGTCTAATTAAAGCCCCTTGAGATCCAAAAATTACATATCCCTGGGACTAGTTATATTGATTTTCTGGCATATATTCCTTCTAATTCCCTCCTTCTTGATATACAAGTCCTGCATTAAGAATTCTTTAGACTACTACTGGGCATATTCTGTTAAAACCTAACCTATGTGGTAATTTGAGACACTGAAGCCAAGTATTGATTTGCTTCTCATCTCTATATGTAGGGTGGGTGAGTTCTTGAGGTGAACATGCTGAATACCTGACTGAGAGAATGGACTATGTGAGTAAACTCAAAAGAGGCTTAACAGAGAAGTCTTGCTGAAGTTCCAAGGCACCCACCTTCTATTTCAGACATACCCATCCACTTCTTTGTACTATCCACTTTTCAGCATGGACCTCCTAACTCCCTCAGTATTCTGACACATGTAAGCTCCAGTCAAAAACACTGTCTTCCATTGACTGAAAATCAACCTTATTGAGCTTCGCTGTGGCCATGGTAGATGTTATAATGATGAGCATTGCATATCCTGACAGTCTTTGCCTCTGTGTGTCGTCTTGTACAAGGTATTAAGAAGATGCACCAATTCATTTTTATGAGTAATTCAGATACTTCAGTGAAGAGCACCACAGAAATACTAATGAGGAAATTAATTATTCTACATGGATAGCAAAATTAGATGTGTTCAGCAAAGATGACGTGCTCACTCACTTACCAGCAATGAGAATACCAAATATTGATTAGCTGCTCATTAAACCTGCACCATTCATTCTGACAGATGCCTCTCTGAACCAAATCAGTCCTGTTCCTGCCATTATTCATCCCATCATGCTGCATGCACTTAATTGAGGTGCCTCTACTTTCCACTTTTTCTGAGGTCAGTGGGATNAACTATTTTAATAGTTCTCATAGTTTGCTTTCAGTTATGGTACAAGCCATCATTTTCAGAGATGGACCTAGTTTAATTTTTCTTTTCTCTTTTTGCTGTCAAAGGTTGGAAATGGAAAGTACTAATAGGCAGAAGTGATGTAAGTGGTCTGTGATGTATGGGAGAGCTTCAGAACCAGCAAATGCAGGAGGAAACATCAGATCTCCCCAGGTGGGAAATATAAAACTCAAATGTGCTACTGAATGGGGAGCAGAGACCAAGCAAGTGAAAAAACTGAAAGGAGAAACCATGATGGGAAGCATTTTTGGGAGATGTTTCTTGTTAGAGCCTGGAAAACAGTGGAAAAATGATTGTAGGCAAGTGAAAATACTGCAACAGTGACATTTTACATGGGAGTGAGGCAGAATTGCATGAATACAGGGCTTCTGTCTAAGAAAATAGGGCTCCCAAGGGGATGGAAAAACACTTCATAATAAAGCAAAATTTGCCCAGAAGGTTGTTACTTTCTTCATTCCTGGAGCAGAAGGGAAAGGACACAAGAATAAGTGACCACAGGACAGTCAGTTACACCATGCCAGGTGACCCAGAATAACTTCACACATGAATGCTCTTAAGTCTTCAGATAACAGCAGGCAGAAAGACCATGACTTCAACATCTCAGGCAGCAGAAGGTGTCTGAAATGCCTTCTTGGCAGAATAGGAGGAATGCAGGACAACCCTGCCAACCTTGCTTAGATACTGGAGATGACAGCAGGCACAAAAAGGCTTTAAGGATATGTTCCACAGAGGGTTCGAGTCTGTGAGGCAGGATTCAAAAGGTCTAATTAAAGCCCCTTGAGATCCAAAAATGACATATCCCTGGGACTAGTTATATTGATTTTCTGGCACATATTCCTTCTAATTCCCTCCTTCTTGATATACAAGTCCTGCATTAAGAATTCTTTAGACTACTACTGGGCATATTCTGTTAAAACCTAACCTATGTGGTAATTTGAGACACTGAAGCCAAGTATTGATTTGCTTCTCATCTCTATATGTAGGGTGGGTGAGTTCTTGAGGTGAACATGCTGAATACCTGACTGAGAGAATGGACTATGTGAGTAAACTCAAAAGAGGCTTAACAGAGAAGTCTTGCTGAAGTTCCAAGGCACCCACCTTCTATTTCAGACATACCCATCCACTTCTTTGTACTATCCACTTTTCAGCATGGACCTCCTAACTCCCTCAGTATTCTGACACATGTAAGCTCCAGTCAAAAACACTGTCTTCCATTGACTGAAAATCAACCTTATTGAGCTTCGCTGTGGCCATGGTAGATGTTATAATGATGAGCATTGCATATCCTGACAGTCTTTGCCTCTGTGTGTCGTCTTGTACAAGGTATTAAGAAGATGCACCAATTCATTTTTATGAGTAATTCAGATACTTCAGTGAAGAGCACCACAGAAATACTAATGAGGAAATTAATTANTTCAACCTTATTGAGCTTCGCTGTGGCCATGGTAGATGTTATAATGATGAGCATTGCATATCCTGACAGTCTTTGCCTCTGTGTGTCGTCTTGTACAAGGTATTAAGAAGATGCACCAATTCATTTTTATGAGTAATTCAGATACTTCAGTGAAGAGCACCACAGAAATACTAATGAGGAAATTAATTATTCTACATGGATAGCAAAATTAGATGTGTTCAGCAAAGATGACGTGCTCACTCACTTACCAGCAATGAGAATACCAAATATTGATTAGCTGCTCATTAAACCTGCACCATTCATTCTGACAGATGCCTCTCTGAACCAAATCAGTCCTGTTCCTGCCATTATTCATCCCATCATGCTGCATGCACTTAATTGAGGTGCCTCTACTTTCCACTTTTTCTGAGGTCAGTGGGATGAAACCGACCACCCCAGGGACCATTCAGCTCCTGCAGTGGCAGGATCAGATGTAAAAGTTACCTTCCTCCTGACAGGCTATCAGCAGAATGTTGAATAACTACTCTTGAGCTTTAGGTATTTCAGTGTCTAATTTAGGTAGACTACATCAAGGCATATGTCACCATGCAATTAAGAACTATAAGACAAAAGTACATTGAAAGATAGTTTAGATTAAATTGAAAATATCAATTCCAGCATTTCTTAATTTTATGTTCTTCACTATGTCTCACAGAAAATGTTACTGTAATACTGCATATTTTTGAAAATATTTTAAGGTTAATGTCAATTTTTTTGACTGTTTTGTTTTGCTGATGTCATAGCAGGACAATCAGCAAAAAATCAAGGTAATTTTGACCAGCAAGGAATGCTGCATCCTGGGGCTCCAAACTCAAGAAGGACCTGCTGAAGAGAGTTGGACAACATCCACAAAGATGAGAGAGGTGTGGAGTATCCCTCCTATGAAGACAGACAGAGAGTTGGGTTGCTCAGACTGAAGACAAGAAGGCTCCAGGGAGACCTTCCTGGACCATTCCAGTATCTAAAGGGAGCTTACAAGAAAGCTGGAGAGGGACTTTGGACGAGTGCATGTAGTGATGGGACAAGAGATAATGGCCTTAATCTGAAGGAAGATACATTTAGATTAAGTATTAGGAAAAAAATCTTTGCTGATGAGGCACTGAAACACATTGCCCAGCAAAATTGTGGGTGCCCCATTGCTAGAGGAGTTCAAGGAAAGATTGGATGGATTGTTGAGCAACCTGGCCTAGTGGAAGATATATCTGCCCGTGTCAGGAGGGCTGTAACAACATAACCTTTCAGGTTCCTTCCAACTCACACCATTCTATGATTCTGTGATTCTAAAATACATTTCTTTTAATCTGGTCATTGAGTCCAGCAGGCTTTCATGGCTGTTAATATTTGTTGTACACAGCATTTCAGTTCTATGTCCCACATGCTTCCTTTTTCCCATATAATTAAGTCTTCCTTTATTTTGTTAATGTACATATTTTGTTTTTAAACTCATATTTTTTTTTTCAATACCAGGTATCACAAACCAAAAATGGTTCGATTTCATTCTGATTTGAGCCCCTTTGAATTCCTTTCTTTGTGCCTCTATTCAGGGCTCTGCCAATTTGAGTCAGTGCATTGAACAGATTTTAAAATAGCTCCTAATAATGGATAATTGTACAATGTAAGAAGGGATGTCCATGTCCAATCCCTCCCCCCTTTTTAGTTTGTCATTAGCTTGAAAACAGCATTTAGTTGATAGATCAATAGAAATAAAATTAAACTTCTGACATTTCTTGTGGATTATTAATACATGTTGAACCAGGGAATGTAGAAGACTCTATTAACTACCACAGAATGTGTTGTTGGGCTGCTCCTGTTTAGACGATCCCTCACTCTTGCAAAAGTGATCATGACAGTTATTGCCTTGGATTTCTGCCTTGGTAATCAGGAGAGTCAAAACAGACCTTTCTGGAGAACATCTCAGACCACCCATTATCTGGACCACTCTTTGGAGACGTTCCTCTTCCTTGTTCTTCAGTAAGTGTTACAAAAGCTGTGGGTAGGCAGTATCCTAAGCTGGGCACCACTGTCTCCTGCCTAAAGTTCAATATGAATGCAATAAAAGCAAGAATCTACTGTCATTGCACTGAAATCCCTTACTCTTTCTTGTTCTCAAATTAAAATCATCAGAAAGTGTAATAGTGGGTCTTTTACCTCACTGCTTGACAGATCACAGAAAAAATGCCTGGAATTATACAGGATGTTATTGCATATGATTTAATTCTATTGGATGTTTCTAACCACTTACCTAAGAAAATCAGATATGACACAGCAAAGAAAACCATTCTTGAAGGCACTGTGGAAACCATTCCTTGCTGCTAGTGCTGATGTTCAAGCAAATTAAGCTGGTAAAGTATTTAGTAGTGTCTTTAAAAAAGGATAAGATTATCCAGAGTTACTTATATGAATATATATATGTATAATACATTTTGGAACAAATAATGGTTTTGGGGCTTCTGAGTACAACAAAGCCTGTAGAAAACTGTCTAGAGAGTATACTGTTTCATGTCCATTTACTTCTAGTTTCTTTGTACCTTTCACTGGAGCATTTGATTCAGATCTTGTACATAAGTGGTTGATGGTCCTGAAGGAAGTTACTTGTGATCCAGCTTGATAATTCCTATGATATGACTCAGAAATTCATCAACTCAATAATGCACTACTGATGCATTTTTTCCCCCCTGTGCTTACTGTAAACAGTCCAATTGAGTGCTTATCACAGTAAAGAAGTTGATTCTGTGAAGCTCCCTAATGTGCTCGACAGAGATGGCAAAAGGAGGAAGTAAAGCACACAGCTATTAATCTTTTTATCTTAAATTTGCTTTAAAAAGTTATTAAATTTTTTGTTAAAAAATATTTCTTTACATTATTTTCAGTAGCATTCACAAAGGCTTCAGAGTTTGAGTTTCCCACACTTCCAGTATGTTCCACTAGGAAGGATTCTGGGTGTTCATCCTACCAAATAAAAATTTACAGAGAGCCCTTCTTAAAAGGAGAACTGTAAAGAAAATATTTTCCATAAAATTTTCATTTGAACAGTCTACTAATTTTTTCAATGTGTTAAAGCCAGAAGCACTTTGTAGAACAACAGTGGAAGTAAGTAACCATGGAGGTTTTAGTTATTAATTACCACTTAGCAACAGAAAGGCCCTCCAGTTCATTTTCCACTTGTTTCTGGATGTTTTTAAATTCACTGCCGTCTCATTTTGTATAGCTGGATACAAAAAGTCTACATGCAATATTTAATATATATTATATGTCACAGAAAAGCAATAATATAGGATGATAAGTCAAAAATATTCTCTTAGGCATGTGCATCATGAATTGATCCTTAAATATATGTTCACAGGCTTTTTCAAGTGTTGTTTAATTCTTACTGTGCTTGTTACTTCCATGTGCCAGATAAGCAGAATCCACACAAGTCACATGAAGAGGAACAATGCAACCTAGTCTCCTGCAGGGTCTGTGTCTACCAGAATTTCTTCACAATGTGCTTTTGAAATATGCATGCATCAAAAATACTCATGATGGAAAATGCCGAGTTCCTCTCCCTTTTAATGAGCAGAAGCTAACTTTCTCTATTCCAGCACCTTCAACAATCTTACAAGATCCTTATGCTAAACTCAAATTATTAAATCATCCAAGTTACCCTTTTCTTCTTTGTTTTATTTGCATCATCAACAGCAACTTCCCCTTGGCAAGTTTTATTTGCCAAGAGGCACTTTGAGCTGTACATGCTGACATCAAAGTACCTCAGTGAATCATCTCTGGTTCCCTCCAGTGATCAAAACTCCAACCTGTCGAAGCTCTTCCAGTCCCTGAACAGAAGAAAATTATGAAGTTGTCAAGAGCTCAGAATAAAAATCATGCCAATTGCTCCTGCTTTTTCATAATGAACAGTGTGGTCTTCAAGTGGCTCTGCTGAGCACTGCAGTGATAGACAGGTGTACAGACATGTGCACAACCATAAAATACCCACAACAGGTGTGACAAACCTTCCAGAGGCTGTTACTGCAGTGGCTACAGCTGGAGCTTAGATGACCCATTTGGATTAGATATCCAAGATTTAGATGGTTGACATTTGATTCCTCAACTCTTGGCAAAGACCTGCTTCCAGAAAGTTTCTTGTCTCCAGACTTTGTAATAATACCTAATAATCTAGTTGTCCTTTTCTTTGGATATACACAACTATTTATCACATATATTTTATATATGGCATTTATTATCAGTTATATATACATTTTATTATCTGTATATATGTATGCCTATTCATGTATTTCCATTCATGTATATGTAGCAAATTAGTTCTCATTCTGTTCACCTTTATCTACTGAACAAGGGAAATAGACTACTAACTATGACTACATTGATGTTTGTGAAACTGGTTGTCTGAACATATAAAGCATTTTGTGTACTAGCATTATGTGTACAAGCAAAAACATAGTTTAGCCTCACCACATCTTCCAAAATTTGAGAGAAGCCTTTCCACTGCCTGCTAACCAGGTATTTTCTTCACCTATTATAATTATTCTTGTTTCATTAGTTATTATTCAACCCCATGCGCGTATAAAAAGATAATTACATCTGTATGAAGAAAGATAATTTTAAATTGCTCACTTTGTAGACTGGAATATATATATAGCTTTTAATAAGGAGAAATGCTATGCTTTGTATAATTCTTAAACAATTTGTGTAACCCAGTTAAGGCATTCCCTCCTAACAATAGGCTGGATCTTGTTGCAGATGCCTGTGCTGCAGCAATTCATGTGCAGAGTTCATGAGGCAGCAATTGCCTGCTGGAGGCAACTGTCCCTTTGTTAATGTGATGGGGCTAATGAAGACAATGGTAACCTTTAAAAATTTTCAGTTTTCCTGTGATGTGTATAACCTCCTGACACACGTTTGAAAATCCCTTGAATATGGCAAAAGCTATCATTATCTGACAGGAACGTTTTATGGGTCACCACTGAAACTAACTGATGGAAAATTGTCAGTAGTTTCTTTAAAGCTCCTTTATGCAATTCTTCAGTATTGTGCTATAAACCACTTTTACCATGTGTGTCCTCAACTCATCTATGCTCCTAGTATAACAATACCATTCACAGTGTATGACATCTCCCTAAATGATTTATTTTAACAACTTAAAGCACTCCATGTCAGTCATGTGTCCCAAATTAAAGTTAAAAGAAACATGGGCTAAATCTCAGGTTATGAGATTGCATTGTATCAAGAATGATAAAATATCCATACTGTTTTGCTCTGATTCTGCCCATCTTTCAGTCTTAGGAACATTGTCTTTTGAAGCTTGTCCCCTTGGCATTCATCCACTGAATCACTGGCTGTATATGTTAAAAGATCTGGCTCACTGCTTCCTCTCCAGATACAGAACACATCACCTCTGGGATATGTACAGATTCTATTAGAGCAAAGCCTCAGGCCTGACAATATCTTGCTGCAATGATTGTCTCTAGTGAGTGAATAGTTACCCACACAGATTTAATTAACAGCAGCAGTAGAGTATTCACTGTTATAGAACTCAGTGGTAAATTACTAATCAGAACTCCAGGCACACTGGAGGGAATAGAAAGATGAGGAAATTATGAGATCAGTTTTAAACAGTATGGAACAGGCATGAGCAACACTAACATTGTTTATATGCAATAAATGCAGTGATGGTCTGGGAGTAAAACACCTAGCAGACTATCACTTAGATTTCTCCAACAGTTTCACCAGTTAAATATCTGCAGGGCAGAAGGGTGTGCTGTATGTGTGAGGGGGGATGGTAATGGGCAGAAATCATGCTTACACTGTGGTTATTTTGACCTCAAATGGTGTAAATAATTTTTATTTTCTTATGGGTTTAGCTATCAATCATTTAGCCTTTGCAGATTTACTATGTTGGCAGCTGCAGGTAAAAAATATGTAAGGAGGGCAGAGAAGCAAGCAGCAGTGTTCTGGAGTAGAGATTAATTAAAATTACTTAAATCAAAGGCTTGCAATGGGCACTTCAGCTCTTTAAGAGATCTGCTGCTTTGGCACATCTGAAATGGGCCCACCTGCCTAGTGCAATCGAGGTCACTGAAACACTGAAACTGCATGTTCACTTACAGAGTGCCATTGGGACTATATGGTGCAGTTAAGCTCTGAGGATGGAATACCAGGGGCTGAGCTCCAGTGGGAGACAACATATTCAGGAACTTGTAAAAGTTTCTGTGCAATTCCATCTGCTGTGAGCAAATGCAAGTCATATAAAACACAAGTTTGCAGCTTCTCTGCCTCTAACACTTACCCAAAGTCATTGCAGTGTTGTGAACAAAAACACTCTCACTGGAGCAAGCAGGCTGAAGTTTTGGATCTGTGAAGGCTTTTATGTGAAGTGAAGGAAAGCTTACTTTCAGCACATTCTCAGAACACACTTTTCTGATGTATATTTTCCAAAACACAGGGAGAATCACTGGAACTTTGAATGAAAGACACAAATGGATAATGCTTTCTCTCTCTCCTTCTGTCTCAGATTATGCCAATAAAATATTTTTTTCAGCTTTAAATACTTCAGGTCATTTTTCTACAAATGATTCTTTGAACATATACAAAGAAACATCTCACTTAGAATTTGGAATTTTTTTTTTTTGCTGGCGGCTTTCAGTATCTATGAAATATTGATTAGAGAGGAAAGAAATTCACAGCCCACATGTTGTATTCTGCAAATTAAATTGATCCTCTGCCACTTCAACTACATGTTATGTATTCATAATGGGCAAATATTACCTATGTGCTCGTGCCAGAGCAACAATTTTTAAATTAGTAAAGGAGTATAAAGTTTAAGCTTTCAATATTACATTCAGCATGGATGTATCACCGACATGGAAAGGATCCTGTTTCTCTTCTCTTTGAATACAATTACAGATTTACAAATTGCCATATTTTTGCAGTCTGGTAAATTAATCCAACTGCCAGCACCTGATTACAAGTGTTTTCATTGCTAATGCCTGGTAGAATATGCTAGTGTAGTCAACAGGGTGGGCTAATCTTTGCTTCTATAATTCAAGTGGACAGAATTAGGAGATTGAATGGTCTCTTCTTCAGGTGAGCATCTTATTTCAGATCAGTAACCACCTACTCCCCACTAATTTCATCACTTGCAATTATGTGAGCTTACTTTGGAATTATCTTTTCTGGGTTTGTGTCTGCCTGTCTGTCAAACTTTAGGGAAAAGAATACAGACTTGGCTCTACTCAAAAAGCAAAATCAAATTTATTCACAGTCAGAAACCTTAGTCAGCTCTTCAGCTGGTGTCAGACCAGAAATCCATTGAACCAACAGGATACTGACAAAAAAAACATTTAGCAATGTTATTTTTTAAAGTAGTTCAAAATTAGAAGAAACTGAGGGACACTAGCTTGTAGAAATTGCAAATTACCAGCAAGTCCATGTCATAATTGATTCTTACTAACCTTAGATTTGCTTAAAATAATGAGACATTTAAATAAAATACCAAATAGCAACTTTGGGCAAGATGAAGAAATATCACAGAGGAAATAAAAAGCTTGCACAGACAGTTAAACAGCGAGACTTTTACATGCCTTACTTCATCCGCTATCGAAATAGCTACAACAGCAAAGAACACAAATAGAATTGGAGCTTGCAGGTCATTGAACATTTCAAATTCTTCCATTGCCATTTCAGCACAAAGGGCACTAATCCTTTGTATTGGACCGCAGCTAGAATTCCCAGGGCTTGTTGATTCTGAAAATATTTATCTTAATTGTGGTGGTTTTCTAAACAACTGGCAGCATATCAAAGCAAAACAATATACTGGATGCTTTATTCAGGACATCTGAAAAGACAATTTTTAATGCAATTCTTGTATCATTTTCTTAGAACTTTTATTTGTGAATGATCATTTTGGTTTTTCTGTATCTGCATTAGAGAAAATAAAGATAAGTGAAATAAAGAGGATACGGATAAACCCTGTAGAGATTTTTATAGAGTTCAGGGAAGTCACACATAGAAAACAAGAAACTATTGCAAGAGTACCACACACAGGCAGATGAAAATAAAGCTGTGGAAACAGCAATACTCATTATGCACTTGGCTGGTTGTGCACCCATTCTGTTGTTTTGGAAATGGATCCAATGTGTTTGTTCCACTAGGGAGTTTTCTGATGGAGAATACATAAAATTAAAATGTTTCCAAAAGTATCTAGACAGTTGTTTTTTTTTTTTCCCAGCCATACATGTTAGCTATATTTTTAAGCAGTTGTGCTTTATCTCTGAACCAATTTTCACATTTTGCTGCCAGCTATTATTGCTCTTATCTCCCACAGCTTTGTTGGACTCCCATCTTCCACCTAACCTTTCCTTTATGGCTTACATCTCTAGTGCAGCTTGTCATTGATTTCTTACTTTATCTTTACAATAACCAACTCTTTTCAACTTTTGACCCACTTTGCTTTTTTTTTTTTTGCTTTATATTTTTTTCAACCAGGAAAGTAAAAAGCCAGCAGGTGGATTTCTCAGTAATTAGAATTTTATCTCTTCATCCAACCCAAGAAGAAATACCACAAGTTGTACCATACTTATATGCAGCAATAAGAATAGTCCCTGTGACTTTCCTTTGAAACTGAAGGACCATAAACGAAGATTGCAAGGTCAGAACCTGACTTGGGTCAGAATCTTCAGTGTTTGCAAGAGTGCCACGTGCATCAAATACCTCACTTCTGTGCTGAAAAATAATGCAAATCTGTTCTTTGTTATTGCACGTAATTAACACAGAATGTCAATGCCACACCTTATTTTCACTTCATTTTTGCAGATTCAAAGCATGACATAAAGCCCAAATCAAATAAATTACTCTGATTTCTTTCTCTTTTTTTCTCTTTTTTTCCTATTTAATAATATTCCACATTTAGGTTACTCATGATAACCTTTGGTTGAGAATTAGCTAACCTTCATTTTTTCTTTGCTCATTAGGAATCAGTAGTTCTTCACCAAAGAATCAAGACAAAAATATCTTTCTCTTTGTGGTTCACATAATCTTTTAGGGGACTAATGAATTTAAAGTAAATTAGGAGAGGGTTTGGGAGGACTTCCCCAAGACTTCAGTGTGAATAATATAGCATAGTAGAAAGATGAAAGCATTCAAATTTCAAATGAAGCACCATAGGTAGAGAGACTCTGCATGAATTTCAAATATATATTTCTTGTGTTGGCATGCTAATTAAATATTTTTAAGTGCATTTGGTTCATTACAGGACCCAGCTGAATATGAATATCTGTATATTGAGTTCAGAGTCAAGAGTTTTCATGACAGCACATTGAATCCAGCTGAAATTCAGCTACAGAAGTGCAGTGAGGATGGTGTTGCTGAGTTTGGGGAGCTCAGGAATATCAGAGGTGATACATTTCTGTCTAATGATCTGAGTTACAGGCTTTCACAATTCCAATGTCTCCAGGATTCTCTTAACACCACAAGTTTTGCACTGACAAAACATTCATATTAACTCTCCTGATACAAAAGGAGCATAGAGTGAAGGAATACAGCAGTGATAGACTACAGCTAGATATACAACTACAGAAGAGAAAGCATGAAAAAAACACAAACTGAATCTATGCCAGTCTCCAACAGGCTGAGAAACAACCTGCTCTGGGATGCTTGCACAGAATATGGTTGGTTGTACGGCAAAAGTTTAAATTTAACTGAAATAAAAGGGAGAAGTAACAAGTGCAACTTCTTACCTTTCTCAGCAGAAGAAAAGTTAATGTCATATGACAGTAGCCAATTATAACCAATAAATCTGGTCTATATGCCCAAAATGTAGCAGAGACCAGTGAGTGAGCCCAAATAAAGCCTTGGCCTGGCTTCTCCCAGAGGCATCACAGAATCCATCAAGCCATCAAGGGACTATCTCCACACATCCAGACAGGAGAACAGGGAGAGGAGGAAACCCAAATTGAGGTCTCAAAGGAAATAACACTTAAGGCCCTTCCAGGACAGCTGCAGTCTCCCTGTCCAGATATGGAACCCATCACCAGAGGTAAGCATCAGAGCAACTTTTGGCCTGAGGAGACATTGCCCAGAGGTATGGGGCATGTTATGTGGTGCAGAGGAAGAACACTTGGGGATTGCACAAGAATTATTATGGGAAGTTTAAGGGTGGAATTAATGGTGGGAAAAGAGAGGAATCAAGGTGGTTTGAGGAGGAAGAATAGTGGGAAAATAAAGAGGGTAGTAGGGGTTGTAGTGAATAAATAGTTTGCTGGTTGGTAAGCCTTTTTGTCCATGTCCTGCACCTGATCTGCACGGATTGTCCTGTTTCCTTAGATTCCTTTCTTACTCTTTCCCAGATGAGGAACTGTCTGGCCTGAATTTCTAAGCCTTCTGATAGTTTTCATATTTGTAGTACAGTTTCTCATGGTTTTTATGTAAACAACAGGGTTGTTTGTGTAATGGGTTTTCAATGTTTACATTCTTTCCTCTTAAGAAGAGAAACTGTGACAAGCATTTTTGTTAGACAGTATGATTGGAGAGGTAGAGACTTCCTTCTCCAATCACTGGCCCTGATTAGAATGCATATAAATAGTTAGAGTCAAAAATAAAAACTCTCTTTTCTTTCCTGCATGTGAACGTGTGTGTCATGCCATTATTTTGAGTATCAGTGTGACAAGGAACTCTCATGTGCTCTGTGCACCTGGGACTGTGATTGCAGGCAGACCATGGGTTGGAGGTGGAAGCAGCTGCCAAGGTTGGGTGGGGTCAATGCCAGAAACTGGAGTGGGACCTCGGGTCTCAGGGACACAGGTGTCCATTGTGCCAGCCACTGGAGCAAGTGTGTAAATGGAGTGTGTGAGTGCCAGCAAAGATCCAACCAGCTGAGCCACCAAGTCAGTGTGGTGATCTGGGAGTCAGGGGATCTCTAAGAGAAAGATAGGGATAGGTTGTGGGGTGATTATGGGGAATCAGGGGAGTTTCAAATGGTTCTTTGTGTGCATCTGTGAGGGCATTTGCACCAGCATCTAGAGCATGACTGTGGCCTCAGGAGTTAGTGTATCCAGGTGCCAGCTACTGGGCAGACTGGGAATGTAAACCCAGCTGTGGGGAGAACCATATTGTACATATGCACACATACATACTCCCAGTAGCAGATATCCATCCTGCTCAGCAGAGAGGGAAGCAGAATGAGGCCATTGCTTTCTGTGCTGTCTGTGTGTAAGTGCTGTGTCTCTCTCTGTATTGATCTGTGATGACCAATTTATATTTAAATGTAGTGTAGACATGTTTGTGCCTGTTCCTGGTGTGTGTAGGGATTATATGCTCAGTCTCACTGCTGATGAACCTGGGGATGTGACGTTGTGACAGTTTTGTCTCTCTCAAGCTGCCAAATTTGTCCTTAATTCACTAATAGCAATGTATTGAGCAAATATTATTTTCACTTTTACCTAGGGAAGAAAGTACTAGTCTGGAAATTATTAGATACCACTTGAACAAATACAAGAAAGAAGAAAGTCAGTAAAGAACAAAAAGTTACATCTTATTATTTATAAAATATAGTGACAGTGGTGTGGCTTCCTAGAAATTCTGTATTGGTGGAGTTTATAACAGATTTTTGTACTGCAATAATCCCTTTCCCCTCCTGTGGCTGGCTTGGTCATAGTAAGGTAATAACCATAATCTTTCCCTTCAGGTGGTTTTAACTGCTCAAAGTTCTGTTAGAGATTTACCTGTCCAACTTCTGGTGCTGTTTTTAGCAGGTTTTCTACAAAGAGCTCCTCCTCTTTTAATTTCTTTTCTCAGCAAATTTCTGTTTGCTAGGACTTTTGCTTTAGTCACATTGCCAAACCTTTCCAGCTTCTCTCTTTACACTGCTGCTAGCAGAGGCTCATGGGATCCAATTACTGCAGATCCTGCTTCCCTCTAATAGAGCTGTTAGTTCTGTGCACTGTACATGGTATCTATTGAATTCTGCAGAGACATCTGAATTCAAAAGCTTGAATTCTTCATTCTGTTACTGCTGTTTGAGTTTCACCTGTTTCACACTGTTCATGCTCTTGAGAACACAATATTTCTAAGAAGTTCCTTTTTTTTTCCTTCACTTGGATCTACTAAAGTTGTTCTTGTCTTTCCAGGTTGTATTTTGGACTGTGAACACTGCTAGCATGAGGGCAATTCTTTGGATTTCTGTTTCAAGTTTCCTGTCTTTCATGGTAGTAGTACCAAGGTACTTGAATAAGTCCCCCCATTCAACTTTCTTGCTTTTGATATCTATTTCTTTTTCAGAGTCAGTAATCTTCATTGTCATTACACTGCTATTTTTTGTCCTGATCTCCATACCATATATCATTGCAGTGCTGCCCAGCTTTGTCATTGCTTTTCCATGTACTGGTCCCATTCCTCCTATTGAATCTACATCATCTTCAAAGGATAGATTACCTGTAATACTACCTGTAACTCATAGCACTCCTTCAAAGTTTTCAGAGTCCTTTGACTAGGAAACTATTGAAGAGATGTGGCAATAGGAGACATCACTTTCTTATACCAGCTGCTGTATGGAACTACTTACTCAGTGTGATGCCTTCAAGGACTTTATTCCCTGCACTGTAATAAAGGGTTTCAGTGGTTGTCGCTGTTCTTTTGCTAATGTTGAGTGTCTTCATCACAGTCTATAGTATTCGTTGCTGTGAATGTTCAAATGATCTATTGAAGCCTGTGAAGCTACAGTGTAGTTCTATTTCATATTCTCAGTATTTTCTGTTCCATTTCTTAAGTTGAATGTCTGATCTATTATACTTGGTGTCATTCTAAAATCTCCTTCTTCCTCCTCAGGTAATGTCTTTGTCAGATCAGGTAGATGCAGAACACATTGTCAAGGTCTCTTTTTTGGCAAGTAACACCCTGACAGCATTATATGTGTGAAGCTTGTGAATTATAATAATGACAGTATCTCCCTTGCTTTTTTGTAAATGTGCAGCTTTTCCTGATGATGATTTTCCCAAGTAATTTCCTGGCCCTCATTTGATGAACAAGGATGAACAAATTGGCTCTGAGTCTTGTTTAGTTGCCATTGATGGTAAGTCAACATTTACTTCAGAATGGCACAAACTCTTGCACCAGTCCCACAGCCTGCCTGAAATTGCTTTGACTTCCTTTTTGGAAGACATACATTTTTGTCATAAAATGTAAGTACACTTCCCTATTGCTCAATTGATGGCAAAATTTTTTTTCTTCCTCCTTTCAATATCCGGTTGTCTGTGTATCTGTATGATTTTAACTTTTGTATGATTGGTACTGGGCAGCTTTCTTGTGGTTCTCTTTTTCCTGCAAGTATCTGAACCAGCCATCTTACTGCTGCTAAATTTATTACACAGAATGATTTGTTCATATTCAATTTCCTAGGATGAGTGCTTAATTTTTTGGTAGAATTTAATGTATTGATTTTTCTCTGGTAACACGCTTGGCAATCTCATCTTGGTCAGGACCTTCTTCATGGGCTTTTCATAGCATCCTAATGGGTAGTTTATCCTGGCTCTCTCTTGCTCTTCAAGAGTAGAAGTAATAAAGCCTATTGTCATAAATAGATGACTGCCTAAGAATCAAGTCTTCAGACTCCTGTTTTTCATCCAGTGATACCAGTCCCTTTGTTAGCAAGGTAAAATAATGTGGAGCTGAGATCAAAAGCAGCATACTGCATTGCAGAAGCATTACGCTTATTTCTTTCTTGAAAAGGCTTGCTGACCTTCCAAAGGATTCAGGTTCTGTAACTCTCCATGTAAATGATTGGAGAGTTTTATAAAGTGAAAAATTTTAATTGTTTCTTCCCATTTTAAGATGTTGATTGAAGTATCAAGAACTTCTCTTTTGACATAAAAAAGATACTTTTTACTGCAAGAACAGTCATTCACTGGAATAGCATTCCCAGGGACATCACTGAAGGTTTTCAAGATGCAGTTGGATGGGGAGCTAGATAATGTCATCTAGGTTCCCTTTCCCATCAAAGGTTGGGCCTGGTGATCTTTTGAGGTCCCTTCCAATCTAGGCTGTTTTATGATCCTATAATTCTAATATAAACAAAGCCTTTGAAAGAAAAATGTTTTTGTTTTTGAGCAGTTATTACTGAAGAATTCTGATGTTTTATTTTTATTTAGAAAGAAATAGCATTTCCCAAATTAAAAGTGGCTCAAAATGTGAGGACTCAGCTATTTTATGTACCTTTTGGATTATGAATATTAAATTGTGACCTCTAGATTACATTAAGTTTTCATGGGATCCAAATAAGAGGTATTGCCCCTATGGACTTTCAGAATAAGGTTCTGTGATATTTCTTCCTGCCTTGAACAGTGATGGCAAGTTACCTTAGACACCTAAGTAGTTGCCTTCCTTGCCTCTGAATAAGGATCAAGGAAGATGAAAGGTTAATGTGGAGCAGCACAGCTGCATGCTAGAGATATGTCCCACATGAGTAACAAGTTGTTTGATTTTTTGGTCATTAAATATAAATGTTTGTGGTTTCCAGTAATTTCATTGCAAGTATTTTAAATGAGATGTGAAAGTTCAATCCTGTAAAGATTTTTTAAATTTATTTTTACTGCCATAGTTCAATCACAAATTTTTTTCCTCTAGGTGTTTTCTGATTTACGTAAATAACTTAGAGGTTAATATACCACTAAGAGAAGGTATGAATTCCATACATATTCACACACCTATAAGAGTAGGTACAGAATGCTTTTGTTATCTTCTAGGTTTATGTTTAATAATTGAATTTTTAAACTTCACAAATGTATAGGATTTTGGGATTTGACGCATAATGTAATAAAATATTTTTCCATTGAACCCACTGGTGATTTTTAGTTCTGTTATGATACTGTAGAAATGCAAACTGGCAACGCAGATTAAAAAATTTTATTGGATAAGTAAGCTGCACTAGAGGGATAATACTGTATAAAAACCAGCCTTATGTCCAGAAGAATTTTAATCAGATTTTTATTGGTTAAAAGTTAAAATAAAGTCAGTAGTTGTGATGAGTGGTAATGTTTTGTTTCTTTGCTAGAGCATGATTTGGTTGGAAATGCAGTACAATAAAGTTTAATAACAGAATAACTATGGTGATATGGCAGTAACTGCTGAAAAAATACCTGTTGCAAATGAGGTTAGCCAGAATGAAGTATGCATGATGAAAGTGGAAGGAAAATAGGATGCATAGCAAGATTATATTATAATATAAGAAACACAAATCAAAGAGTATTTTTGGGACCCCAAATCCTCAAAGTGTGAATACCACCTACCCTCTTTCTGACAAGTTCTGAGTAGGGTAGCCATCTTCTAATTTTAACAAGAAAAATTTTAACTATGCTTAAGTCAAACTATGATGTTCCGCAGTAATTGTTGTGAGACCAGTCAGGAAAAACTAACAGAAGTAATCAGAACTAATTGGGCTTTGAACAATCCTAATTTTATCTGACAGTTGAGAAATGTGAATCCTGATGAGTAATGTAAATGTAAATTGCAGACTATTACCACTAATGCAGTGTGATATTATGGATAAATTTGTTAATTTCTTTTATTGTTAGATCTAATCTCACCCAAGTCCAAGGCCATTGACATAATAATTAGTAATACAAGTTCCTGTTCTTTTGCATGGTCCTTGAAAAATAATTTTATAAGTTTAGGAGAAAGTGCCCAAGAGCAAATTGCAAAGTGTAATTGATTAGTGTGAGGTGGCCAAAATGGCCATCTCCAAAGATGTTTCCAGTCAAGCTTTATCACAGTCCAGCTCGCTGTGACTCCAGGTCCAGTCCAGCCAGGGGAATGTGGTGAAAATAGGGGGGCAGGAACGATCGAGTGTCTGAAAAATAAAGAACTTTAATAATGAAAATAACAAATACAGAAACTGCACAATCCGAGGGACAATATCCAAAGACCCAGGGGTGGGGCTAATTTAACAATCTGTAGGGCTACCTGAGGGCAAAGGTCCAATCCCAATTATGGGATAGCATAATGACTTTATATGTCAAAGGTCCTGAGCCAACAGAGAACCAGAGACATGACCTATTTTGGAATTATGCTATTAGCATCCTAATTTCCATCCTTTGAGTATCCCACCTCCCATGGTCTCAGGTTTATGGTTTCCAGATAAGCTATCTGGGCTAAGGTATATCCATCCCAGCTAGCTCAGTTCCCACAAATCTGCACTCAAAATTTTCTTTCATTCTAAGTAAAATAAACCGGTTTGGATTTTTGGGGATTTTCTATTTGCTGTCCAGTAAAACCTTATAGCTGCTGGGCTTCTATACAGCTAAGATTTATCATATCTATTCTCCCTGTGCGGAGTCCCGAGATAACATAATAGATGGCTAGTTTTGCCAATAAATCCCTCAGGCCACAGACAGAAAAATCGGTTTCAGATGAGTTGTTCAGAACTAAATCCATATCCCAACTGGAACATAGTACTTGGGCTTAAGAGACTCATCTCTAAAAATGCAAAGCTTTCTCTTCCCATTCCTAATAAAGGCAAATTATGTGCCTTGGGTTGCAATGCAAGATGTAACCAAAAGATGTTTTCTATTTGCCACCTGTTCAAACCAGTTGCGGAGGTGTTTTTCCTTTATCTCTTCTAACTCCAGGAGGGAAGGGGAGGGGGGAAGGGTGTTAATAGGCCAGCTGTTAAAACCAGGTGGGACAGTGTTCTTTATCTCTTCCAGGGCCCATCCTCCCTCCAGGGGGATATCTGCTGTTAATGGGCCATTAAGGCTCACTGCATGACTGGTAAATAACATCATTCCATAGTGAGATGCTCCACCCAGTGAGAGGAGCCAAGCATTCCTACCTGGATAAAAAGCTGAGATTCAGAACACCAGAGCAGCCTGTTTCTACTGGATTTCACAGAGGAAGACTGGACCCATCCCATCATCACTGGACACTTGCAAGGAAACTACACCCTTCTACTGGATCATTTCTGCTCCAACAGAACCACATCTGTCACTCCAGGAGGACTTAACTGACCAACACACTGACCAACAGGGTGTCAAGTTGTATTCTGACTCTGTTAGTGCTTTCTTTTTGATTTGTTTTGTTTGTTTTTTGTACTACTACATTTTTATTTTTAATATTCCTAGTAAAGAACTGCTATTCCTATCCCCATATCTTTTCCTGAAAGCCCCTTAATTTCAAATTTATAATAATTCAGAGGAAAGGGGTTTGCATTCTCCATTGCAAGGGAGGCTCCATCCTTTCCCTGGCAGGTACCTGTCTTTCCAAACCAAGACACTATGGCAAAATCAAAATCCATGGCTCCTGAGAACTCATATATCTACTAATCAAGGGTTGGAGGCTTATTTTCTTGAAAAAAATCTGAAGTAATTTGTGAGATCCAAAAACCTGTCTCTTGAGGTCTTCAATTCGAGAGGCTGGAAATTCATGCGGGAGAAAGAGATTTCCAGGACTACTAGCCAAAATGTCAGGAGTTTTTCGTTGTCTGGGAGCATAGAAACCATCTAAATAATAAAGGAACTAGTAAATGGAAGACAAGAAGAGAATACAGAAAAGGAATTGGAGGGAAGTAGGACAATGAAGTTAATGGTCTCTTTTTGGACTTCCATTAGAGTCTATGGAAAAGACAGAAAGAAGCTGACACAAACTGCCGTGACTATTTCAGACTGGATAGAAATGAAAACCATTCTTATCGTCAGGATTTGTATTTGGCTCACAGGCTGTACAAGTGTTGGCATGTTCTACAAATTTGCTTTCTGTTATTCAGCATGTCATTGCTAACCTATATTCAGCTTGCTAACAGCTCAAAATCTTTTTCCAAAGAACTGATTCCTCACTCTTTATTTATGCATCAGATTATTCCTAGGTGAAAGCTCTCTTTTTCCTAATACATCTCATTGTTTTCTGACTGCAACTTCTTTTTTTTTCAATATTGTTTTGAATTTTAGTTCAAAGCCTTTTGTACACTTTCATTGCCCTTAGTGGTCCATAGTTCCCTCATTCTTCTTGCTTTTTCTCATGCTTTTGTTGTTTCTCTTTTTTCTGCATATAATCCTCTGCATAGATTTTCAAACCAGTGTGCCCTAGACTACCTTAAATAATTACTTAATTATTGTAAATTGAGATTCTTTGTATTCTGCTGATCTGAGAGGACATAATTAAATCCTTAGGCCTTAAACTCACTCTACCACTTGGATTTCTGAAGTGGTTACAAACTCTTTTATAAAATATTTTTTACAACCCTTTATAGATCTGAACAGAAATCTGAAACAGGGATTTGTAAGATTTTGCCTAAATAAAGAAGATTTATCTGGGTGTTTGTTACTTGTACATCTAGTAAGTAATACTGGTAACTTTTAATTGAAAACCACTTTTGAAATCTCAACTGCAAGCATCAATATTGCAAACATTAAGTCTAAGAGATCAGCTGACGTGGGTAGAGAGAAAAAACAATAAACCATATCTTTGGTAAATTTCTGGGACAGCATCAGACCAAGCAAGAGGCAGCTCCAAACTATCCTATTTTTTAACCCAGTTTTTCAGTTCCTCAAACTAAGAAAAGAACTCTGCCCAAAGTCTAGGTTGTGCATAGCCAAACAAAGAGTAACTGCAGCACAGCTACTCATATCTAGACCACTGCCAGCAGAGCAGAAACATGGTTTCTGTGGAGATAACACATTTACATATGATGTGCCCAGAAATCTAGGGGTTTTTTGGTCATGAAATGTTTTACAAAATGTTGCTATAAAAGGTGATTAATTATCCTTACCATTAGCTTTGTTTGAAATTCCATTATTGTTATTCTAACATATAGCAAATACACAGGCAATGGAAACAGGATAGGTATCCTGGGAAGAGTTAATGGACACTCTTCAGTTGCGTAGGGTTGGGGTTAAAAAGATCACAGTGCAGCTGGAGCACTACTTGGCAATGGATGCAAATAATAAGGGCTTCTACAGGCATATTAGCCAATATATGAAAGCCAAAGAAAGCATGCCCCACCTGATGGAAAAGGTGCACCAACCAGTAACAATAAAAGAGGAGAAAGCTGAGACATTCCACCATTTTTTTGCCTCAGTCTTCACTGGTAACATCTCTTCCCACACCTCTTGAGTAGATGGACTGTAAGATAGGGGATGGAAGAGCAAAGCCTCCCACTCTAAATGACAAATTACTGACCTGTCAGCTTCATCTCTGTGCCCAGGAAGATCATGGAACAGATTCACCAAGAAGCAGTGCTAAAACACATGAAGGACAGGGACATCATTTGGGACAGCCATATGCCTTCACCAAGGGCAAGTCCTACCTGACCAATGCAGGGGCCTTCCGTGATGGAGTGACTACATCAGTGGAAAAGCAGAGAGTGTCACCTCCCTGGAATTCTGTAAGGCCTTTGACATGATTCTCCACCACATCCTTCTCTCTAAATCATAGATCTATGGATTTTTATGGATGGGCTATTCAGTGAATGGGGAGTTGTTTGGATGCTCCTATCCAGAGAGTAGTGGTCAACAGCTCATTGTCCAGAGAGAGATGAGTGGTGAGTGATGCCTCTTAGAGGTTTGTACTGGGACAGGTACTGTTTAATCTCTCCATCAGAACCTCCAGTACTTAAAGAGGACCTATAAAATATGATGGACTTAAACTGTTCAGCTGCTTGGTATAGGACAATTGGTATAGGACTTTAAACTGAAAGAGAAGAAAATTAGATTGGCTATTAGGAAGAATATCTTTACTATGAGAGTGAGACACTGTGCAGGTTGCCCAGAGAGGTTATGAACACCCCATCCCTGGAAGTGTTCAAGGCCAAATGGGTCCCTGAAAAGCCTAATCTATTGGAAGGTGCCCCTGCTTATGGTAGAGGTTTGGAACTAGCTGACCTTCAAGGTTCCTTTCAACCCAAACCATTCCATAATTCTACACTAAGTGCAGGGCTTTGGGAGGATGTCTTCTGCCCCAGCTGGACTCTTCTACCCTTTCTATTTAAGTGCTCCCAGGGAAGAACCAGTTTTTTTGAACATATCTGTGTACTATTTTTGCTATGTTCAAGCAAAATTTTTACCCTAATGTGTTTAAACCAAATGTATGTTTTTAATTTCTTTAGGAGCAAATTAAAGATTCAGAATGTTAAGGGAAATTGTATATTTTAGGTGACAGAAACAACTGAGAATATTCTTAGAATTTGTAAAGAAAAATGAAAGTACTGCAAGTCAGAGTCAAGGCTTAAAAATTTTATCTAAATTCTCCCTGAGGAAGAGTGTATCTTTTTTTCCACTGAGTATATAAGAAGCCTAGTAGATTAGCCTGCTGTCTCAGGCACTTAAGTTAGTTGCCTAAAATTAAGTGGTGTGGAGGCTGTTCTTTCCCCATTCCCACAACATATATAATTAACCAACTGAAAAGCAGCTCATGAGCAATTCACAGTAGGAAGGGATCAGTTCTCAGGGGAAGGTGTCTGCAATCAGTAATCTAGACTGCTCTAACTAAATTTGTGGAATAAATTCTACACAATGAATTATTCTACTTGCTTTTCAACTAGTTTAATTCCTTTAAGCTCTGAAGTAATTTTTAGGTGTCAATACTTCTAGTTAGCTGAACAATAGTCCACATTTTTTCCTAAACTCTTAAATCCTCATAGTTTCAACAGTCGGATCATCTCTAGCAACAACATCTTTTTGTTCAGAAGTTAATGAAAGTGCACCTATTTCTGTATTATAAGATGCTAGCTCCAGTTTTCCATTGTGACTTAAACACTCCAAATGTAATATCATCTACAGATTTAGAATAAAAATAAAATACTGTACTGTAAATAAAAGTGAATAGAACCAGAATATTTTGGGATAAAACAATGAAGCATTACATTTCATTGTGTTTCATTAGAAGTCTGAGTGTTTCTGAAGCAGTCAGCATTAATCTTCATACAATATGGCGCAAATGCCATAAATATTATGTCCATAAATATTAAATGTCCAACTCATGTGATGATCAGACATTTCATTAAAATTATCCTAATTATTTCCCAAAAGAAATAGTCTTTTGAGTCCAAAATCAGTCAAACATATGCTTTCTTTCTCTTAGAAAATTAAGGGATTTTTTGATCTAAAATTTGCTGGAAAGAAGCAAAACAATTGCATTTACCTTGACAGACTTTGGATCATGCTCACAGAAATTTAAATGAATGTGTTATAGAAACCATTTAAAAAGTTTTAGAACTCCTGTCTGATCCTTAAGGCCTTTCTTTGCTGCAGCTTATGAACTTCTAAATGGGCAAACTTTCAAAGTAATCTGTAGGAAATATACACAACCCCCCCTGTATTTATGATCAAACTGTATGTGATTATTTTTCATGCATAACTCTTAAAATTTATCCCGAAGTGTCTTGATTGTATGGAATCTTCAAAGTGTATGGAAGCAGAATTGAACTTACAAAGCTATTTGAAACGTAAGCTTTTGTAATAAAAATGTGAAAATTCCCCTCCTGGGTTGCATATTATACAGCAGAAAAACTTAGGTAATAAGTTTTGCCACTTATCTTCATAATCTTCATCCCACAATGTAGTTGTGCTCAAATTTTTCCAGAAAGCACTGTTTGGCTACTAGACAAAAGAACTTCTGAAGTATTTAACACATCTAGTAGAAAAAAAAAGACACTAATCCATTTGAAAAAGATTCCTAGTGATAAAATGAGAAAGAAAAGCCTTGTACTTTTCAGGGCATGATAGCAAAGAATTGTAGTCTCGTTTGTCTAATTACTGTCCTTCCAATTGTACGTGAAGACCAGGTCTTCAATGTGAATAAAATGTGTAGTGTGTACTTTAAAGTACTATTTCTTTTCAAATTTTACTTTGTTTGAATGACTGTAAAGATCAGGTCTTATATGTCATCCATATGCTCTGCAGAACAGAAGTATTTCAGGAGTCATAAAAGCTGTAGCAGTTTAAACTACAGGATCTAAAAGTACAGCAGTTTTGTAGACTGCAATTAATGCTTGTGAAACTCATTTCGCTTTATCTCTCTATAGTTTTTCTCCTATATCTATTTTGATAGAAAATGTAGATGTCAACAGACTGCAGGTGAAACAGTGATAAATTTTCTATTTAGATTTTGGTTCAACTCTAATTTCAGTAAGTTTGCATCAAATTATCATAAATACACGTGTGCTTTTGAAGAGCGCAATAGAATTTACACCTTTTTTTATTAAATAATTCATTATGAGGCCCAAAATGGAGAAACCACACTCTCCAGCCTCTGACTCCTATTTTTAAATTCTTTACTAAAGAAACACAGTTGTCAGATTCAGTCTCCAAGAGGAATTTTCACAGAAAAAGGAATTGAAATTCCCTTAAAAAAACCAGAGCATTTTGCCTTTTCATCAGTTAGATCTGTTGGATTACAGCTTCCTGCTTTGAGAAAGAACAGGGCAGAGAAATGCATTATAAAAACAGGGTACACACTTCACCTTGTCTCCAAGGATTTACTTTTACAACATTCTTCTCCAGGTGTTCTGTAGAGAATTGCATCAGAGAGATACAGAAAAACATTGAACAGTAAGCATTTGCTAGGACTTCTGCTGATAAATAGGAGAAAAATGTGTATATATATATGGATGGTTTTGATTCAGAGCTGATGAGGTCCAGCAAATATTTTCTAAAAAAAATGCTTCATTAGCTGTGTTTATGTTACCATGATCTTCAGCTAAAAAGCAGTGGAATTATTTGGAAAAATTTTCTTTCCTGTTTAATTCAATTTTTGTTCCTATATTTTGAGGTGTCATGAAGATTGTAAACTCCCAGATATAAAAGTCTGACTGTAACATGGAGATTGCTGACTAATGAGCCCAACAAACCACAGCAAACACTGAGTTTGTGTAAAGCAAACTTTACTCCACCTATGATTAGCTTTAAAGGAGTGTGAACAGCTACCCAGGCAACAAGTAACAGTGAACTGCTCACCAAAATGGGAAGATAAAAATGAAAAAAAAATGAAACAAACAAACAAGGAAAAAAACCCATAAAACAACACCAAAAAACCTGTGAGAAGTACATTCTGTCTGAACAAGTGACAGATAGAACCTGGATTCGTGAGTTCCCCAAGGGAGAAGAAGAAATGAAGACTGGACATGGACTTGGAAAACAGAAGTCCAGACAAGAATGTCAAGATAAATCGAAGAGAGAAGGCAGCATAAAAAACTGACGGCCTGCATTTATTGAACAACAGAAGCAGAATGGCAGATCAATAAACCAAAAAAAAAGAATGACTGTAAGAAAATGGCAGGAGGATTAAGAACCAGTTTAGGAACAGTTATGCTGCAGTGGGCAGCAATGAGGAGAAACATGCTGAAGGAGAAGATAGGATGACAGAAGAGAGAAGCTGCTAGTCCCATAAGAGAAGAGGTAATGGAGATAGCTTTGAGAAATTGTCCGAGTATAAACAAAGACATTACAGAAGAGAAGGCAGGATAGTTAACAGACAGGAGAAATAACTCAGAATACAGCCTTAAGGTGAGAGGCAGTGTTTTGGTGACTGGAGAGTCCTTGGTGCAGACTAACAACTCTGCCACTACAACAGATCCAGAGGAAAGTCAGTATAAAGTCTGCCAGGAATAAGCATGCACATTGTGAGGTATGAAAGGCATTTTCAAAGAAACAGGGGGAAATATACAGACATTCATCACTTTCCATTCTGGGACACACCCTACATTTCAAATGGAACAGACTAAGGGGATTACTCCAAACTAGGGTAGCTACTGAGACGCACAATTGCCCCAGGTGATATCCAATAGAATTGTTCCAGCTACTGGGGAAGGACTCTAGACACGGTCATTCTCCTCTAGGACTGCTTCTCAGAGGTAGGTTATGACAAACTCATCAGATATTTAAAATAATTTCTTGAACTAAGTGCAAGAATGTATTTTGTAATGTAAAAATATACACTATAATGTATGGCATACAACATAAACCTGTACTTGATAAGACATTGGTGCCACTCAGTATTATATTAGACATTATTAATGGTCATGGGAAAGAAGGTAACTAGAATGTGAACAGTAAAATATGTAAAGACAGACTCAAAAGGAAATTTCAAAAATATATAAGAGAATATCAAGTTCCAAGCAGACAATGAACCACTAGTCAACACTCATTTAATATCTCCATTATTACCCTTGGAAAGAAAAATGCCAAGGTATCACACTTGCTGACACAAAATTGGCAACCCTGTGAGCATAGGAAAGATCAGATCCTTGTAATGGAAGGACTCCCTGACATTAAGGAATGGAATCCAGATATGGATGAAATTCAGCTGCAGAAAGAAAGAAAAGGTCATTCATGCAGGGACCAATAATGAGAATTTCTTCTATAATCCAGGAGCTTCTCAGTTGGAAACAATAAAGAAGGAAAAGCAGCTTGGATCTATTAATCAATTTAATCAATCACAGAATACCTATGAGCCACCAATGCCATGCAAGCATGAAAAAGTGAATGTGATTCCAGGTTAGAAGGTTACAGGCCATTCCTCAAAGAGCCATGGTGTCATTCCCACAGTTTTAATGGTAATGCACCAGCAAGCAGTAGATTAAGGAGCAGACACAGACATTTTCTAAATTAAATAACCAATGGACTCATACCCTTAAAAATTATTAAGTGATGGCAGTTTAGCAAAAGCATTATGGAATTGTTCATCTATTATTATGCACTAAAACCAGGTATTAAAATCAGAGACTGGTCCCTGTTATTTTGATGCAATGCAATTGCACAAAATAATACAGGTTCAGCTACAAGACAATTTACAATTATAGGTTTAACTATGCAAACGCTTACATCCATTAATAATTGCATATTGAGGTACTTTTCTTTTAATACCTCAGATTAAAAAATATTAGTTTAATAGCTCTCCAGTAATCAGAGGACATTTAGAATAGAAATTTCATATTCAAATCAATATGCCAAGTGATACATGTGAAAATGGAAATCACCTAATAAGAAGGTCCAGCAAACATAATTCTTTTAAAACTCACACATTTACTCTTTTGTTTATTGAATTTGTTAATCTTCTCTTACTCAGCACAATCATTAAGAGAGATCTTAGATTACCAACCATCACAGGTTACATGTACTGTAGGTAGTCAATATTCAATATGAACACTGTACGTCCCTTCAACTCTGCAAATTTTAACATGCAATAATTTGTGTGGAAAAATAGTACATGAACTAACAAAGCAGCAAAGTTAATTGTTTAAAGACTGGATTGTTTATTTTGCAATTAAGAATTTTTTTCTAAAAGTACACATTTAGAGGTTCTGCACTTTTTTCCATGGCCAGTATCAGTTTTCTGGCAGTGACATGTGAAGACCTGAAGACATCTTTTTGCAGTTATGCAGTGGTCAAGAACTTGGCTCCCTGAGGATTTTCCTTTGCAGCATAAGATTTATTATGTATTCCTTTTTCACCTAGACTGACCTGGTTTCATTTTATAATTATTTGAAGAATATTTCTTGCAACTTTTCTCTAACAGGAAGAAAGGAAGTGAAGAAAGCAATCAGTAGGAAGTCAGTATGAATGATCTTTTTCATTTAAAATCTATTTCTCATAAATTATATGAATATTTATCATAAAAAACTGCAGAAAAGATGGATGGATAATCTGTTGCAACAGGATAAAAAAGATGAGGATTTCCTGGTTTATTCAAATACAGAGATAAAACAAATAAAAAAAAAATTCCTTGTATACTTTGTTTGCATTTTCTCATAACATAAAAAACACTTTCTCCTTCAGTTAGGCTTTTGTAATTTAATTCATTTGCACAACCAAGTTTCCTGCTACAAACTTTAAACTTCCTGAAATGCAAATTTCTGTAAGATTTCAGACAGCATCTATCTAGTATTTGACATTTCCTCATTATTTAAAGACAGTACAAGTGCAATGGACTTATGGACACAGAATAAAAGAGTATTCAGGAGGCCAATAAAGTTTATTTGTTGATTTTGGAGTAATAGTGTTTTTTTTCTTTTCTCATTGAAGAGAATAATCTAGTCAATCACTTAAATTTGATGTATTAACTTCTTCAGGCCTAACAGTTACAATCAAAATTGTGTGAGTTAACTTATTGATCCACAAATTTTTCTTGTTGATATCTGCTTCCAAAAAAATGTAAGAATTTATCAGTAATGTCTAAACCAAGATATGCATGGAAAGCTTGGCTTTGGAAGAATAATGGTTATATCCAGTGGCCATATAAGGTAGACCTAGTATAAATTCCCTCAGAATCTCTGAATGGGAGCATATATTTCAAAACTTCTATTATTGAAGACAATACAACCTGCTAATTCAGGTGAAGCAATGTCTAATTATATTTGATCAACACATTTTTTCTGGTATTGTTGTAATTTTAGTTTACTGAAGTTGTATTTTAAGAAACACTAAAGCTTTAGAGGGTGGACCTTATAACTCTCTCCAGCTCCCTGAAAGGTTGTAACAAAGCAAATGTTTGTCTCTTCTCCCAGGTAACAAGTAACAGAACCAGAGGAAATGACCTCAAGTTGTGCCAGGAGAGGCTTAGATTGGATATTAGGAAAGAATTCTTTACTGGAAGTGTAGTCAGGCATTGATTGCAATAGGCTGCCCTGGCAAGTGCTGATATCACAGTCCTGGAAGTGTTCAAAAATGTGTGGATATGGCACATGTGGTATAGTGGTGAGCATGGTGGTGCTGATGGTTGGGCCCCATGATGGTTGGGCTCAATGACCTTAGATGTCTTCTCCAACCTTAATGATTCTGTGATTTTATTAAACATATAATTTAAAATAACCTGGTTTTATAATTAACTTCCAAATCAGTGAGTAAGTTGTCTCCAGCTTTTTCCTAATTGGCTCAATTGTCTCTGAGGTGTTCAATGGTGTTGTAACAGAGGCCCAGAGTAGTGTTGATAGATGATTGGCTAATATGGGTCCCTTGGTAGGCATATACTATGTCACAAAATACGTATTTTTTAAAAATTTAATCCTTATGTGTTTTGAGATCTCTTTAAAATACAAGTGAGAGCAATTTGGACTAAAAAAATACCCTTGCCTTCTCAGTTCCTGACTATTATCAATGTCACTGATTTGGATTTTCCCGTGTTGAATAACAAATGTGAGTGTAGAATCCTCTGTCTGCAGTCTGATGACATGTGGTGCACTTTTTCAAGGGTGTCCCCAGAAATTTCTGATGTCCTTCAAGACAGTTGAAGCAAAATAGAACAAGACAAACACAGGATGAAAATCTTATTCTAAGTTGAGCAAAGTAATAGTTGAGAAGCACCATCTGACCTGATGAAAGAGCCTATTTGCTCCAGACAGATGACTATAGAGCCACGCAGTTTGGAGCAGTTCCATTCCCAACACCTCTTCCTCTCTTTTCACAGAGAGCATCAGAGAGGCTGCTGGAGAATCCACATCCACATTCTATAGGTGCTCTTCACAGAGGTCCCATGACATGTCCCTTGCCTCAACTATTCTATTCATCCTCATAAAACAACAGCCTAATTCTAAAAGACAGGTTTCTTCAGATATAATGTACTCAAGAATTTGTGACTGCTTCAGATTCTTCTTAAGGAAAAATAAACTTAGAGGTAAAAACTTCAAATTCTGAACAAAATTCCTGTGGTGATTCTGAAAACCTATAAAATAATACTGATTACAACACCCTGACATAAATATAAATAAATCTAAATAACTCTTGGAAAGGCTGAACACACAAATTTGTCTTTTGACTTTGGTGAAACCTGTTGGGCAATGAAACTATCAAACACTTTAAACACACAGAATAATGGCAACTGGTTGTAAAAATGGCAGAAGTGTAATTTTTCCAAATTTGACCAATAATCGACAAGAAGTTCTCTGTAATAAAAATTATGCAGAAGTCATTTCACTTATTAGAAATTAACATAATAAATTTATTCCTCAGAAAGATACAAAACCAAATTATTAAAGAATTTGTCTATAAGGACCTTGAGGGTATTGTATTGGTACAAAATCAATGATTTTTTGCCAAGAGGCACTAGAACACAAAGGAATGAATTTAAGATACAACATCGGAATATGGAAAAACAAAGCTATAAGGAAAAAACATTCTACCATGAGAATAGTCAAACAGCTACTCTAAAAGGCTGTAGAATCTCCATCCTTAGAGATATGCAGAATTTGACTGAAAATCATCATGAACAACCTTATCCTTTTGGAACAGGAGGCTGGATAAGATGACCTCTGGAGGTCCTTTGCTATTCTATGATTCAAATATTTCATTTTCTTCTTTGATGTGTGACCTGATAGATTTTACTGGAAGGGGAAAGCTATAGCAGTGCAATACCTCACCTTGAGTTAAGCTCTTCTCATGTCACTAAACATCTAGGAAGTTACAGTTTTTAATAAATTAAGGAAATATAGAACTTGTAGAAATACTAACTTAAAAGACTGTTAAGTCACAAGTTTAGTAGTTTGCAATACTTTCTGTAAGACTGATAACCAAGTAAATACTACAACTCTCCATTATCTTCACTGCATGATGGACCTAAATGCAAGAACCTTCTAACTCTGAAAGATTCTTGCTCATGGAACAGTCTTGTAACAAGTCTTTGTTGGCTCTTAGCCCCTTAACTGTTCTCAGTATCTGACAAGCTTGTTAAAACATACAGCATAAAAATTACATACCAAATTATTGATGCTTTAAGATCAATGTTTGTTTAACTGATTTAGAAGCTGACACAAGAAGGAAGATGTTTTTTATTTCTTCATGGAAACACTCCTTTAGCATAAGGTAATATATTTCAGCGCTTCTGTTACCAAAGGAAAGACAGCCCTGTAGCCTGTACCTCCCAACCCCACTGTGCCTCCTGTTGTAGGGATTGGAGAAATTAATTCAGGATCCTTTCTCTTGTTCCCATGCTCTCATTTCAGTGTGAAAGCTCTGCTTCACAGTTTCATAAAGCTCATCACCAATAGCACAGGCTGGGGTCCTGCAGGGTAGTTGCCACTATCCATGGGCAGCAAATCAATGGAAATGATCAAAGTTGTGTGAGCTACCACTTACATGAGGAGCAGTAACTTATCAAGTATAAAATTGTGACTGAATTCAATTGCTGTTGCAATATGATGATGAAACATTGAAACAGAAAAGTTGCCTTTGAATACGTGATACGGTCTTTTACACATGGAAATTTATTTAAATGACTGTCTGAAATATGAGAAGGTATTTTTTTATCTGCTTTTCCTTTATAGCTCATTTGCACAGTTCTAAATTTTCTTGGTGCTAATTTTAACTTCCCGTGGTTTACATACACTTTAACTTTCACTTAAAGAAGCAGTCTGAAGATCTCAAAAAACTTCTTAGCTAATTTATAATGGCATAACATTAACTGAGCAAATTATGAAGAATTTATTCACTTTCCCAGCAGAATTTCATCCAATCAAAGTAATTAGCATCTAATATTTAGCAAATGAAGCTGACATCCTGTAACCTGGCCACTTGCTGATCATACAGTACTGTTACTTTCAACTTTGTCTAATTTCTAATTTCTATACACTGTCTTGTTATCCCATCTTCCTTTTCTTTATACAGGTCTGAAACTGTTTGAATAGTATGCTGCTCACTAGCCCATTCCTTGAACAGTTTCCTACAAAAAAACCCCTTTTTTTACTGAAAGAGGGTCAGCCTTGTCACTAGCAGGTTCCTCCCCTGAGGCCGGATGCTCATTGATGCTCTCATTTTGCTCGGGATGTGGTTTTAAAGCCATTCTTTGCAGTGGACTGACTTGATCCAGAAGTTAATTGCATTGACATTAACCTGCTTTAACAAGCCTAAAGTATCAATAAATCATTTCTTTAGTCACTGCACTTTTCCTGCTGCTTTATTGATATACTTCACCTGTACTGATAAATAGGGTGAAAAAGATCTCTTCCTTCTAATGTACTTTGCATGCTTAATAATACCTTTCTAAAGAAAAAACCTAATGTTAATATACATGAACACATAAAAATATGGTTTTTTAAGTAATAAAGTCATATTATTTAGTTTTGCTATTCTTATCCCTTTTACAAAACTCAGTTTTAGGAAGACATTGCATTTAGGAAGCACAGTTTTACTTGCTATATAGTCTAACTGATGAGTCCAACTACAAATGTGTAATAAAGCTTCTCTAAATAACAGAAAAATTCCTCTGAAGAAAATCATCTTTTTTCTTTTTTCCTCTCTCTCCTTTCACCCCCAGATCTGTCTTTACAGGTACCTTATGAACACATGCTGAGTGCCAAGTGCACTCACGTTGCTTAGGAGCAGTCCAGAGCAGAAGTGCTTCCACTACTGAGAATAAATTATATGTTGTATTGTACCTCTTCACTTGAACCCACACTTCACTGCAGCATATCAACATTGTTTTCCATCAGTAAATCAGTAAGCAAAATTTACTGTTAAATTTTAATTACTTCTTCTTTGTCACTAAAACAAGGTGAGACAATAAGCTGACGTAAATAACCTGTCAAGCAAAGATTTTATACTTATTCATAAGAATCTGTAAACGCAATCAAATATAGTACTTGTCAAACTGAAATGTGTGGTTGAGAAAAATATAAAAACAACAAAAAAGTAAATTAGTCATATGTTATTGATTGTGCATACACGTGCATATGGCTTTGACTGCTGGACATGAAAAGTCTACTTTGGGAGATGAAGATTTCTGCATATCTGAATGAAATGAGAATTTTGAAGATATTTTTAAAAAACAGAGAGAAAAAATATTGTTTTAAAGATTATTTGTCTGATGTTGTTAAAATATAGGTCATACCCTGGGGCCACTAGATAATAGGAAGTTTTATCATTAATCTCAGTCAGATCTTTGAAAGAGTCAATGCAATGAACTTCCACTTAATATTGTTCCCATTATAAGAGTGACTGGTATTTTGTATGGAGTGACAAGAAGAAAAGAAAATCAATTTTGTGGTTTTAACCTTAATCAGCATACTTGCATATGGCAAGCTCTCACTGTCTACTCTGTGAATATATGAATGCATGGGTTTGTGGGTGTGTATCTAAGAAAGAAAAAAAAAAGAAAAAAAGTATAGAAATAAATTATTGAACACACCACTTGAGTTCACTGAGTAAAGGTTGTATTTTTAAATAAAAATAAACCCCCTAATCATTTGGCTTGTGACTGAATTGTTTTCTTTCAAGGTGGCTTGCTACTGGAGACCAAAGCTGTGGCAGTTTCTCCTGTGGGCAAAAGAAGAGGAATATAATTTTCATCTCATAGGTTCTAACAATCCATGTTAGAAACTGGCTTTTAATATGTAATGAATGGAATTGAGTCTGGTGGCAAGAATGAGGAATAATAGCATATCTAACAAAGTACAAAATTTTCAACCAGAAGGGTTTAATACCTTTAGTCAAAGGCCATTTTTAATGCAGCCAGCATACTGATTAGAAAAAATCACCTTAAACTGCTTGAATTTAAGGTATGATAACCTTTAAAGGAAAAAGGAATCCATTTTCTAAGTACAGCAGACAGAAAGTTTAAATGATAAGAATCACTTGTCAAAACTAATAAAACAGGACCCTATCTAATATTAGTTTTTTGCACTACATTTAACATTTAAAATTTGAAGTGGTGCGTTAGTGAAGAAGTAACGTTATTTGTGGTGTGTGCTTTATGTGCAAAGGGAAACTAGAAATATTCAGTCTTTTCATACCAAGCCAAGGGAAAGGAAAGCACCATGAGTAAAGCCTAAACATTCAGCAAGGTTCAAGTATACAGTTCATTCAAGGAAGATTTATTGGTTTCACTGGAATGTAATTAATTATTAGTCATAAGACACTTTACAAGTTGGGTCTCTAATTTAAGGGTCATTATGAGATCACTATGTAGTCAAAGTGTTTGGAACTTCCTGAAAGCAACTTATCCCATTTTTTTTTCTTTTTTTTATTAAATAAGTCTCTAAAATAGGAAGGATTAAATAGTCACTTCTCTCCATAGATAGCAAAGGCAGTGAATATGAGTAGCTTATCCCTACACCATATGTCTCCTTACAACAGTATTTTTTCAGTCTGAGATGCATGCTCAGATTCACAAACTGAGATTAATGTGGCTCTGCTCTGTGAAACCATTTTTGTATCATATGTGCTAAAATTACTTGGAGATTCATTGTATGAATGTATTATGAAAGTATAACAGCAGAAGGCTCAAAAAATAAGAAAGGGAAAGATAAACCACAAGAAGAAATTTTTTTATAAACATTTCAGGGTGATTGAAATGGGATGACTGCTCTTTTCAGACAAGTTCCTATCATCTCACAGAGCCAAGTTTCTAATCTCATTTTACCCTTTTAGGGAAACAGCACATCAGCATTTAACAGTAAGATAGATGCAGTTCCCAAGGGGTGAAAAGGCTGCTGTTGAGAAACAGTAGAGGCAGATGGAAAAAAACAGAGGTGAGAATTATAGAACAATACAATTACAGGAACATTTAGGTTAGAAAAGACCTTTAAGATCAAGTCCAATCATTTGACCCCACACTACCAAGTTGCATGCCTAAACCATGTCTCCAAGTAGGTAGAAACAATCAAAATTGCAGGCTTTTTGCCATTTTAAATCCCATTTTGAATGTCAAGGTGACTCTCTAATAAATAATTACTAAGAAAGGCACTTCCCTCTAGGCTGTGGACTGCTATTCCATGGATGTCACCTAGTATGATGGATTTTTTTGTACCATGGTG
Source organism: Alaudala cheleensis (assembly GCA_013398995.1). Classification (NCBI taxonomy): domain Eukaryota; kingdom Metazoa; phylum Chordata; class Aves; order Passeriformes; family Alaudidae; genus Alaudala; species Alaudala cheleensis. Next base: position 35,394 of record VWYE01021120.1, on the reverse strand, counting down.
AGTACTATAAGGCAAATTATGTCATCCTTACTTGTACCTCATACCAAGGATATCAATTTCTTTACAGACTGAGGATGCATGCAGTTGTGATAAGTTAGCCGAGACTCCATTATCTCCATGCAAGAAAAAGCTAATTCTTTATTTTTAGAACTTATTTTATAGTTTTTACAGACTTCCTGTGCAACTTTAATTGGTTAATAGTTTCCTTGTTAATTACTCTATTGGTTAGTAAAAGGTATTTTACTTGTCTATCAAATCTCTTTATTCTTTGATTGTTTACATATTTTTTACTGAATTTCATGGGACAAATCCTTTGTTATTGCAGGTGCATTTGTTTTTTTAATTCAAGAACAGGTTCTTATGGTAACAAGTTCTCACACTAGGATTGATTTCGTATGGGAACTTGCAAATTGCTTAACTACACTTAGAAGAGATGACAGGTTGGCTATTCATTTAATAGAGCAGGCCTGATTTTATGAGGCCTTTCTTTTATAATTCTTCTACCTGTCTACAATGGCATGCAATAACAGTGTTAACCATTCTTACTGATTCACTGGATAAAGAAGATTTAATAAAATGTAAAAAAAACAAGCTCGTAAGAAAAGTCATTTCTAAAGTGAGTATGACAAGTTTCTTTATAACAAAGCTCAGATGAAAACTAAGTTCTGATGGGCTCCTGCTTACCACCTACCTTTGTAGCAAAAACTTTCTCCTTCTGCAGTCATCCCTGAAGCTTCCTGTCCCCCTTGGGTTCTAATTCCTGCACTGGGAAGAAAGACTAACAGTTGCCAAGTTTACTTGAAAGCTACCGTCTCACAGGCAGGTAAATGCAGTAAAAATATAGGATGTAGACAACTACTTTGATTTGCCCACTTTTGGGATTAGCTCAGATTATAATGATTTATTTACATGCAATTTTATTGCTACCAATAAGATAAAATAATATTTTAATTTAAGAAGATTATCCAGTTACTATATTCATAGCCTGGCCTCCAGAGGGTAAATGTTTCTTAGTCAGGTAGGCTGGATAAGCATCACCAAAGCCCAGGGCATGGACACTGGAAGCCCTGTGAAAGGGCAAGGGTCTTTCTTACCTTTCTTACTATGCCTTTAAGGCATGAGATATTATGCCTGGCATTCATGTAGACTGGAGAGCATTAGTTCTGCAGCAGTTCCACAAGTGCATGCTGATGATTTTTGTGAGGTAACAGCAAATTGGAATCAATGGAGTTCAGCTTTTAACAGAATAATAATGGCAGAAGTGGCTAGTACAACTCTTCACCTTCCAAGCAAAAGATTAGATCATCGTGTGTGAAGATTTTTAAAGCAGGACAGTAGCTCAGCCATGCATCTAAGTAGATGAATGGGGCAGTGTGCAGTTAAAAATGATAGCTTTTTTTGTTTTATAGATATTTGTGGGGGATAGAATGAACAAACTGATTTATTCAATTAAAGTTGGTATTGAGTTTACATAATATTGGCATTCTTTAAAAAAAAAATCTCTGTAGGAAGGGAAATAAGCTGTGCTTTCCCAGACTCATTTCCTCTCTGCTCCCTTCTGCATTGGGCCATTTCTAATAATTGGCACACACTGAGATGGCACCAGTATGCCTAATTTAAGCACCTAAAGCGAGGCAGGGAGGAACTCTCTCTAGAGGCCTTCAAAGATATTTACTGTCCACCATTTTCTATACACAGAGGTCAGGCACTGCTTTTTTACTCCTTGTTAAAGAGGTGTGAAAAAATCTCTGCACTGTAGATATTAGATCCCTCTCTTGGCCATTAGGAAAAAACACACCTTTTCTTTTCTTTTTTTTTTTTTTGTTCTTTGGTTGGTTTTTGTTTGTTTGTTTGTTTGGGGTTTTTTTTTTGTTGTTGTTGTTGTTGTTGTCTTTTGGGTTTTTTTTTTGTTTTTTTAATTAGATATAACATTTTAAAATATTTGACCATATTGCATAGGTATCTGACTGTGGGCATTGACTTAGTGTGACTGAACATGGAAATGGGCTGCACAGACACGTTGTGGAGTGTCCAACCTTGGACACATTCAAAACTCAGCTGGACATGGATCTGTGCCATTTTCTACAGATGACTCTGTGTTGAGCAAGAGAGTTGGACTAAATGATGCCCAGATGTGCCAGTTGATTTCAGCTGTTCTGTTGATGCTGAACTTATTTTGCCTTTTATGCTTTTATATATATTCTCTATATTCTTTATACCACGTTTCTTTATTCTACATTTGTAGCTCTGTATCATATTATAGTATTTGTAGCTAGCATTTTACCTACTCTCTTAGACAGAAAGAGTAAATAAATTCCCCAGTGGCTCCAAGCTGGGGGTCCAAGGTTAGATTCTCTGGGAAGCCAAGGTTGAGACTAGCTCTCCAAGACACAATTTCATAAACAAAATGTAGTTACTATCTAAGGGGAGGGGGGATGCAGAAAGGGTTGGATCAGGGAGGAATTACCTCATTACTTATGTCTCTAATTGGGGATTCTTGTCAGTTATGTTAATTTACCATATTTATAAAAATTATATCCCCTTCATGTTACATGTGCTTCCTCAGGTGCTTTCTACCCNCCTGCTATTTGCCTTCATCTCTTTCTCTGTATCCTGAATTCCCCCATCTCATGGCCACTGCAGCCAACATCCAAAATCTTCAACCAGTTTTCCCTTCCTTTTAAGATTCAGATCCAGCAGAGCATGTCCCTTCATCAACAACACTGTCATTCATGTTATGAATTTGTCACACCAATGCATATATCTGGATTTTTTGTGATCTGTGCTGTTGGCTTTCCAGCAGATATTAGATAATTCATAAAAAATTTCTACAAAGTAAAACAAATGGAATCATATCTCTTGGTCTGCAGTTCTGGGGTTTTATTAAAAGGCCATGTCCATGGGTAATACAGAATATATTGCACTTTTTTTTTACAGACACAGCTTCCACAGTGTGACTTACCTTGCATATTACAGTGCTGGTTTAGTTGTCTTCTTGGATTTATATATCTACATGTCACTGGTTTTAGGATTTTTATTTCTTCAGAAAGAGAAGTGAATCTCTTCCACTTAAAATCACACTCCTTCACAAGTTACTTATTATAAAACAATAAGATTAACAAAATAAAATTCAATTTGAGCTTGAATGTTAACCAAACAGACACCTTTATGCTCTATGAATAATTTAAGAGAGGGGATAGCATGATAAAAAAAATCTAGTAAAAAATGTGCTTGATTTTCACCTTTCATAACTTCGTATTAAATCAAATTTGTGTTAATCCAATTGAAGACCATTCCCTTAATTTTTATTTTTTAGAAGACAATGACTTTCAGGGGCAAACTTACCACTTGTTTAGACTAAAGAGAAAAAAATTTCAGCTTCAGAGTACATTTAGTCAAGGAACAATACAATGACAAATTTTTGAACGCTTCAAGAAATCTAGAAGACTAAGATAAGAAACAAATTAAATACAAACAAAACCTGAAGATCAAGACGAAAACCTATAAATCGCTTTCTGGCATAGCCTTTTCCTTTTCCTGTTATTTACCAAAATAATGTAAATAACAAAATATGAAAAAAATGGGAATGAGTAGTTGAATGCAAATGTCCTCAAGTATGTAAGTGTGTAAGTTCAGATAAAGATTCACCCACTAAGTTAATCCTTCAGCCTTGAAATTCATGCTTAGATTCTTCTCATAAATAAAAGGTAGTCCTACATAAAAAGGCCTTTGGTTTACTCAATTATGGAAGAAAGTGAAAGGCCACACAAACTAATTTGTGCACTTCTGTACATTAGGTATGGTTTTAACATGCTCTACAAGACAAAATCACTATTAACAAGTGAAGGTATCATGCTCATAATTTCATAATATCTGGCAAATAGACATACAATACACTTCCTGTATTGTATCATTGCCTCAGGCTCTCTGCAGAAACTGGCAGACACATCTAAACTGTTCTAAATTGTACCAATTTATCTTTTATGAGACTTTTTGTGACTCTAAGAATTAGATGTGCTTGATTGTCATGGAAGTTAAATCATGGAAAAAAGGAAGATGTTTCAATTGGAAAGACTGGTATGAAGAAACTGAAAGCTTTTTTTGGCTATTCACAACATTTTAGTCTTAAAGTTTAATGTGAAAGTCTTCACACGTAGATAGGGAGGGAGATGCTGTGGTCTTATTTATTGAGGGTTTTGCAGGCTTCTGAGTGAAAACTATAGAAGAAATGGTGCCAAGTGCTGGAGGCATTCCTTCCTCATGGCCTTCTAATAATGCTGGGTGCATGAATTGGAACTGAGGATGAGACAAATGACCAGAACTGGTGTCAGGAATATATTGACCACACTGGATGAACACCTCTGCTTTTGACATGCCATATAGATATACAACCACAACTATATGTTGAATCCTCGTCATGAATTACTGTTCCATGAGTCCTGGTACTTCATATATCTGGGGCAAATTGACCGTAAGGCCATGCTGCCTCCGGTAGGGATCTGGAAAATTTCCCCAGAAGATTCTGAAATCAGGAAGACTTTCTCCTTCAGAAATATGAATTTCAGATAAGACAACATCAGCTCTCCAACCTAGAAGGCAGATAAAACTCCCTTGTAATCGTACAAAGCAAAGCAAAATTGAGGCTGTGCACTGCCTTTTGGAACACCAAGAAGCCAAATTTTAAATGTAGCAGTGATTTACAACTCTCACACACATAAGTTATTAGACTAACTCCTGAGCAAGAGCAGTGTGTTTTAGCATACTAATAGGAAACTTGACCTTGACTATATGCCTCTTGTGAATAAAGAGGATAAAGAAAATGAGCTGAACAAAACTATAATCTAATGTGACTGTTTAAGTATTTAGTTAGAAATTATATTGGTGGCAAATAGTCTTGCATATGAACAACAGCTAAGATTATTCTTGGATACAACATAAACAAGTAATATTTGTTACGCAATAACATGAATTGGGCTATATTTAATGTTTTAGGGTGGAATTCATCTGACCTAATGTAGGGTGCCTGTTTTATAGACATGTTAACCTGCACAAATCACCCTAAGATTTTTGAAAGGTATGACAACACTTTTTATTGATGATTTGGGACTCATGTGTTGCTAGCTTCAATGTAGATTCCTACATTTGGTTATAGTCATAGACTGTGATAGGCCAATTGACCATAACTGCAATAAAGTGTTCATTTTAAGGTGGTGATAACAGCATCCTAGCAACACTTCTCAGATTGTCAAAATTCAAATCCTCCATTCTGTAGACCCAACAAAAATGTATCAGTTTGAACACAAAAGCAGAGTAATCATGATCCGGAAGGCTGCAGGAAGACAGCTGTGATTACCTGGCTTCCAGTTTGGAGATGACTTATAGTCAGGTCAAATTTAACCACTAAAGCAAATACTTCAGTATCTGACAACACTATGAATGCCCTCTTTGTGACATTTCCCTAAGATACTGTATGCATCACAGATCAGTTCAACTAGGATTGTTGTGGTTCAGGATTGTAACTGTACCTTAAAACTACTACTCCTCATCTTTTTTTCATGTAGCAGTTTATCATAAGAAATTTTTTTTTCAAGACATATTGAGTTAAAGTATTTCAGTACATTCTGTGGCTCAGGAAATACATCTTATACATGTTCAGAAACAGCAAAAATACAATAATTCTTTTATAACAAGGTATTAGCAAGTTCAAGTGCATTAATGACTCAATATCACTGAATGTGCCTTTTATAGATATACATGAAAGTAAGAACATAAATAGACTTTTTAAGCAAGCTAGGCTTGTAATGAGCTTGGGTTATTCAAAAAGTGTATTCTTTCATGCTATAATTCTAAGATTAAGTTCCACTAATTTATTCATATGTTTTTGGTTAAGCAAGATAATTACAAACAAGTGATTGAATCTTTTGTTTTATTTTAAATGTAAAGAAAGAATTTATTTCTACATTAAAATATATTCTTGCAAAAGAAGGGATATTTGTAAGAAAACAAAATTTTTCATATATTCACTCCATTGCACCTCTGTCTTTACAGCAGATGGATCACATGTGGTTGTCCCNTATCTGACAACACTATGAATGCCCTCTTTGTGACATTTCCCTAAGATACTGTACGCACCACAGATCAGTTCAACTAGGATTGTTGTGGTTTAGGATTGTAACTGTGCCTTAAAACTACCACTCCTCCTTTTTTTTTCATGTAGCAGCTTATCAGAATTTTTTTTCNGCCACTCTTCTGGTTATACTGAAACCTTCCAATCGAGGATTTGGGTAAAGTTACTTCAGATTCATCTGTCTCAGTCTCCAGCTTGTCTGAAAGAAGGTGACTTGGGGGTCATGATTTCAGGATTCCACAGGGTATGATGGTAGGAGTCACATCTCCAAATCCATTCATCTGAAAACAAGGTGTCTAGCCTAAAATGTCGCCTTGGTCTTTCTACACTAAATAGGAAAAGGTAAGACACTCCTAGAGATTGAGTCATCATAACCAAATAACTCTTTAGACTAGATGATTGAATCAAATGTACAAGTGTTTCAGTCTCAAAAGATTGTAGAAAGAGTGAGTCAGTAGAGGACTTTTAGATTATTTACCTAAATGACCTAAGGGAAAAGAAAGGTGGAAGGAATTCCACTTGGAGAGTGCTCAGCCTTGGCTCTCCCTCACATTAGATGGAGAGCTATTACAAAATATCTCATTCTTCTCTACACAAGGTGTTGCAAATTGCACTGAATAGTACACTATTGTGCAAGAAGGAATAATAGCAGCAGTCAAAGCAACAATAACTCAGTCATATCTCAACTATTTTCAGCAGCTATACTGTACATATAAACTGCATCTTTTAAAACAAAGTTGGAAAGTTCAGGATAACTTTTTACAAAATTTAATAAAAGGCTTAAAAAAATAATTGGGGAAAATAAATTGGAGAACTAAATCAGGTCTCTAAGAATTGCATTTTCACTACCAACTCCCAGACTAGTTTTATCCTCTGTCGGAGTATATTTGCTATGAACTGACTACTCACACATGCAAATCCTCATTGAGAAAGGCTTCATATTAACAAAAGCATGTGCTTCAAAGGTAAGATTAATGTTATTCCTTCAAATGTGGCAGAAATTACATATTTTTATCCCTTCTCAAGGCCGCTCCCACTTAGAATGTGCAGCATTGACTTTAAAACAATCACACTATATGAAACACTGCCTAAAGTATGATTATTTGAGTATTACTGGCAAAGATACTTCAGGTCCAGAAATGTGCTAAATTCTTTTATTCTTCCTATGATAGAAAAAAGTAAAGCAGCATGAAAAATAAAACTTCCTATTTAAAAACGCAAGAATATTAAATATAATTTGAAACTGAATTGTCTTATAATGTTCAATGTACATAATCTGCCTTTTTTCACAGAAGATGGAGGTTAAGAAGATCAGGAAAATTCAAAAAAAAAGCAAATATAATCTACTGCAAAAAATTTGCCTTGCCAAGCACAATTTATAAAGCTGCTAAACAGCTTTTGAGAGATTTGGAAAAGTCTGAAGAAAGCTAGCAGGCAGAAATGCTAATAGTTAAATAAATCCCATTCTTACTTATATGGATGTCAGGACTTAGACAGAAATGGTTAAAGAATTGTAGAAACTGCCAGCAATCTGTCAGACTACAAAGCTAAAACGGTGCTTCTGGGTATTCAGGCAGATTACCTATTCACCAGCCCTGGATTTTGCCTTTAACAAAAGCAAGGGGATTGCAACATTCTAGAAACCTTGCTTTATGAGGAAAGGTAGTATCATCCTACTAAAACATGGGTGGATAAATGAAATATATGGATGAAAGCAGGTACTGCAATCATTTCAAATCAAGATATAGTGAAATATATTCAAAAGCTGTCATATAAACCTTTCTCCCTGGGTTTTCTCTGTGAAGATGATCTCCAGTGCTCTAGTGCTTTTTATTTGTGACCAGTTAGATCACAATTCCTTCTAACATTACTACAATAAACAATAATTTTCTGTCCAAATTGCACAGACCAGAATAGGTTTTCCTGTGTGATTTGAAGCCCCAAGAAGCCATTCCTATGGTACAATGCATGTGAGTATAGCAGTCACAAATAAATACATAGTTAAATGAGAGGCTTTCATCCAAGCTTTGCAAAAGTACAGCTCTCGGACAGCTTCCTAACTGAATTTATAAATACTCTGAACATGGAGTGCACCTGTTTTAGGAAAAAAATCCTTATATATGCTTTGTGTGAGACTTTATATGGTGCAATTACCTGAAACAGATTCAGTGACATGGATGATCCATTCCATCCTTTGGCCTGCTCAGGGTGGGTTTCATTTCTTAGGCTGCTCAAGAGAAAGGTTTACAGTTTCCTGTTTTCCATATACTGGCCCTTTCTTAGATTCACAAGGTTAATAGCATGGCTATATCAGTGTGTATTTGGTCTCTGTGGAACTGTGCATATGAAAAAAGATTGTTCTTTGATTTCACCTTCCTTCCCTTGACTTTAGAGTCTCACCAAATAAATATGAGCACCATGTTGGTGACTTCCTTGGAGATACATTGATTTACACCAGCAGAGGTGTAAATCTGTGCTATTGTTGCCTCTTGCAAAGCTACAAAGAGCCTTTCAAAAGGTAACTATTTAGATCTGTACTTTGCTATTAATCACTGTGCATTCAAGAAAGTGCCACCCTATTCTCTGGAAGGTTTGCTGTTGGTAAGCCATTGCTTAGCAGGTAATGTCAAAGGAAATTATTTCTTTCATTATCTCCACGTGCTTCTAGTGATTTATTCATAGTCAATAGTTCTGATGATCCCTTCCCCACTTTTATTTACTTCAGTTACTCTGTTGAATTTTCTTTTTCTTACAGATATGCATATATCAATTTCTTGTTATATCAAGACTGGAAGATGCAACACCACTTTTTGTTTACTAGGCTTTCCCATTTGTACCAGCTGCTTTGAGACGGAGCAGAAATCCTTCTTAAAAGTTCTCCAATTATGCTTCATTATTTTATAACATTTTCAACAGCTGGATGCTTAATTACATGCACTACAGAGCAGAAGTATTTTCTGTCTTTTGGAAAGTGTGCAGCTGCAAATCTTGTGGCTTTAGCATGCTATCTAGAACACATTAATCATCCTTCTAAAGATTCCTATCAGCAGTAGCAATGGAAAAAAACTGAGAATGAGTTATGCAACAAGTAAATGATCAATTGAATATATACTTTGAATATTTTAATTTGCAGCTATAGCACTTGAAAGCACTTAATACTATGAATGAAATAACTTAGCAGCTATTGATTGTTGAAGGGTTATCATTGCAACTATTTCAATAACAGAATTGAAATGATAAATATTACAGAAACCAGACTCAGGAAAAAACCCACTAAAGGAAAAAATATGTTCATAGAATAGGCATTTTAAGTTTGTAGGACCTGAAAGTGGTACTCAAGAAAGGCTTCTATTTGCTCTGATTAATTTTTTGCACTTCGTTTCAATGTACACCCACACTCATAAAAACATTGCTATAAATTTAAGTTCTGATAAATAAAATTAGTATCTATTCAAAGTATTGAAGATCACTTGATTCTTAAGAAATGTATGAAAACTCAAAAAAACTGAAAGACAAAGTACTTGCTAGTTTTAAAATCTATTCTATCAGTTCCATGGAATCTACACAGCTTCTGTAACCCAAGGGGACAAGTTAAGGAAATGTTTGAGGTGACCCATGTAGTTTATTTGACCTAAAAGGGCCCCATAATAAAGATGTAGAGGGATTTTTAACAAGGGCATATACTGATACGATAAGGGGGAATGGCTTCCAACTGAATAAGGGTACATTTAGATTCCACGTCAGAAAAAAAACCTTGGCTGTGAGGGTGGTGAGACATTGGAACAGATTGTCCAGAGAAGTTGTGAATGCCCCAAGAGTTCAAGAATGGAGCTCTGACTAATGTGGTCTAGAAGAAGGTGTCCTTGCCCCCAGCAGGGGGTTGGAGCTAGATGATCTTTAAGTTCCTTTCCACCCCAAGCCATTCTGTGATTCTATGATTCTGTGGTTTTCTTTGCTCTTATAGTTGGACAGAAAAATGCCTGCTCACCAGAGCACCACAAACACAATTTGTCAGCTGGCACTCTGGGCTGATTATCAGTATTTGGGCTGCATATGCCATTCTCTAAACATTGGAGAGCTTTTAAATCACACAGGGAAGTTGCATAAAAGTAATTACTTGTCAGGATGGAGGACAACATGAAGCCTGAAACTTGGAGCAGCTGCAGAAATTCAAACATCTCTTTATTCACCTATTTTGACAGGTAAGAATGTACATTGTTTGGAAGTTTGGATCTGTAACAATGTCTGAGTTGGAAATGTGGTTACCCAAAGCAGAGTCCTTTAATGAAACTGTTTCATGTAGCTAACTTTTTTTTCATTCAAAAAGAAGTTCAATAATTTGGGGGGAATACACTGAGAGAAGGATAAGGACAAGATTTTTATGAGTGACTATAAGACAGGATGATAAGTCTCAGTTTAATATCTTTGGCTAGATCTCATCATTCCTTACTTGTCAAAAGAAATTGGACCTAAAACTACTTTGTTGACATCTGCCTCTCTGATTTCAAAATCTGAAATATCACTACAATAACAGGTGATTTGTTGATCCTGAAAAGTGGAGATGCCAATCCACTAATAGTAAAACTACAGAGAAAATGTATTTTTATCTATTTAGATAAATATAAGGAGGACACAAAACAGAAGACACACAGAATGAAAAAGAATACCTGCTTCAAGAAAGGGGTAAAAAAATTTTCTGATTAAGACAAATACCTTCTATACATTGATCATCCCCAATCTACTTCTATCACTGATTATTGACTACTTTAAAGAAGAAAGTAATTTAAAGCAACAGAAATAAGAAAGCAGTGGAAACATGTTTTATAGGAAGAAAACAAACAAAAGAAATTACCTCATCTGACTTAAAACAGCCCCTTGTGACTGCACTTCCAGTCATAGGAGCCATACATTCCTTGACATCTCAGCCTACCCCAGTGGCTGCATCCCTCCCATGCTGGCACACTGGCTTACTCATTTCCTAACTCAGTCTTCAACACTACACAGAGTCCTTGACAATACAAGCTCTCTCCTGCCCCCCAGTAGGCATTCTTATCCCACTTGCTTGTCACTACTTCCTAAATGTGCTTTTCATAACCACAGATTTCCCCTTGTTCTAGTCAAATTTAGGTACATTCCAACCTATGTTCTGGGCTTCATAACTGACTCAGTTCTAGCTGAGGTCTCTGACTTTCTCTTGTTATACTTGGATTGCTTACTGGGGAGTGGACTTGACACTGTATTCTCACAGTACCTTCCCCAAATCCATTATGGTATGGATAATACTACACAAAGTGAATTAGGTTGGTGGTTTAAATAAAGGGATGCAGACCAGGTAAACTGATTAATTTCAGTTGTATAGATGACAAAACACAATATGAATAATTTGGGAATATTTACCCAAATATTCCGTTTTACCCAATATCCTGCTGATAAAAAAGAAACTGCTGCTATGTTGTGACCAACAAGCTGATGTTCCTTAGAGTCCACTGCAGTAGCTCAAAAATAGTTGTCATGGGTGTGCAAAGAATTTTGGCTACTAAGAAACAATCACTTAACCTTGTCAAAAACATGAACATTTTGCATCCTGTCTCTTCAAACCTAACACACAGAAAACAATCTTCTTCAAGACTAGAAGTAGAGCTTTAGCCAAAATTGCACATTCTATGATCTATTAAAATAGAATATAAAATTTATAATATATTATATAACTTCATGTGGACATTAATATATTTTCATCATGTTATGATTGGCTTAGCGTAAGGTGCCAACACAGTGTTGTTAACATGAAGAAATGGGTTTTTTTATTTTTGTTTCTGAGGGACACTGTATTTTAATCAAATAAACATGATCTTTCCAAGAGGCATACAGACAATGAAGGAAGGTAAGCAGGTGGCAAAAGCCATGAGACACTCATTTGGCTACTGAGTTAATTTTCTGGAGAAATAAGCCATATCATGATGTTTAATTCCCTTGTCTGTTACAAATGATGCTTTAATACATATGAATAGAGTATGAAGATACTTGCCTGACTGCCCAGATGCAAATTTAAACATATTATTTTAATTATAAAGAAAATTTGTGGCACAGATAATTTTGGAGACAGTCATAGCATAGTTTTACAATGCAGTAATTACATTTCAAAGGGAACCTTTCACTGTCAGTAAGAGTGTTAATCAATAATTAAGATATGAGAATGACTAATGCAATAAGCCAAATTAGTTTCATAGCTGGTTGCTAAAATTGATGACTCAATTACAGGTGAAAAGTGAAAGCATTTTGAAAATGTTTTTGAGTATGCTTTCAGCACTTAATTTTTAACGTATTATGAATATAAAACATTACTTTAGAGAAGAATATATGAAAGAGTTGTTGTACCTGGAAGAGGATTTTAATTGCCATGGCTCATTTTTGTTTCTCTGCTAAAGATCTTTAGAATATACTCAAGGATCATCATCTCTAAGAGTGGCAATCAGGCTAAATTTCACCAAAGGCAAATAATAATTGCAAAAATCTGATCTCAGCTTTCCACCAAAGTCACATTTCATGTCCTGACAGTGAAAATATAAAATTATGAATGCAGAGCTCCAAGTAATAATACTAAGATAGCCTGTCATGTTGGAAAGTACAGTGTATCAAAGCCTTCTGGCACCACTGTAGTTCATTTATGTCTTTCATGGGGTAGACATTGTTGAACCAGCACCCAAATCACTAAAAATATGCAGCAGTATGAGACAACTGCCAAGATTTCAATGTTAAAAATATCAGTCTTCAAGGAATTTTGTAACAGGCTCACTCAGAAAAAAAATCAGAATATACTGATTAAAAAAAGAAACAACAAAAACACATCCCCACATAGACATTCCCAGATTTTATTAATGAATACATGCACAGTGTAGTAGAGGTATTCTGATTTATGATTCTGAAAATGCCTTAATGGAATACACTGGTGAAGCAGAAATACATAAAAACAAAATTGTATTGCATTAAGCTTCAGGGAAAAGAGTGCACACTGTTCATCTAAAAGCACAATGATTGAATAAAGCTTTCTCTGAGATTAAACTTCTTCAAAATTTAAAATATTATACTTCAGCTATGAGATGTCATAGATAGCATTAAAAAAAATGAGGTATCTAAAATCAACCGGTGTCATGTTTCTGTGGGTTACCCTCTTAGCAAGATCAGACAGTTAACTCAGATCTCAGGGCATTTGCCTTCACACCTGATGTGACCCATCTACTACTTGGAGTATAGAAAAAGATAATTCTATGAATGAAAAAGGATTCACAGTGGAAGTGCAGAAATAATTTATACTGAGTTACTTTCCAAGGAGATGGAATACCAAATCACATAGAAGGCTGATGTTAACCATTTGAAAACAGTGCCATGGTCTGAATTTTTTCCTTTAGCTCAGGACTACTTTCATAATGTCATATGCTCACTAACATGTTGCTTCCATTTGTTTTTCAAGAGACAACCTCTCTTAGTAGCCTTAGGAAGGCAACCAGCAGGTCAGGACTCATTAATCCCAGTCAGGCAGCTGGGCAGGATCATGGGGATCATTCCACCACATTCTACAGGAAGGGGATTGCACTAGCACATGAGGAAGATGTACTCAGGGCCCTTACTCAAACATCAGAAACAGGATTTGGTCTCTTCAGGACAGCAGCAGCTCATCAGCAAAGCTGAGAAAGAACAGTGGGGTGGAGCTGCACTGTTCCACAGAGTCCAGCTTCCTCCCAATGTACCCATGCATACTTCTGCTGCTGCTGTACACCTTCATGCCTTGTATGTGACTTCCTAAAAAGTTATGCTTTATGACCCTGTGTGGCTTTTTTGTGGGTTTTTTCCTGGTCTTTGCAATACCTTTTGGATTATTTAGAATTGTAGGATTGATATATAGAAATCAGTGTGGACATAGATGATTAAAAGAGCTCATTTGTGGATATATAAAACTCTGTTCATAACTTAGTAGGCTTAATAAAGTTATTCTCACTGCTAATGTCTTCTCAGTACCACACAGTCTCCAGGGATTAAGAGAAAATCTGTTCTTCCATGGAACAGAAGTTATAGAATTTGAGATACTACAAATATATGCAGTAGTTTTAAGTAGATGGAATAATGCTGAATTATGGATGCATTTGCCATGAGTATTGAATACTTAATAGTGGTTAGTGCCTTCAAACAAAGGTACCAAATAATAGAAATATTAGCAATTTACACATTCTGAACACTCTGTATGTGTAACTAGCAGACAATCTCATGCACTGATGTTAGAACATATTCCAGATGTGTTACATGTTTCAGCTGTGAAAAAAAAAAGAGGAAAATGACTGAGAATAAATGGCAGCATGCTTTACAATGTCATCACCTATGCAATGCATATAGATCTATCACATGGCAAAGGAATCCTTACAGCACCAATATCACACCTTAGTGAGCAACTGGACCCTTGCTCTTCAGATTTGCACAGCAGCTCACACCACTGAAAATGCTGAATTATGGAAATGTGGGCATCTTAGGCAAGATAGCTTTTTTATCTTACAACTGATCTATTGTTCCCTAGGAATGCTGGGGGAAAAGTGCTTTGACTTCCCATTTCCCAACAGAATTTAGGCCTTTCCATTTCCCTGTGTACTATGACACACACTTACAGAGATTAAATTCACAACATAGAAAAAAGCATCAATAGACACTGAATATAGCATAAGTAAGGAATAAGCCTAAGTTAGGTGGTTTGAATTGTATAAATGAGCACTGGCTACTTTATTTTTCAACAAAAGAGCAGGCTCTGGAAAATCCAAGGCTTACTTCCCTCTACATGGGTGATTTCATGTGTTCAACAGATACTCTGGAAATCATCTCTGGTGGCCAGTTTGGCTACTTTCTGACTAATTCTATGTGTCTGGGACCTCAGACTCTGGAAAGGATGTTCTGACTTTGCAGAGGATGTAATTGTAATAGTATTGTATAGAAATTAAATAAATCCTGTGGCAGTCTAAAATAAAAAGAATACAAATGAGGCCTCAGTCACCAGAGTCTCTCACTGAAGCAAGTACAAAGACATCTGCATCTCTACAAGGTGAATGAACCCATGTGAGATCTAACTCTAATTCTAATTAGTCACCTTGAAGGAAAATAACTTCATAAATTCCAGTAGAATTAACAACATTTTGTGGAGTTCCAGTTTCTTCTGTGGAAAAAATGGAGGAGAAATTCACATGGAGAATTTGTGAAGATTCTAGATTCAATGCTACTTATCAGAACTGTAGGCACATTTCTAGGCAAGTGACAAATTATGAGCTGTACTAACAGTAAACTAGTCAGCTCATCATTTTTCCTCATTTACATAAATTATTGCAACATTTATTTACCAATCCCTATATCTGTGATTGGAAAATTACTAGCAAACAAAAAAAAATTAAAATTATTTTCTACTTTGGATATGATGAATTTCCTGTAGTTTTGATAGTTGTTTGTTTAGCTCCCATGGTAAGACTGTGAGGAACCACAGTTTACAGCTTTCAGAAATGTTACATGCAAAAAGTGCATTTTGTTCTGCTTGGAAAGTAATTGTCAAATTTTGTCCTGGGTGACATTTTCACATGTTTGCTCCAGGTTAAATGTACCATTGCCACATTAAAATCTGAACACATTTCATAGCAAAGTACCTATTTCTGTCAACAAAAATCAGCTTCTGTGTTTGAAGAAGTCACCTGGAAAACTTCAAAGAAACATTTTATCTGGTATAGTTAAAACTGATTTTTGTGTGTGCATTTCTGATTTTTGTTAGTTTACAATGCTGGATGCAATGCTACTTTCTACATAATTGCTATTTTGGCAATTAGCCATGAATTTAACTCTTCCTAGATAAATTTTATTACCAGTCTGTACTGGCAGTCTACTGTCTTGTGTTGAAATATTTTAATATTCTCTTTAGGCATAAATTAAAAGGAGAAGCCAGACTTTCAGAAGGAAAAAATAATATTAAGAGAAGACTAAAATGTCTCCTTAAGATGTTCCTCAATTACTATTTACCTTGCTAGCATAAGGTTCCTATACTTGCACAAAAATGCAATACAGGATTTGATGCAAAGGTCATTCAACTGTCAAACAGTTCTGCATGATAAACAACAGACTTGTTCACTTGTTTTTGGAAACAGAAGCCAATGCCTTTAGTTAGTAACTATGTGAATGTAAAATTTTGAGAATTCAATTTACTTCCTCATAATATCTTCAATTTCAAGGAATGAAAAAACTCAAGCAAAATTGTCAGGAGACATCTATATTCTTACATGAATACATATTCTTAGCAGTAAAATCATAAGTAGCATACAATTAGATCCTGTACAACATGAAAAAGTAAACTTTACCTATTCTGTCTTCCTAAATATGAAATACATCTGGCTTTTAAATAGTCTCCCCAAAGAAGATGTTAAAATTTTGTGCATTCATTTGAAGTAAAACTAATATTGAGTACACAGTCAAGGGAGTAGCTGAATCATCTGTTGCATCTGTTCCATTTCAAATACCTGAAGAAAGCACCAAAGTGGGCTGAGGCTGGATAGAAGTAATGCAAGATGTAAGGCAGACAAATACTGAGCACTAGATCCAGTGACAGATATTGAGCTTGACAAGAATTTTAGGAATCTCGGCCCACAGATGAACACTCAACATACTGTCAAGTGCTTAAAAGGGTTGTAGAATGAGGGAGAATAGAGAGAGAAAATTGATCTACCAAGGAAGGTGATTTTCGTGACTAGCACCTGCAGTTGTTTTGTCAAAGAGCTGAGACAGCTCACTGTTGTCCTTTATAAGCAGGGCAGAGACAAGGAAGGTAGTGCTATGGTTCACATCTAATATACCTGCTTAAATAAGCATGGCACCAAACCAGATGGGGGAGAAAAGCTCTTCGGTTTTTTTTCTGTGCTTGCTACTGAAGAGTGAGATCTGTTAAATACTTCAGAACATGGAATTTCTGAAATAATGAGGTCTGACCCTGAGGAATGGAGGCAGGAGGCAGGCACTCAGGACCCATGCCAGAGCAGTTATAAACAGATGGAGAAAGAAAATAAGTATTGTGAGTAGAGCATATCAAGTTGTAAGTACTGTTCACTTTAGGTGTTTTAATTCTGAAAATTCCCAAAACTCTGAAGTATTCCCTGCTTCTTTCCACACACATCCCAACGATATAAAGGTGACAAATAGCAGGAGTTCCAGCCTCTGCAGTTCTATCTATCATTCACTTCTGACATGTTTGCAAAACCTTATTCATGGTCTATCTGCATTGGTCATAATGATCAGAATTGTGTCAGTGGTAAGCTGAAAATAATGAAATGGAGATGGGAAATTCCTGTGAATCTTATGGGTGAACTTCTTGGAGGCCATTCTCTGGTGAGATTTTAAAGGATTTGGGGTTCTACAGTTTACTGTGTTTGAGCCTGTGGGTTGTAAGCTGGGCTAAAAGACTGCAACTGGGCAGTGGAGGGGAAGGCTGGCTGATTACTCCAGTTATTTCTGTCTGGGTCAGGTTAAACCTCTTCAGAAAAAGTGATGGGAGAGGGGATTGTGCTTTTCCAACAAACACCTGTGTATGCTGAGCTCGGAGACCCATCTGCAATGGAGGATGAGTCATGCAAGGATGCAGCAGGATGCCTACAGTTCATGTGGGCAAGGGGAGATTTCTGTGAAGAGCAGAGAGCCCAGCTCTGCAGGGAGCATGTCCTCACCCCAGCACAGCTGGAAAGGGTCTCTCCCAGGGAGACATAAATGTGTTTGGAAGAACTTAAATTGATGATTTGTCTGTACTGGAGGAAACAAACCTTGTAAGAACAAGGGATCTATGGAGAGCTCTTACCTAGCCTTTATTTTATCTCATTTAGAAGAACTGATGTTTTCGTGATTAAAAGTATTCTTTTTTTCCTAGTTCACAAATTTCTGTTTAAGTATGAACTACTTTTGAATACTGGAAGCCATTAGTATCATCTGTGCTAAGATAATGAGATTCATCTGCCCTAATTAAATGGTGTTCAGTCTAACTAGGTTTCTTCTGTACTTACTGAAAAGAAGTAAGCACTTCTTAAAGGTCATCTCATAAAAATACATAAGGGTAAGTACAATTAATTGCCCTACAGAGGAATTCTAGAATGACCAGTTTTCACTTGATAGCTAACTCCTAGTGTCTAAAATTGGGGGCTATCACTCCTTCCCTTTTATACTTCTAGTCCCAGTTCTAGCAATATATCATATATGCATAAATGTAATACCGATACTTTTGAAGAAGGTACTTCATTCTGTCCATGAGTTATGTCAGCAATAATTATCAGAGTAGTGATGTATTTTAAAACAGAACTAAACCTTTGCCTATTGAGTTGCACTCATTTTTTGGAAGAAGATTTTTTCATTTGTAATAAAAACTGTCATCTTTTATTAGGAATTATTAGAACCACTGGACTTTGGTGAAAATTGAATATCTTAAAGTAGAAAGCAAACAAGTTCATGCAGCAAGGCTAAAACTCCTCCTGTTGTGGAGGAGACATTAGATTCAAAGTAAATTAATATTTTCTAAAGTTGCAATTAAGAATTTGCCATATTATCTATGCTATTGAAAATGCTTGTTCAGCCCAAATGCAAGAAATAAACCAAAATTATATCAAACAATCTGATGAACACTTTAAAAGAACAGCAAGTTTAAAAAAAATCTTCATCAGAATTATGAGTCTTAACAGAACTTCTCTGATCTTTCAGCAATGCAAAGACATAATAATGTTCACAAAAAGTAAAGCTAATTTTTTTGCCTTATTAAATTTACATGTCATTAAATAAGGTACACATACAAAGTGACTGCTTTTACTGCATGCATATTATCCCAACAAAATCTGGTCTTCATAAAAATCTATGAGCTGCAGACACTTATTTCTTACATGATTTCTCCTACCAGAGACACACATGAGGCCCTTTCAGTAAAATTACACTGTGGCTCTGAAATCAGGGACATTAATTCAACCACAGAGATAAAAAGGTAAAAAGGGGCTACAAAAACTAGACAGTCAATCTCCTAGATAAACAAAGAGAGGAATTAGCTTGACATATGTGAATCATGGAAGTCTAAGATTGTGAAGTCAAGAGAAATATCTAGGACTGAATGCAAATAAAACCTTATATTGCCACTGTCCACTCAAGAAAATTAACCCCTGGAGTATGGGAAGAAAGAAATTTCACTGCAGAGGTAAGAAATATGACAGGGGCATGCACTATTTACACATTTGAGAAAAGAATGGAAGTCCCATACAGACTGACAAGAATAACAACCTTTCATTCAATGGAGCCTCAGAAGGATTTGAAGCTGTCATGTTGCTGAATGAAAGACTAGTGATGTATGCCTTAGAAGTAATGGGGAAAATATGGAAGTAGTAACGGAAGAAAGATTGCTATGAGAACCTGGTAAATATTAATATATACAGAGTCATCTCAATTATCCAAATCACTAGGCAGAAAAACTCTCGATTACTAAAAATAAAATATGTTCTCTGAAGCAAGAAGAGCCAATCAAAGAACAGGAAGAAAGAGGATCTCCCTGCATTTAAGGGCAGGATACCATGCAAATGCCTCAGAGGTGGCCTTTGGTGTCCTTCATTCCTGAGCAGTGAAGAATTTTGATTTTACACGGCAAAAAGCAAGTTGTTCTGTAAAAAAATCTATGTCAGTTATTATGATAACAATATATGGACTGTTCCTGGGAAGTTGTCTGTACATGATGTTGCTTGAACTTGCTGTTGTAATCACTGTGGTGATCACCAGATCTCATTAAAGATCATATCAGAAGTTATCTAGGTCTGAGGAAGTCTAGTTGGACAAAACAAAAAATGTTGGTTTTTTCTTATGCCTATTGAGGTGCAACAATAAATGTGTGATGTCTTTTTTCAGAATTAAATATCTGATTGTATGGGGTAAAAATTACTTCACACTGTATGCTGCAAAGTGCTAAAAAACCAGTCATCAAGCACAGAGGAAGAATAAAAAGCATAAAGGAAGGTCATATAAGTAAATACATTGAGTAAGCATAGCAATTAAAGTTATTTTATTTTGTATCAATGCTTTAGCCCCGTGGACAGAAATGAGAATGTCTGTATGTTGACATATAAAGATCCTATAGAACCCAAATATGACAGACTCAATAAAAAAATAAAGAAAAAACATGACAGAGGCATTAAAATTATGTAGGTCCCTTAAGCCACCTTGATCCAAGGCTGACTAAGTTTATTTGAGTACAGCAAGGAGGATTTTGCTGACAGGCTAAACTCCATTTCAAAACTGATAGGCTGCATAACACAGCACATCAAGTAGCACCGTGTTAATGCATTTTAAATGTCAACTTACATGCAGTGCCAATGCAGAATAAATAAATCTCAGAGAGCAGTCCATCATTTAAAAATTTGATTCTGAGCAACAATGATCTTGCTAGAGGGGCAACTTCCTTTTCTGGCCACTGGTTGTAAGGAAGGCTCCAGATTCACCCCTGTCTTTCCCAATCTCTTCTTCCTGTTTCATAAGACTCGAGAGTGTGCAGGTCTACTCACATGTTGTACAAGTTCTGAAACAACCACCAGTTTTACAAAACACTGACCATTTCACCTGATTTGCTTTCCCAGTGCTATTAGCTCTGCTTCTAAAGAACATGTTTTCCATCTGGGCAACCCATGTGCTATAACCTTGTATTTAGGTACTTTTGGTGACTGTAAATCAGTGATCAAAACCCAGACCATGTTTTTTTTGTTTGGAGGCATGAGAAAAGCACATTTGGTCTGGTTTAAACCCATTGCTAACCAACATATTTCAGAAAATTAAATAAATCTTTAAGGTCTATTGTGTGTCTTTTTCAACATTCCCTTATTTTTTCTTCACAACTCAGAAAGAATTAGCAGAAAGGAGTAAGTCAAAGAAGTTCAAATAAGAAAGGGAAGAAAAGAGGAAAGGCAGCAGCAGCTCTGAAAGTCATCCATCACAACTTCTGAAGTGTCATAAGTCCTTTGAGCAATTTTTTCCCCATGTCAGTTTACAGGCAGTGGCTCAGAGACCATTAGGGCTGGTAGAAAAATAGCAAGCTGTCTGTCTTGTTCACAACCAAAGAAAAAATAAAGATGGAAGAGTAAGAATGACAGAAAGACTGAAAATAGATACCTCGTTAAATAGAAAATTGAAGTATCAGTGACAAATGTTCTTAAATAATCAAATGTATCTAGATCTTTTAAAAAATTATATTGCAGTAGAAAATGCTAAGTACTTTCTAGTATTCCTCTTCAAGATTCCCGAGAGATCCTGATCTCAAAATCAAAACCTCCTGAAGGTTTCTGGGACAGTAAGAAAACCTCTTAACTGCTTCTTATCTTCTACATAATGAAGAAGTCCAGATGCACTTTTTGAAACTGTTCTGGAATTAGAATAAAAGCATTATTATTATAACAAAGAGCTCCAGAACTGCTGGGTGACAGGTAATTCACATGATAGACTTGAACTCCAAAAGAACAAAAGGAGACAGCACTTACTAAAATTGTTCTCTACCAGACAAAACTTAGTCAACTGTAGTACCTTTATTGGAGTGTATAATTAAAAATCAATTAATCTTTCTACTTAGTTTAACACTGCAAGTCTAAATAGATCAGAATTAACTACGGTTGAGTACCCACTGCAGTGTTCTACGTTATAGACAATCTTAGGTTTATAATAAAATGTTTGTAACAAGGAACTCATGACAGAGTAAACAGTACTCAGAATTTAAGACAGATATGTATGATAAATAAGCTTTCTAAATATAAACCAAGTACTTTCTGATAAATGAACAGGGGAGAAACAAACCTCTCATCTGTTTGTAGCATTTCAGGCAACAATTCTGACCTTTTCCTTTTGTTCTATGTTTCGAAATGTCAAAGCAACAACATGAGATTTAATTAATTAATTAATTGATCCTTGCTTGCAAACAAAATCAAGCAAAGCCTTCATTAAAGGATTACAGAAAATCTGATACCCTTTGCTGAATTCCCTGGACTCTTCTGGGAGAGGTAAAAAGGTTAAAATTATTGCAAACAAAGATGGAGCAAAGAAATTCCTTAGAGTACTATATTTGCATTGTTTGAACTGACTTATCCACTTGAAACTTCATTTCCAGATTTTTCTGCTTTTATTTTCAAAATTTCCTTTAATTTAAATATATATTTTTAAACAAGGCTACATAAAAAATGAACTTTCAAATAAATGATGTAAAACATCACACCAATTTGTCAAACTGAAAATGTTTACTTTGCAGGATATTTTTGGAATATGTTTATGATTTATGACAGGTGTGTTTGCAGTTTTCTCTGTCTTTTGAATGAGCAAAAGCGAAATCAAGCATTCTCTGAGTTATGCATTTCATCTGCTGTCTTATAAAAATAAGATAATTTGCTCATTTAACCTCACTTTGTAACAGAGCTTAAATCATACTGTTTTTTATAAAACTTATTCTGATTTTAAACTCCAGGATGTTTCAAGGAATGTAAGATTGGATTTAAACCTGACCTACTATTTCATCACCTTATCTCAGATCATGAAGTTATTATTTTTTAATTGGAAAAAGTGTGAAATACTAAAGCTGAGTTTTATCTAAGTACCATTTTTGAAAATTAACATGCTATTGATTTCTGAAAACAAAACACTGAGGTGTTGGTGTAGAGCACTTAACTAAATGGCCTCAGAGTGAAAGATGGGAATGACTCTCCACATGCTGTATAAAATCTTGGGTTATTCTCGTTGTGCAGTCAGAAATATCACTGAGCTACTGAAATGGCATTTCAGGCCATTGCCTAATGCAGATTCATCCAGTATAGTAATTCTTTATTCTCTACCTCTTCACAACCTGCTTCTCCAAAGATAGCCGTGGAAAACATTGCTAACACCTGAGGAACTGCTGTACCTCAGGGACCAGTAATTAGCAGGAAAACAGAGTGGCTCTCCACAAGGGGTGGTCCCTTGGTCTAGTCCTGCACTTGAGTCTTCTTCAAGTTTGTCTTGGAAAATGAAAACTATCTGGGTGGATATGTCAAGATGAAATATGCATCAGCAAGAGGGAAGAAGCCCATTTGTACATCAGACCAGTCCCAGCCTTCTTTCTCTGTACTCCTAAGCATGTGCAGCAAATAGCCCAGAGTTTCACAGGAAGCTGCAAATAAGATGGAAAGAGATTGATGACACATGACAAATTAAAAAAAGAAGGAATGAAAAGGCTTGGGTTTGGTTTTGTGCTGGAGAATGAAATGCATTGCAATGATAGAAATATTCTTTTTCTCCTAAATTTGTCTCTTTTACTGACTTCTTCATCAATAAACATACTTGTTTCCAGAAAAAAAAATTCTTTGCATTCTTCCTACCTGATTTTCCTAATACAAATTAAAGACTTTGTCTAAATGCTCCTAAAACCACTGATTTTTGTAAGGCTTACAGACCATCAAACAACCCATATCTAAAAATAAACACAGCTTTTAAAAGTATAAGCAGTTAATCTGCTCTATGATGCAAAAAAGCAACAGTACAAAGTTGCATAAATTTCTTTAAAGATTGATAAAATCCTAAGTTTAGCAGGAAAATTTTTAACAGAAGTAATACTGTGGTTCAAAGCATTTGAAATCATCAGACATTTCTTAGGATTTTTATTGTTTATATATAGCAGCTACCATTATGCTTTTTTCACTCTGCAGTATTATCCATCAGGTTTTTTTCATCTCATAGTGTCTGCTTTGCATATTCTAAAGCTTGGCCCCACTCCTATCCACTTTAGGTCAATAGGAGTTTAATGACTGTCTTGAATAACAGGATCAAGCCCATAATGGCTGTCAAACTAACAAAAACATTCAATGTCTTTAAGTGAAATAGATGACCTTCTAACTCACCCTTATGAAAAATGAAGCTCCTACTCTGATATACATACCAGACATGCCCATATATTGAATTACCTTACAATTTTGCTCCATGTGGTATCCATCATTTGTCACATTATGCTATTTTAAGTAGGCAACCTTGCAATCAATAGCATTAAACATCTTTCTTTGGAGGAAGTACATCACATAATAAATCTCAGTCAAGCTGACAGAAGGGATGTTTTACCTTCACTTCCTCAAATACCACTGGACAAAGTTTTCAAACTAAAGCCAAGAGTTAGGCAGAGAAGCTCAAAATTCAAATGATCTTATTTTCAGGAGTGCATAGCAATCACAGCCTTTGCTGAGCTCAGTGAAGATTGTGAGCTGCATGTTTAACACCTGACAGCCCTGAAAAGCAGTTGCCCAAGTACAGATTTAGGTCCCCAACCTCTAGGTACTCAAGTTGAATCATTTTGATCTTTTTGCTGCGGTGGCATAATTCAACTGATTACCATATATTGACATATACTAAATTAATCTACCTTTCAGCTATCATGCACTTAAGTAGACAGCTCCATATATCATTTGTTTAATAATCCATGTAGTTTTGTCCTTTCATTAATAGTTAACTGCATCTGTTGGACAATAAATTGGATGAGGGACAGCATACCTTATAGACAATACAGCAGATAAATTTTAAGATGGAAAGTGATTTGTCAGCAATATCTAGTTCATTATGTGAGCCTATCAAATATTTTAGGGAAGTTTCTGAAGAGGTGGCTTTATCTTTGCATTTTCTAACCTTCAGAACTGGTATTCTTACTACTTTATTGTCATATAAAGTACATGCTTCCTCCATAATTCCAGTTTAACAGCATTTGCTTTCTTTGTTTCTCTTCTCCCCACCTTACTCCCTCAGTGATTCTGAGCATTCAACACCAACAAGTGCTAAAAATAATAACACAATGCCTCCCAATTCAGGTACTAAAAGAGGCTGAAAAGGAAAACATTCAAAAGTCATTCCTCCAAAGTTCCAGCAATAGCAGAAGTTCCAGAAGCTCAGAAAAGTATGAGCCAATATTTCCCTTTTTAGTCAGAATTTTATGTGACAAAGTGTCTTTGAAGGTAGTTATAAGATGAGAATAAAAGAGAAGCATAAAAGGATGAGAATGATTTCTTTTGTAGTTTCCACAGCTGAAAAAGTATTTAAGTCTGTCATGAGGTCAGTTTAGGTTGTTCCAAAATATATGGAGAAAACCAGTAAATGAATGCTGGTGATGTGAATAGAGGGCAACCTTTTTTTTCTTTGCCATTATTTTAAAAATATGCTTAAACTTTGAGAAGCAAACATAAACTCAGACAAGTATCCTCACTGTACTTACTTATTTTAAAGTAACCTTTCAGTTTAAACACTTTTTCATATGTTGAAATCTGCCACAGTAATAATTTCTTTATTTTGTTCTAGTCCTATACACAAGACTGCAAAACCCACCATCATTTCATATATATGTATCACTCAAGACTGGGATTATTCAAACTGAAGTTCAAGAGTGAATATTAATGATGGGTCCTTTTGTCTCACACTTTTGAGTCAAAAATTACCCTGCCTTCTGTGTTACACTTATTTTTTTATGCTATTCTTAAGATGCATCTCCTATGGCTGTTAAATACTTAAGAAGTAGGCAGAGAGTCTCAGTAAAATCCAAATCCTGCCCAACTATATTCACTCTGCAGGTTCTGGAGCCCTGATTGGGTACACAGGCTTCCAAAGGCTTCCTGCCTTAGCCTCTGTTAAGGGATGAAGAAATAGAGCTCACACTTGAAATCTGCAGTAATTGTATGTAATCTGCCTTGCTTTAATTTTCACTTTTAAGTCATGATGAATATCCAGTGAAGGAGCATTAATCTGGACAAGGGGATCAAGTGTACCCTCAGTCAGCTTGCAGGTGACAGCAAGCTGGGTGGGAGTGTTGACCTGCTGGAGGGTAGGCAGGTTCTGCAGAGGGATCTGGGCAGGCTGGCTGATGGGTGGAGGCCAAGAGTTTGGGGTTCAACAAGGCCAAGTGCCTGGTCCTGCACTTTGGTCATAACAATCCCCTGAAGTGCAACAGGCTGGGTCGCAGTGGTTGGAAAGTGACCCAGCAGAAAAGGACCTGGGGGTGCAGGTCAACAGCAGATGAACATGAGACACAGTGAGTGCCCAGGTGTCCAAGAAGGCCAATGGCATCCTGGCCCAGATCAGCAAGAGTGCAAGCAGCAGGATCAGGGAGCTACAGCCCCCTGTACTCTGCACTGGTGAGGACACATCTCAAATCCTGTGTTCAGTTTTGGGGATCTCACGACAAGAGAAACTTTGAAGTGCTGGAGAGAAGAGCAACAGAGCTGGTGAGGGGTCTGGATCCCAAGTCTTATGAGGAGAGGCTGATGGAGTTGGGGATGTTCAGTCTGGAGAAAAGAAGGCTCAGGGGAGACATTATTGATCTCTTTAACTGCCTGAAAGGAATTTGTAGCCAGGTGGGGGGGATATTTTCACCCAAGAAGCAAACTGTAGGACAAGAGGAAATGGCCTCAAGTTAGGATACATTTCTTCACTAAAAGAGTGGTCAAGCTCTGGAAAAGGGTTCTCCAGGAAATGGTAGATTAACCATTCCTGAAGTTCTTTAAAAAACATTTAGATGTGGCTAAGAGGCATTTAGTGGTGGACTTGGCAGTGCTGGATTAATAGTTGAACTCAATCATTTTACCAGTCTTTTGCAACCTAAAAAATTATATGATTGTACAAAAGACTAGGCAGTGGTGTGATGAACTTTTCAAACTTCAGGCAGTTGTGATATAAGTAACTAGACCAATTTCTTTATTGCTGTACAAAATCAGCAGCTGTGGATTTGGGAGGTGCTCAGCTGCCTTCTGCCTAGTCCTTGCCTGCCCTGGGGCAGTTACCACTGACAAAAACCACAGAACCACAGGAAAGCAGCTGTGGTTCCTGTGTGTGGTGCACCAGTATCTAATGTCTAAAACAATCCAGCAGGGAAGGGTGGCCCATGTCACTTGGACCTGCTCTCAGACCACTTTCACCTTGATTTCTGAATACCTGAAAACAAACATGGACTAGTTGAGAGAACAGTGCTGCTCAGTTGAAGAATCTGTAGAGAAACATCTTCTATAATGTGGATACCAATTATCAACTTGATACTCACATTGAGTGCAGGGCTGCAACCAGGATATGAAAGCTGCCAAATCCCAGCCAGCGCAAATCCTTCTCTGATCAGTTTGACATGAACCTCTCCACCAAGAGCACAAAACTTCTGAGGTGTACAGGCCCAAAAGAAAAGCTCATGTCCCTCCTTTTTCTATTTTTGTATATGCCACAGAGAGCTCCACAGGCTGAGCTCCCCAAGGCCTCAATGGTGACAGGTGAAATGTGCTTACCTTTGCCGTTTCTGTGCCCTACCCACTCTGCTCAGCTGAGGAGAAAGTAAGGGAGAAGACAAGGGAAGCTTTTTTCATAACTCTGTGAAAATAAAATCAATTTACAGATTACAATATTCAGAAAATTTACATGTAGACTCCTTTCCAAAAGAAACAGGCAGGTGGAAAATTCTGCGGATGAACAAAGAAAAAGTATTCTTGTTGATGTTACAAATATAGGACTATAAAGTATTTCATATGCGGTAATGAGGGAAACAGTGATAAGCCCATATCTGTCAAACCAAAGGTTTGTTCCTTTTTTCCTGCTGAGATGGTTAATTTCTTACAGCCTTTCTTATTTACATTTTAAATAATGAAACACCCATGAGTACCAGGCGCTTTTCCACTACTGCTCTGTGCAAAAAGAATATTAATAACATTATTAATAAAGCTGGGAAGGCTGCAATAAATGTCTCTGCGCTTAAAACAAAGAAGCATCTTGAAGAACTCAGCAGATTTTCTGTTTTATGCAGGTTTGATAAGACAAGTACAATTAAAATGTTCTCTGTTGTAGATTAGAAATGCCAATATATGTAATAGAAACTGCCTAAAGTGTAGGCACATTTGTTCAAAGATATTGCATTCCCAGTTGGTTACCAAAGCCTTGCTTCATTTCCTGGCCCTCAAATCCCTTCTCATTTAAACTTCTGCAAATCAGGATGGGGCAAATACCCCTGTGGTCTTCACTAGTGCAAATTTTATGGGACTAGAAAAGAAAAGATCGATGCAGAATACAGGTCCCTGGTGCTGGAAGACTGTGGATTCCTTTGTCCTCTAGACAACTGCAGGCCATGCTGATCCCACAGTATCTGTGAAAATATGCTCATATGATCCAGTTGTAATTGATGATGGGCATAATACATATGCTACACAGTGGATTGGACATGCATTGCAGGGCTGAGGAGTTGTGGAAACAACTGGAACAGTGGTAATGTATTCTGACAGCTTCATTTGGGGCGGGGGAGTTGTCAGAGTGTTTCAAATACTGCAGGTTGCCATCAGGAAAATAACTAAAAGGACATATTAAATTCATGCTTCACAGTCTATGCATAGCATTTCATATCTTTCCACAATGCTAGAGGACTTATTAGCTCAGGACATCAAAAGTAATTTATTTCACCTTATATGTGCTCTGCATTTTGCCTCATCTGAAAAAAAAGCCAAACAAACAAAATTAAAAAGCCTGAATGGCAGCAGGAAATGGTTCAAAAAGTGTTTCTGATTTTACAACCAACTGTATACTTAGGATGGATAAGGGTTCATCCAGGACAAGGATAGCTATCCTCATTATCAACTGTTTTGTAAGAAATTCAATAAAAGAGGTAAGAAAACAGAAAAATGGTAATAATGAGTGCAGTCCAGCAGCATAATATCAAAGGAAGAAGAGGTGAAAGAGGGGAAAAAAGAGAGTGATGCTGCTTTCCTGCCTGAAGGAGGAAACCTATTTTGTGGGATAGACATGCATATTTCTGACTCACTCTGCTATCTACAAATTGTCTTCCAAGTTGCTCACTTTTCCTTTTCACTGTTTTTCTTTCTTTTCATCCTATTTTTTTGTTATCAGGGCTTCTAAAGTACACTAAGATTTTTACTCTGAATTTGAGGCTGAATTACCACCAAGCCTGACTACTAGAAAATCACTGGAGTCTTATTTATATTGTGCTATCTTCTCAGTAACAGCTCTTAGGTCTTGTGGTGCAGAGTGTATCACAGTTTTAGATAAATTACTGCAAATATATAATTTAACAAGATCTCTGTACCAGCAGACTTTTATCACATAAATCTATATGAAGCATACAGTAACAACATAAGGAAAAAGGAGATGATACAGACCATGATCTATTACTGCACTCTGAATGCTCTTTCAGCTGCTCTGCAGATTCTAACTTCAAAGACAGATTCAGACTTTTCTCTTTTCCTTCTCTGAACAACAGTACACCACAAAGCCCTTGTGCATTCAAGTCCTAGGGCTAAAAATGTTGATTTTGGCTGGGGAAGAGTTAATTTTATTCACAGTCATCAGTATGAGTCTGTCCTTTTGACAAGAAGTTGGGAGAGGACACAGCCAAAACAACTGACCCCAACAGATTCAAGAGATATTCCAGACCGTATGACATCACTCCCAGCCCATAAAAGTTGGGAAAGAAGGAGGAAGGAGGGGATGTTTGCAGTGATGATGTTTGTCTTCCCAAGTCACCATTACATGTGATGAAACCCTGCTTTCCCAGGGATGGCTGGACACCTGCCTACCCAAGGGAAGTGGTGAATTAATTCCTTGTTTTGCTTTGCCTGTGTGCATGGCTTTTGCTTTCCCTATTAAACTGCCTTTATCTCAACCCATGAGTTTCCTCTTTTTTACCCTTTCAATGCTCTCCCTCATCCCACTAAAGGGATGTGAATGTCTGTATGAGGTTTAGTTGCTGATTGTGGTTAAACACTGCCACTCATAAAAGCAGATCAAGACTCAGAAATGCACAAGAGAGAATACAGTACTGTCCCCTCTCATCACTTCTTCAGAGCAGTCTGTGAGTTGCATTTGTTGAAATTCTGCTTAGTTTGTCAACGACATTCCCAACACACCCTGGCAGAATCCATATAAGAATGAAGACCCCTTTTACGACAGAACACTTTCATAAAGTCTGCAATAAGAACTGACTGTTTAACAGTGTGTCAAAGGCCAAAATCCTTCGAAGGAGCATATGGTAAAAGAGCTGAGTCTCTATAAGTCATGGAATCTGGTTGGTGTTGCAGACTCCACTTTGAGCTGTGTGCTGACCAGACTGCTAAGCTTTGCTGGCAGACAGTGGAAACATGACTTACCAATTCCTACCAGGACTCTTCATGCTAATACCTAATAAAGGTTACTGATAATTCACTGAAAAGAAAAGGGGTCTGAAGTTGGGCATTCTAAAGTAAGTCCTAGTCCAGTTTAGTACCTTAACTATTATTAAGTTAGAGTCAATTTCTTTGTTTTCTTCCAGATAAACCCGCAGTAAAACAGGCACAGAATATCCCAGAGCCTGGTAAGGAAGCCATTGGCTCAAGACATGGCATCAAACATCTCAGAACCCCTAAGGGTTGAATAAAACCTAACACTCAGCTTTGCTTCTTCAGGGACAAGCAGCTAGTTCCTGTTCTAATGACTCTTCCCTAACAAGTACTATTCCTGTGAAACGGAACAGATTTAGCAGGAGAAAAATAAGAAACACCAACAAACACAGGAGATGGAGGAATTTGAGAGTCTCTTAAGGTTCAGGAAACTGCAATAAAGTTATCATACCAAATCAAATATAGTGGTGCCAAAATGGCATCATGAGGTCCCAAAGCTACCTATAATCCAAACAATTGCTACTCTACCATTCAACCTTCGACAATTAGGAAAATTTCTTCCTGCATAGCTTCACTGCCAAACCAGAGCTAAAAATCATCAACTGGAGCATCCTTATTGATCTGGCCTTGCAACAGAGCAAGCTGCTCCAGTGAACAAGGTCTGCATGACATTATCTGCGTACTCTTCTCAGTTCCTCATGAGATAGTTCAAATGAAAGAATAAACATTTGTGGGAGATTAAAGGCTTTGGTCAATAAATAGTCAATAAATACTGGAAGGAGAAAAGTAACACCTTCAATAGCCATCAGGTTTCACAGTCCACTCAAAATGTCATGAAATGGCAAAAAAAACCCCAAAAACACAGGTGTGTTATCAGCTTCTAAACATGGGTTGTGCCCTAAGCACTGGCAGACTCCAGAGGCCAGGGCATTCAGTGTGCAACACTTTCTGAAATTAATTCATCAGCAACATATGAGCATCTCCTGGGGAAAAAAAAAAGGAGGAAGCAGGAGTATTTCTGACATCAATTCAGGGCCATCCAGGTGAATGATAGTGTATAAAAAGGGGGTGATTTTAGCCTACAATAAAAAATGCAATATACAGCTGAATAAGGGATATTGTTAAAAACAGTAAGAATCTATGAAGCTTTCACAGATCAATGTAACAAAAAACACCTAGGTGGGCTGAAATTTCAAATGGGAACTGGGATGTTGTGTTCCTTCAGTCAGATAACTAGCAGTCTGAAAGATAAGCTATACATGGCTGAATGACCTACATTTATAGTTAAGGCTGTCAGTCAGGCTGGGTTAAAATATATCTAAAGACTGTAAACTGCTTCCAGAAATGCCTGAGAGTCCACTGCATACTTAACAGGTCATCTGATATAAGGACTAAAGACATAACTTTCTCCCCCTCCTCACATATAGTGCAATTCAATGAAAAGCTAAAGATGCATAAGTCATCTGTAAATATTATGTGTCCAAACTGGTACTATGTTCAACAGATTATCTCTGTAAAGTGACAGAATAAACATACAGAATAACAGTGGGCTAAGGGAAAACCCTGACAATACTCTGAACACAAAGAAAAGAAAGAATAAGCTGGTTTAGGGATTGCTGCTTGCTGTTCAACGTAAACATTGGATTGCTGAATACGTGTTACAAAAGATGTAGACTTCATCACACTGAGCACAGTGTCACAGCCTCAGAGGAAGCATAAAAATCAATAACACAGAGAAATGTCTCCAAAGTGTAAGAGAGTCTCTTGGATTCTTACAGTTTGCCTAATGATTTCAAGTGTAAGGCACTTTTCCAGGGAAGTGGGAGCAGCACCAAGCCTGACTGAGTTCAAGGCATATGGATGGGATTCTTGGGGCTGTCCTGTGCAGGGCCAGGAGCTGCACTTGATGGTCCATGTGAGACCCTTCCAACTCAGAATATCTTGTGATTCTACAGAATTTCTACTCACTCAATGAGGAAACCTTTAAATTACAAGGTTCAACATTCATGGACACAGATGTTGTATTTACAAGTGTTTCATGCATGTAAATAAGTTGACATGGCAACTTTATAAAATATGTGCGTGTGTGTCTGTGCACAGGAACACAAGCTGGAAGAAAGCCTCTTTCCTTTCAGCACGGTGAAAATAGGAGCCTGACTGGATGCAGATTAATTTCTAAGTAGCACAAAAGCTTCTGGGCAGTTAGTTAAATGTGCCTCACCATGTCATCATGACCAAAATGCAAAGCTCTGAAAGCATAACTACCCTGGCTAACTTGTGTGAATCAAAGATGATCACAATGCTTCCTCAAGCAGTCAAAAATACAGCAATAGATGCCAGAGAAAGTCCATTAAATAGCACAAGAACTTGTATGTATTTAGAGTTAATAATCTACCTTAACAAAGAAGAAAATGAGTCAGATGTAATAAAGAGTGACATAGAAAGAGTTTCTCAATAATAGTAAGTCTTTAAGAAAAGACATGTGCATTATAAAATCAGATGCATAGTTATGATCATCTAAGCTAACTTCTCATATACCAAAAATCATGAAACCTGACCCAGTCATAAAGTCCACAATTTCCCAGCATGCAGTACAGCTACCTGAGAAACTTCAAGCTATATTTTAAAATACCAGGAACAAAATTCCTTAGAATTAGTATTATTTATCCTTGTTCTCCTGTTTCTGATTAGCTACGGCATCCTATTGTGTTTTTTTTCAATGGATCTAAGAAAATTTTGCATCTGAGTTCTCTTCTTTGTAAAAGTACTTCTTGACCTTGGGAAAGATAAAATCAAATTCATCTAAGCTCTTCTTAAGAGCAGGCTTTCTCAGGCTGATACTGTTCTTACAGCTTTCTTCCTAATTCTGTGCAAGATCTCAACTTCCCTTTGAAGTGTTTCAGTGTTTTTTGGGTTTTGTTAATGCCAGAAAGACAGGAATGACACCTTCCTATATCTCTACGAGATGTTTCCCTGCTTTGTAATCAAAAGACCCATGAGCATTTTAAACAGTTGTAGCACCCAGAAAATTCATTATGCAAAGAGAAAGCAGCATTTTTACAGAAGGCTGTACATGGGAAGGCACAAGGTCAAGAGTAGGAGGAACTGGCATGTGTTGCTTTTTCTGATACAGTGTGCTAATGTCCTCTTCCCCATTTCTTAGCCTTCCTTTTCAAACCCCATAATCTCTAAAACATTTGGGAAAGTGTCCTAAGTGCATGCAATTTGGAAAATGGCAGAAGCTTTTCTAGTGCAAGGCTGTAAGTCAGGGGCATGATCAAGAGGGGTATGTGTTCCTCCCCCATGGTCATATAATTTCTGCATCTGGATTACTTGGAACATTCCCTTTTCCACAATTTCATGCGACTGCATCACATTTCACACTTCCACTAGTAATTTTCTTTCCCTTCTACTGGTGCATAATTTCATCCAAAGAAATAGTCTGTTTTTCTGAAATATCTTTCACATCAAGTTACTTTTAAATGATACCAGCAACTTCCTGAGACATTTTCTCCTTTTTACATTTCTGTTCTTCTTTTCTGCAATTGCAAGTCTCTTTTAACATGTTGTTTCTTTTCCTCAGCCTTACCCTCTCTTTACTTTAGCTGTTCTTTGCTTTTTCTTTAAACACTTATGTTTTCAAATTAACTTTGATCTCTGTGTGTGGGTTGGCCTGGATAATACTGTTTTTTATCTCTGTTGTATGTCTGCACCTTTTTCTCCATTAATCTTCCAAACCTATAAATTATTGCAGAACATATTTCTATTTTTCCCTCACTGCTTCCGCCACAGAGAATTCACACTGACTTTTGACTTACTACTTTAAGTTGTCCCAGACTTTTATCATGCTCAGCTTTTTGAGAAAGGCTGATAATATCTTAGGGCTATATTTTGAACTCAGAGAAATACCTGTAACTTCAAGTATCTTCAGTGGAAATCTGTAGGCATCTTTCAGAGATGAATTTGACCTCCCATCCACAAAATAAGTTAAAATATGCTCCAGTGCAAGGAATATGTTCTCTCCACTGTCATATCTATATCCATATCATCTTTATCTATATCACCTTTATCTATATCTATCATCTTTATCTATATAATCTACATCTATGTCTATCTATATTTATTATCATTTATGTTGTGCCTCATTTTTGGTGCATGAGGGACCATATCTTTTTGCAAGTTAGGCCTATGAAAAAGGAGAAGAACCATCCCATTAAAATATAAAAATGAAGGCAAAATCTCTTATGGACTGTCTAAGAATACAAATAAAAATAATGTTTCTCTCACTTGAAATTTAAAATATATGGATAAATTTTGGAATAGTGAGAACATTAAAATGTTGAAATCTCCAGCCTGGACTCCATCAGGAAGCAGAAGAATTGCTCATACCTTTGATCATTTTTGAAACATGAAAACATATTTCTCATCCACAAAACCCTCCAGTGATTTAAGGTGGGAGAAATATATTTTGGGTATGCTTAGAGCACTCTGTGTTACAGTATCAGAGGGAAGCCCCCATCCTCCATGCCAGCGTGCACTGAGCATTGACCTGTGCACAATTTCAAAACTCTATCAGATGAATGTTTACATATTTGGTTTGCTTGTCTTCTGCTGCATGCTATGTTCTTCAATAAAACAGGATGTCAAATGACACTTCTTAAGGGAATAGACTGATCTTTTACTGAGGTGTAGTTCATGTATTCAGATGGAGAGCACATGGAGAAGCCAGTGATCAGCCGTCGGAGGCAGTGGCAAGAGTCCTCATCAGACAGGGAGGAGTCTGAGGCAACACAGAAAGTTTGAGTCAGCTGAATGTAAGTGTGAATGCAAAGACTTGCAGCAAAAAAAGGAAATTTGTTCTAAGACACTTTTACTGATAGTCACTATCAGATTGTGCTATTTTAAAAACCACTTAAGCTTGTCTTTCTAGTACAACCACGCTTTGGTGGCTTAAGGGCTTTTGTTTGGGAACTCACTAGAAGGATACTCTTCAAAGTTCTGGCCAGTTCATTGCCCCTGCTGGAAAATTTTTGTCTTCATCATTCTGCTTGTTTTATTATTGTGTGACTGCATGTGAAGGAG
>VWYE01021119.1:0-25044 GCA_013398995.1 Alaudala cheleensis | reverse complement strand
AAATCACTGTTTCAAAGTGGTTTCTCTAGATGCTTTTTTTGCAGCATTTTTATAGGGATTAATAGCTCAGTTTGTTCTTTTTTGTGTTCCTGTCAAACACTCCTGGCTTGGAACAGATTGGTNTTTGGATTTGTTACTCGAACATCCATTGAATGCCCTTTAAAATCACTGTTTCAAAGTGGTTTTTCTAGATGGCTTTTTTTGCAGAATTTTTATAGGAACTAATAGCTCAATTTGTTCTTTTTTGTGTTGCTGTCAAACACTCCTGCCTTGGAACAGATTGGCTTGTGTGGTGACTTCTTCTGCCAGGGCATTGAGAGGGGAAACCTGGGAGAGGGAAATGAGGGCTGGGAGGGACATCAGGGCTGCCTTTTTCTCAGGGGAAGGGAAGATTTTCTTATTGGGCAGGACTCTGGAAGAGATTGGCATTAGGAGCTGAAGTCAAATCCCTTTCAGGGACTTACAGAAAGTCATAGGAGAACAGCAAATACAAATCTTGTGTTCAGCAGCTGCAGTTAAGATGTAGTGAGATGACATTTTCAGCAGATTCTGTGCTTGAAACTTCAATATCCATAGTTGGTGTCAACTCTACACCTTTATTCCACCTTAATCCCAGCCAGAAAAAAACCTTTTCAAGTCCTTGTTTTGAACCTTATAAACTAGAGGCTTCCTGAGTAGTTTGTTTAGCACTAATTAACTCAATTTTTTAATGATAAGTCCAAAGCAAAATGAAACTCTAAGCCATTGTCACTGTGTGATCAATGAGATTAAATCAGCTGTGAGCAGGACAAAGGCAAACAGTTGTTCTGAAAGGGAATTGTAAAACAAAAATTGAGACACTTTCCTGTGTACAGGTGGAGCACATAAATAGTGCTTTGTTAATATTCCCAGTAGAATCTGAGGCAACTCAAAACTGGGTGAGGAAAAAGAAAAGTGCAGTTGCTCCTTGCCATGGAGACAACTGCTGGATTGCTGTGTTTCAATTTTTTTATCCAGTAAGCATATTATCTGTTATTTGAGGGTTAAGGATTTGAATTTCATATCATCAATCACTTTCTGCAGGTGTTTGGAATACACTGTGATTAAACCAGCCCTCCACTGAAGGGACAGGGTAACACTGCTACTAAAATACATCACCTACAGGAAATCAAGGTTTTGGAACCTGGTATGGAAATGGGTGATGATATTTTGCTGTAATAATCCACTGCTTTTTCTTGCTTTACTCTGATAAATGGTGCCTGGGAATTTGAAGTGACCTGTTTTTGTGTCTTTTGAATACTGATCTTACTGAGATACATCCTGCTTATTACATCAACGTCCCCAATTGCACAAAATAAAACTAATCCAGTTGGAGCAGAATCAGCAATTGGGAGCAAGCAATTTTCTGTCTGGTTTTGGTTTGGTTTTTTAGGTGATGATTCTTTTTTCACTGGGTGGAAAGGTGTTCATAGTTTCTTTCTTTCTAAAAGTAAATGTTGAAGAATTGGTAGACAAAATATAGTTAAGTAAGGCACTGCTTCTTTCTTCATCCCAGTTGTGCTGTGATTTGTTTTTGCTGTTGAAAGCAAACCTAAAGTCTAACCTTCAGCCATTTCTGGAAGTGTAAGCAGAAATGACACAGAAAACTCATGCCATCAGTTTTATCCTCATCTTTTGGTCTGTGCTTCTGGTTAGAGCTGAACTCAAAAATGTTTGAATCAAGAAGAAGAAAAAAAAGAGGATAAAATATCCTTTTGGCCAGAACTGGCCTAACAGCTATTGTTTACTGATTAGTGGCTTCTAAAGGGAAAACTTCATTATCAGTAATGATAGCTGCCAAAAAACCTGCTTGTTCTCAAAATAGCCATCACCACTTAGCTTGACTCTCTCTGCAGATGCCTCCAGCTATTTAAGATCAAAATAGCACTTAATGGCTTTGAGTAATCAATAGCCCCAAAGACTTCTGAAGATCTTGGCACATCAAATATTAATAGTTTATATTTGTCTTTTTAAGACTCTGCTAAGCACTGTTAACACATTACAGAGTGCTAGGATTGCAAAGTGCCTCTATTAAATGATGTTAAAACAAGCCTGAGATGGTTGCTTTATGTAGCAATGTAAATAAATGCTATTTCTATTCTGTTGAAGCACACAGCTACTTGGAAGCTCAGTGTTGAGTTTGATTTGCTGACAGACTCATTTTACTGGCAGCGTGGCAAGGTAGTGTTAAAAAATGTCATTTTCTGCAGTCCTTGAATTTGAAACTACAGAATATTTATCAGAGAATTTATCAGAAAATTTATCAGAATAAATCAGAGATTTATTTATCCTTTAACACACTTTGCTGTAAATAGTAAATATCTGTTCAGCCCAATTCTGTTTAATTTGGGGGCATAATTAAGGTGTGAGGTTAATGGTCATAGGTGGTTCAGGCACTGCAAAAGAGAAATGCTGAGTGAGGTGCAGGTTGATGGATGTCAGGGTGCACTTCTAAAACCCCACAGCAACTCAGAATTAAGGACCTGTTGTAGCTATCAGGCATTTCAAGAGGAATGGTAATTTCTTGTGGAATTAGGAAGATGAGAATTAGTCTCAGCCTAATTGTCTTAGAATTAACTGCTCATCTTAGATCTTGCTGCAACCAACCTTCAAATTCCCTTTTAGCCTCCTATGTCTAGTAAATGAGATTTATTTGCACTTTACTAAAATTAAATACACTGTTTTCTGTACTGGAGACTGAACATCTTAAAGAAGGGTCTTTTTCATTAAAAACATCAATGCATAAACAGACATGGGGAAATTGCTATTGATCAAAATACCCAGAAGCTTCTCTCTGGTCTGTTTTCTGCATTACTTAAAACAGCTATTTTAGTCATATTGGCAATTTTTGTTTAATGGCCCCTCCATCTTCATGATGTGTACAGAAAATGGAAGGGATCATGGTATTTTTATTTCATTGATATTCAGCTGCTTTCAAGGTGAAACTGGGGATGAAAAAAAAACCCAAAAATTCCTGATTCCTGCCAGGCTGGGCTTGACTGGGGGAGTACTTGAAGATCTTTACTTGGAGCATATGGCATGAAATTGCTGCTGATTTGGGTGCCTCGAGTTTAAGCACAGAAACAGTTGGATACTGTCAGTCAGTAGCTGCCAAAAATTGCAGTTTAATGAGGCAATCTTTAACCTGCACACCTGGTGGGTACCTGTCTCTCAAATGTCACCTGCATACCAGATAAAAGGCTTTTTTTTTTTCTAGTGGCAGATTTGTACTTGAAACCTGATACAGACCTTTTTAAGCTTTGCCTTTTCTTTCCTCTTAAGCAATTGTGTGTGGTATTATTTAGATTGAGTTGCTCTTATGGGAGGGGAGGGAGGCTGAGAGATTTTTCCTGTCCATCTTCCAAGGGCATGTTCCTAAAGCATCACTGTTCCATCCTTCTTTCAAGGGCACATTTTTTGAAACATCATTGCAATTGCTTCTGAAGGAAGGAAACTTTAAGGCCACCAGTCAATTTTTTATTTAATCTTTTCCCCTCTGCTCTTAACAAGGCAGGGAAGGTGGTGAGTCTGGCAGCTGAGTATCTGCTCCAAAGCTTCCCTTGCTGCTCTGGATGCTGAACACCTGAGTTCTTGTTCTCTCCCTCCTGCTGGCAGTGCCATCAGGAAGGTTTTAAATGGTGCCAGCACGATGCTGGCTGCTGCTGAGATTCAAAATCCTGTTCTGGCTGTAAACTGTGAACCGTGAAATATTGGGGGGACAGGGGTTGAGTGAGTTATTCTGCTTATCTACCTGAGATTTGGCTTTCCTTTTGCTTTGATAGCCAAATCTCAGGTAGATAAGCAGAAAGGAAAAAAAAGGTTGTCTCTCCTAGTTTAGAAAGGGAAAAATAAAGTAGAAGGAAAATGTGTGTGTGAATCAGCAATGGGTTGAACAAAGCCCCTAACAAATGTCCTTTTTTTCTGTATTATCTCATTCCTGACTGACAGGCAGGGAGAGCATCATGTTTGGAGCACAGCAGTGAGCACTGCAGCCTGTTCTGCTGGTGTCCAAGATATAAACACCCCTATCTTCCCATTTCATGTTATCAAAGGAGCTCCCTTCCTTCCCAGTTTGCCTATCTGAGCTTGTAATGGAACACTAAATAACACTTGGGGGAGGCCTCAGCTCTTATTTCTGCTGAGAAAACCCTCTGTTCTCTTAGGAGAGTCTGTACAAAAGGCTCATGTTTGTCTTATTGGATACTTTTCTATGTAAACTGTTTGGTTTATCTGGGTAACTGCACATCCCCAACCCTGTAGTTTTTGGTGAACTGCTTGAGCTTTTCTTGGGAAATGCTGTGTGGTTTGCTTTCCTTGTATTTTCCTAATGAAGAGACAGAAGCCTTGAGCCTGTGCTGTCAAATCTTTCTGCCAAACCTGTCTGGTCTCCTTCAGGCCACTTCAGTGTTTGTAAATAGGCTCGATGCAAGTCATGTCACAGCAAAAATAATGAAAGCCCCTGCATTGAAGAGCTGTGCTAGCTCAGTGATGCTGATAAGATCAGTTCATCCCTACATCAGGGTAATTTAGAGGAATTGCTGTGTTGTGAATGGAATTTTAACAAGAAGTCCCCATGGGGAAAAAAAAAAGGGTTGGTTAAATTAAAATGATGTTTAAATCAGAGCAGCACAGAGAAGACATTGAATATAAATCAATGATGTTAATGGCAAACAAAGCTAATTCTGCAGAGTGTGGTGTGAGAAGGTTGTGCCTTGGTTTTGTTGTTTGCAGTTATACATTTGTAATATGGTGGTGTTTTAATTATTTTCCAGCATGTGGATTTGATGTTAAGATAAATAATACAGTATTTTCAATGTCAAAAGTCAGCTTGACCACAAAACTTAAAACTTAACTGCTACAGTACAAGTAAGGGAGGAAAAAAAGCCATACATACAAAGAGTGAGTCTGCAATA
This sequence comes from Alaudala cheleensis, assembly GCA_013398995.1. Classification (NCBI taxonomy): domain Eukaryota; kingdom Metazoa; phylum Chordata; class Aves; order Passeriformes; family Alaudidae; genus Alaudala; species Alaudala cheleensis. The sequence goes on along the minus strand of VWYE01021119.1, from coordinate 20,113 downwards.
ATGAACTGCAGGGTCTTTAATTGTGTGATATTTATGTCTTGGATTTAAAAATAAAATATTTCAGATATTCTTATCTAAATAAGAGAGATGCCATGAATTGCTTGGTTGTGAGCTAAACCTGTAATGCATCTTGGACATAATTTAAATGCCCCCACCTCCCCAGTCCAGATTAAAAAAAACCCAGAGAAATCAGATTTGTCTTGGTTGAGACAGAGGCACTAAGACAGATCTGTGGAAAGTCTCTGCAGCAGGAGCAAGCATCCCTCATGTGTGCTGTGACAGAGAGCTTGCAGCTGGTGCTTGTATACACGAGCTGTCCTCACATCCCTGCTGGAGAAAGCTGTGGCTGAGGAGGACCCTTCTGGTACCCTGAACCACCCAGACAGCTCTGCTTGTCCCTCCAGAGTCCTGCCTGGAGCTTCTGGTTTTATCAGTGAGCTCATTGTCACTGCACATCAATCCCTGCCTCTCCCAGACCCCTGGAAAGCCTCCTCTCCTCTGGCTGCTTGAGCTAAAAAATGCACATTGACCCCAAAGAATTGAGACTGACGTTTTTCTGGTCTTCTTTTAAGCAGTTTTTGAGCTCCAGGTCATTCCTGTTTAAGTCTGGCTTTGGAAGAGTCTGGAAAAGCTGGGCTGGTGTTGCTGTTGTGTTGGGAAAGGGACTTGTTTGGGACAGCTGGCAGTGCCACAGGGGACTCTTGGCTGGCCTCATGAACCTTTATTATGCTGACTTGAAAAATAAAGTCACTGGGACTGAATGTTCTCTTCAAGTAAAATGGGATCAGCCCCTTTATCAGTGCTCAGGATGGACATGACAGACTGTCCTCAGAGGGAGCTGGGTGTTCTGTTCCTTTGCTCCTTTCCCTGTGCAGTTTTTACTCCATGGTGTGAATTATTAGGTTATTTATTACAATATTTTATTGACTGGCAGGAGGGAGAGAGAAAGGATGATCATGATGGTAATGTAATAGACCATCAGAATGATAAAGTGGTGAAATAATCATGTACATGTAATCAATACCTGACTCTCTCGTGGTTGATCAGATATGCAGATGCTGCCTTTGAATTTTACACCTCCCTTATCTGCTGTAGGAGTCCAAAATGCAAGTGAAGTGCTCACAATTTGGAGATGGAATGTACTGTCTTGAGCCTTTTGTGGGAGTTGGATGTTTCTTTATTTGCCAGTCAGGTGACATTTTGCTTTGTAAACCTTGGTGTGCCCAGGACTGAGCTCCATTTACTGCTTTTTGTCCTTGCTTTAGTTTCCCTGGGTCCTGTGGTCCCATGTCAGCCTTTCCCTGGGTCCTGTGGTCCCATTTTGGTGTTTCCCTGGGTCCTGTGGTCCCAATTTAGCCTTTCCCTGGGTCCTGTGGTCCCATTTCAGTCTTTCCCTGGGTCCTGTTGGTCCCATCTTTCACAGCTTCACAAGGATTCCAGTCCTCCTGCTTGAACTTTGTGCTGGAGACCTTCCCATGAGGTTCCATTGGGAAGTTTTGATTCTTTTAGAGGAGAAAATGAGTAACAAATTCCCCATCAGTAAATTCAANCCCAATTTAGCCTTTCCCTGGGTCCTGTGGTCCCATTTCAGTCTTTCCCTGGGTCCTGTTGGTCCCATCCTTCACAGCTTCCCAAGGATTCCAGTCCTCCTGCTTGAACTTTGTGCTGGAGACCTTCCCATGAGGTTATGTTGGAAAGACTGTTGTGGAAGTTCTGAATCTTTTAGGTAAGAAAATGAGTAACAAATTCCCCATCAGTAAATTCAAGCTATAAAGAGGAGACAACCTGACAGCAGACAGAGCAGCAGAATGATCTCAGCTGACCAGTAGGAGGCTCTGATGGATTTCACTGCATCATTTGTATCAAAAGCAATTCAAAAATCCAAATTTGCCTCTTTTTGGTCTGAGTTTAAAGGGACTCTTAGTTGCCAACAGCAAGAGCAGGGCCTGAGGCTGAGAAGCTGATGGCAGCTGGCAACTTCCAGCAGGATTTGGCAACTTGCAGTATCTGTGTCTGCTTCTCTTTGGGAGCTCTTCCTGTGTCTCTGGGGGAAAGGAGAGATGTGGCTGCAGAGAATATTTATCATCATCAGCCTGTCAGAATCCTTTGTGCTACCCTGTGCAGAGCAGCAGTGCCTGAAGTTCTTGTCTTGCTGGGATGTACACACTTTGTACAAAGTTGTGTTAGCTTTGCTTGATCATTTTTGTGGTTAGTGGGATATGAATTTGAAAAAAAAAACACATGGACTTTAACTCTTCAGGAGCTGCCACATGAACTTGGTGTCCTGGGGAAGCAAATGCAAGAGGAATGAGAGGTAGGAAACTAAGTATGGGAATGTGGGAATGGTTTTGCTCCCATCTTGTAGATCCTCACTGCAATTATTCCTTTTTCATCCTTTAGAATTATTGCTTACAAACAGTGTGGGGTTTTTTGTGTGTTCTGGAGAGTAGGAGCTGATGTTGGCAGAAGTTGTTGGAGATCAGAGTTGGGTTTTCAGCTCCTTTCTGACTGTTTGGTGTGCACAACATTTGAGCCCTGAAATGTTCTGACCAAGTTTTCCAAAGCAATCCATCAGGATCTTCACTTTATCTCCAGTGTGTGCTGAAGGAGCACTTGGGAGTGGAATTTAGGGAGAAATAAAATTTGTTAAAAGCACTAAGTGTGCTTCACTTTAAATGCCATTTAATCGTGGTTGCTCTTGCCTTTTTCTCCTTTTAATGTCTGAAATTTTGGAGGAGTTAAGTTCAGTTAGTCACGAGTATAACTCATTAAATGGTCCAAGGCTTTTAGGCTTGGGTTTATTGAATTTGAGGTATTTGAGCTTTGGTCAAATATTTTTTACTTCTGACTATGGCACAGTCAGCAGGAGAATCTTCCTTATTTTGCTTTGTTCCACTTTAAAGGAAATATTAAATTCTTCTCACAATCCACAAGAGTTTTAAGGGAGAACAGACAAATACTTCTTAAACAAAAGTGAGATTGGGGGGGATCTGTATGGACTAAATTTCATAAAGTAATTTTTAGTGGTTACAATGTAGGTGCAATTGAATATTATCCAGATGCTAATTTTAACCTTTTTTGGGAGTTTTTTGGGGGCAAAATTCCTGTCTTAGGGGCAAGGTGGGGCTGGCATGGCAGCAGTGAGAGATCATGCTGGGTAAGAGCAGTGTGGGACAGGGAGCAGGCAGATAAAATAACTTCTGGGGGTTCTCTGGGGATCCATCCTCAGCTGGTGTGAATTATCACAGCTTCATTAATGCAAGTGAGTGATGTCAGGCTGTACCCAGCTGATGTCCCAGCCCTGTGGCTGTCAAACCTTGGCTCAGTGTTTGCCTGTGTGTCCATGTGTGCACACAGTTATTTATTGCATTAAACACAGGAATTTCAGATTTGAAGTGTCTGTGTCACTGTAGAAGGGTATTCCAAGGATTTCTGTGAGTGGAGCATTAAGGCAGAGCAGAAAAGATGCTGCATCCAGGAATCCCTTCCAGGTTGAGGTGTTGGGTGTTTCTACCTGCCTGTTTGAAGCTCCAGCCTGGCTGGTTCACTTCCCTCCCCTGCCTTTCCCTTTTGAAGGGGAGCTGATGCTGTTGGTGCTCCCTGAAGGGCACATTTTGGGCTGGATGCTGCAGGAACTGAATTCCTGCCTTTGCCAGCACCTTTCTACTCATGGCTGTAATAAATCCCTGCTGGCTTTTGACTCCCAAAAAATTCAGGCTCCAGCTGTGTGGGGTGGTGCCTTGAGCTGTCCCAAATGGGAGGTCCCTCCTGTGCTCTGTGTGTGCTGCTGGAGGAGAAGCAGACTGAGATCTAATCTGTCTGGAGCCAAAATGCTTTGATGAAGCATCTCCCTGGAGATGAGGAGCTAATGGTTTGTCCATAAAGCCACGCAGCTTTTCCCCATTTCCCTGGGAAATGAATAGAGCTGGAACAGAATCATATGGTGCATTGTGATAGCCTAATGCTCTTACAGAGCTCTGTTATTACCCAAGCTGCTTTAGTGGACAAATTAGACATGCAGAATTTCCAGATTTTGCTTTATTCAGGTTTTAATTAACTCGGTGTAATAAGCTGTAAGCACATTAATATCAACAATATACTTTGTAGTGTATCTGCTAATATTCAGATGAAAAAAGCCAGGGGTATTGTTTTCATACAAAGACCTGTGAGGTTGGGAAATAATGGGGATCTTTTTTAGGAATTTGGGATGTGCTTTTGTAATAATCTTGCCTTTTCAGTGGTAGATTTCAAATAATAGCTGTGCAGTGGGAAGTGCTTGTGTGGGATTTCTACTATCACATGCATTTTTATTTTTTTTTTGAAAAATGGATGGAGTCATTTGCATCCACTAGCTTGGACAGATGGTGTGATCCATAACAAAATCCTCAACAGCATACTAAAAAGGATCATTTCAGCACCTATCCCCTGCAAACAGCTTTCATCCAGACAACAAGGAAAGGCTTCTAAAAATCCCAACATCCTCACTCAAGCCTTTCCAAGGTGGTGGGAGCATTACCTGAGCCCTGGCAGGTGTGCAGAGCTTGGGTGGGTATCTGAGCTGGGCAAGGCTGGGAAATTCCAGCTGGAAAAAAAAGCCAGTTCCTGTATTTGCTGAGGAACCTTTCCTTGGGAATTGGGAGTTCTTCACCTGCCCCAGTGAACAGGGGGTGCTCAGGGCACTGCTGAGGGAGGAAATGAGCAACTGAGGGGGGTCAGGGCTTCCCAAATTGCTCTCAGAGCAGATGAGGGGAGCTGGGCTCTGTCTCCTGTCCCAAATGCAATGTAAATGTCCTTGGATGAGCTATTTAGGCAAGGGAGATTCAGGCTGGATTTAAGGAGGAAGTTTTTCATGGAAAGAGTGGTCAAATACTGGAACCATCTGCCCAGGGAGGTGGTGGAGTCACCATCCCTGGATGTGTTTAAGAAAAGCCTGGATGTGGCACTTGGTGCCATGATCTAGTTGAGGTGTTAGAACATGGGTTGGACTCGATGATCTTGAAGGTCTCTTCCAACCTAAAAATTCTGTGATTCTGTGATCAAATTTAGGCTGTGTGTACAAGACTAATTGCATGGAAATGTTGTAGAAGTCCAGCTTATTTTTATTTAGAAAAAAAAACCCCAAACACCACTTTGCTTTTTTGATTAAAAGAGAAGGAAAAAAAAATTGTTTTCCACCATCTGCTTACTCCTGCATGGTTTAGAGGTTTTTATCATGGAAAATTTGGAGCTGATTTCAGTTACCTCTACTCTGAGTCGTATTTGTTGTGTCTTCTTGCATGGAGACCAAGGAAAGCCTGATCATCAGAGTAATATTTTAAGAAAATTAATTGCAGAGGACAATTATTTTAGTAGTAGTTGGAAATTATTTTAGTTAAAATAACCACTGGAATTCCATTAAAGAGCACGTTTGTGGTTGCAAATCAGGAAAAAAGGAGAAGGTTTCAGATGCTGCCAACTGAGCAAAGCTGCAATGTGTTCTTAAGGTCAAGCTGTGTTTTCTCAATTTGCACATCACAATCAGGAGTAAAGTCTGTGGGTCGAAATTAGATATTGTTTTACCTGGTGCTTACATGCCATATTCTTGGGAAGGTATATTGTGGTTTGTTTTGGTTTTTTGTTTTGTTTTTTTGTGTTTTTTCTGGGTTTTTGTTTTGATTTTTTTTCTGGGTTTTTTTTTGTTATTTTTTGGGGGGTTTTTGTTTTGGTTTTTTGGGGGTTTTTGTGTTTTTTGGTTTTTTTGGGTTTTTTTCCTCTTTGCTTTTTGTTTTGGTTTTTGGGTTGGTTNTTGGGTTGGTTTTTTCGTGGTTTTTGGGTTGGTTTTTTCGTGGTTTTTTTGGGTTGGTTTCGTGGTTTTTTTGGGTTGGTTTCGTGGTTTTTTTGGGCTGGTTTCGTGGTTTTTTGGGCTGGTTTCGTGGTTTTTGGGCTGGTTTCGTGGTTTTTGGGCTGGTTTCGTGGTTTTTGGGCTGGTTTCGTGGTTTTTGGGTTGGTTTTTTTCTGGTTTTTGTTTTGGTTTTTTTGGTCTTTGTCTTTTTGGGGGGTTTTGGGTGGTTTTTTGTGTGGTTTTTTTTTTTCTTTTAATTGTGTTTTTTTTTCTTTTTTTTTTCCTCCTGTTTTTTTGTTTTGTTTTCCTGATGTTGCTGATACACACTTTGTGTTTGCACACAATTCTGGCTCACTGTGTTAACCACTCTATTAAATATCACTTTTTCAGAGCATCTTCTTGCTAATAAAGATGTGATAATCATTTGGGTGTACATTTCCAGATGAACTTATTGAACAGCCCTTAATTTGAAAGCCCATCCAGGTCATCAGTCATCTACTGCTGACAATCAATTTTCTTTTTTTTTTTATTTTTGGGTTTGTTCCTTTTGATTTTGCTCCTTTGCAGCTTGTGAGAACCACAGTGGTTAAAGCTTTGGGTATTCCCTCTGTTAACAGTGTTACAAAGTCAGGTTTGGGCTTAAAATCTTCTCTCCTGGAGGGAAATGGGCAATGGTGCTGCAGTCTGGGAGGAGGTGAAAACCTGTAGCTCCCTCCCAGTGAAGATTAATTATGCTGCCTGTTAATATTTGGAAATAAGAATCCTGTAAGACAGGACTGGCTCCTTGTCCTTTCAGGCTTTAAATTGCTGAGATAACTCTTCTATATTCCCAAATTTCTGTCTCAGTTTTCCCCTGTGCAAGCACTTGGCATGGCAGGGCTGTTTTTTGTGTGTCAACTTTATTCCTGGCATCTTTCAGCTGCTTTGTGAGAAGTAAAGAGAGGCTCAGTGCCCTGGGTCCAAAATCAATGTTAATAAATTATCAATTGATTTCATAGATCTACCAGTCAGGCAAATCAGGATCTTTAACTTGTAATTAGTGACCTTGATCTGAAAGGGAGCATTTAGGTTAAAATAAAACAAATCACTTGTGTCTCAGGCAGATGGAGGCTGTGCTTTTTCTTTCTCAATGTAGGCAGAGCTTGTTCCTGCCCTCATTCAGCAATACAGAAAATGCACATGTCAGGCTGAAATGCCTTCAAAGGACCTGGGATAAATGCAATATTTAACTTGCTAGCAGCAGCTGAGCATAAAGACTGATTAGAGCAGTTACTCGAGATGGATTCAGATGATGAGGTAATGTGGAACAAATGTCAACAAAAATAAGATGAATAACTGCAGGCATATCCTGGCAGTGATTTATTGGGCCTTCAGTGAAGTGGACTGCTAATAATCTCCCAGGGGATGGTGGAGTGATCCCCCTTTAGAACATTTACAGGTGGGTCAGTGACAGTGTCAGCAAATGTGCTGCAGACCTCGTGTCCCTTTTGTCTGCTTGCCACCATCTCCATTCTAAACAGGGTAATAATAATAAATATTTTAAATATTTTTCCTAACTGTTGTCATCAACCTGGAAGCAGCTCTGCAGATGGCACAGGTTTAAATCCACAGTACTGAGTTGGTTTCTTGAAATCTAAAGTATTTCTGAAGCAGGTTCCCTGAACCTTGAAGTAAAAGGTTGAGTATAACCCATCATGAAAACAAAATGCCCACCCTTGTTTCTGGCTGCTCTGTGGGGGTGAGCAGCAAAAAGCTGAGCTTTGGTCTCTATGTCATTAATTGGGGGTGAGAGAGTTCCTGAAGTAAATAATTCCTCATTTTCACTTCATGCCAAATAAGTCATCTGTCTTGTGCAGATGAGAGTGGCTCCATCCTGCCATGAGCTGAGCTGGGGAGAAACCTGGAGCCTCAGAAGTTCTGTGTTTCCTGTAAAAGAGCTGACAGCCTCTCACCTTTAATCCTCCCCATCTCCTGCAATGTGCCTTTTCCCCATTCCTGCTGGCAGTGTAAACTCCTTATTTTTCTGCTAAATCTGTCTTGCAAAACATGATGGTTGGGCAAGATGCAATTTTTGCTTTAATTATGATTAAATGACTTTATGAATTAACCAGAGGGATCTCATGGGACTGGAATCTTTTGACACATGAGAAAATTGCCTTTCTTTAACAAGCTGCTTCAAGCATGCAAGGTAATATTAGCATTTTTCAGTTATAGCTTCAGGGGATTAAATAATAAGGGGAAGTATTGTACCTACAATTACATGATGTGCATGTGTGTGTTAAAATCTTAAAAGATGAGTAGACAGGGAAGGGATTAGCTGAACTGCTGAACCTGTGACATTGTGCAGTGAGTGTGAGTAGGGATTTTTTTGCTTTATAAAATGGCTTTTTAAGAAAACATGTGGGTATCTGAAGGATTTGATGTTGTAGGCTTGCAAAGGTTGGTTGAACTTTGGGTGTATTCAGCAAAAAAAGCATCCTGGGCTAGATACACCTGTTTTACCTTAAGGGTAATGAACTCAATGCAACTGTAAAGGGAGTGAATGGTAATTTTTATATGTGTGACTTTGTTTTACTTGATTTAGTGGAGGTAGCAAAAAGGCTAAACCCAGGAATTGGGTGTTGAAAATATATTGCAGAATTAACCTTTTTGTGAAGTGCATGTGATGTATGTATGTGATACCTCCAAACTCACATTCTTCTGTTTCAACACCTCTAAATGCACACTTAAAAACTTTTATTTATTTACACTATGTCAGATGAGTTGCAATTGTTCAAGGTGCTGCAAAAATTGAAGGTGATAATTTNGCTGTAGACTTGCAAAGGTTGGTTGAACTTTGGGTGTATTCAGCAAAAAAAAGCATCCTGGGTGAAATACACCTGTTTTGCCTTAAAGGTAATGAACTCAATGCAGCTGTAAATGGTAATTTTCATATGTGTGACTTTGTTTTACTTGATCTAGTGGAGGTAGCAAATAGGCTAAACCAGGAATTGGGTGTTGAAAATACATTGCAGAATTAACCTTTTTTTGTGAAGTGCATGTGATACATGTGATATCTCCAAACTCACATTCTTCTGTTTCAACACCTCTAAATGCACACTTTAAAACTTTTATTTACACTGTGTCAGATGAGTTGCAATTGTTCAAGGTGCTGCAGAAATTGAAGGGGATAATTTATTATTTTTTTTAAATGAGGGTAAGAAACCAGTACAACAGCTTGTGTCAGATTGGGAAGGAATGGGACAAGCTGAGTTGTGTGACCTGTGCGTGTGTTATATTCAGTGTGCACTTGCACCTGCATGACCCTGCCTGGTTTCAGAGGGTTTGCCACTGCCTTTGTGGTATCAAATCCAATGAAGTGGAAAATTGACAATAAGGGGTTGAAGGCTTTGTTGTCACTGCCCCAGCTGTTTGGTTGTTGTTTTGGTGACAGGATTCATCCATGTTCTACACAAATCCATAAGGTAACAGTCATTAGTGGCACTCAGAACTTGGGGGGTTTATGCAGGGATGGGGAGCCAGATGACAAAGAAGAATTGTTTAAGCATTGCAGCAGTTTGGTTCTAACAGGGAGGTGTGTGCATAATACATGATAGATTAATTAGTGCTCCACTAGAAAAGGCAAATTACTTGACTTGAAAACAGTGACAGAAAACCCAGCACCTTCATCTCTAATTTTATTTGAGGCAAAACTGTGCATGTGCAGTAACAACCACCAGCAATGCTGGTGTGCAAATGCTCTCAGTTAAGATTTTTCTTCACCTATATTTGTCATGTCTTGCTTTAATCTAAAATTAAATGCATATTAGCTATTACAGCTATTGTTACTGCTGTGGTACTGTGATATCACTGGCCTGTCTACATCCACACAGCCCAAAGACTAAATGAGGTGGGTAATTTCAGACCTGAAGCTGTTCTGTGCTGGCAGTAGGTAATACCCAGAAGATAAACAGCACAAATTACAGCCTGGTGCAGGCAAGATCAGATCAGTGCTGAGAGTCTCTTGATTGCACGTGGCTGAATGTTATCAGAGAATTTGAGAAACCATTCAGAAGAAAGCCATGTTGTCTGATTATTATTTTTTTCTTATGGTGACTGTAGAGATTGAGATGGTTCATGTGGAGGAAGAACAAACCCCTCCACTTCTTGTTCAAATCTTTTCTTTAAGGTTTTGAATGTCCTTCCATTTGTTAGTTGACACTGGAGATTCTCTTGATGCTGAATCTGTTGCACAGATTCAACCCAAGGCTCCAGAAGTTTGCAATCAACCAAGTGAATTATTTGTCACCTTGGATAAATATTAGCTCTGACAAATTAAAAACTAATTTCTTTTTTCTGGTGTGCATTGCACTCCATCTCACAAAATGGTAATTGTTCTTACAGTTATTGCTCTTGCTTGTGGTGAGGCATCTGTTTCTTGTCTAATTGCTGGCATTCAAATCCCAGGCAGTTTAAAAGAACTTTTGGAGGCTTCAAGGCAGCATATCCAAGGCATCACTGGCATTCCTGGTTCATACCTCTGCCATTGTGCTTTTGATGAAAATACATTTAAAAAGCAACAAACCAAACAAAAAACTCCCACAAACAAAAAGGATTAGTTGGGCAGAGGTTGGTTGTGTCTTGTGCTGTAATCAAAGGCAATAAGGAGAAATCCTGGTGTTGGATCTGCCTTTAACCCATCAGTGTCTGTCCATGCTCTGAGCCTGGCTGTAAATCCTGGAGCCTGGAATCCACCCCTGCCTCTTGCACAGCCACTTGAAGTTCAAAATGTGTTAAATAACTTTTACACTCTGGCATGGCCTTGCAAGAGTTAAGAGTGACTGTTTTTATTTTTCCCCTTTGACAGTTTTAATCTCTTTATTTTTTTCTTGAGCTGGAATAATCATCTTTCTTCGTGCTTGTCCCCTGCAGCCTGTCCTGCTGCTTTGCTTCTCCATGTCCCTTGGCTGTTGTTTTAAAAATCCTCTTCAGGGTTTCAAGACTCTGCACAGGCAGTTGGGAGCTGAATCTTTTCACAGTCCTTGAAGAGTGAATTCTCTCACCTGCTGAGAGGATAACGATGATAAAAACACAGAGCCTCCAATTTTCCTGGATCCTCTGCAACTGGCCTGGGGATTTTTAAACTTCCATTACTGCTCTCATCTTTCCCCTCATCTCCCATCAATAAAACAAGAAAATGCTAAACATAAATAATACAAAAAAAAATTCCCATCAGGAGAGCTGAAAAAATTTCGAATACCTGGATGAGAAACACGAGAGCTGCAGGGGGTGGGGGTGTCCAGAATGGGTTTGTTCATGTCTTTATCTAGAGATTTTCCAGTGATACTGCACCAGCCCATCAGGCTTATCTCCAGGGACAGGGGGTGATGTTCAGAGGTAGTTCCTACACAGATTTTGGGGGACATGCTGTAGTCTCTGCAGCCTTGCTGTGAGCCCTTGGGGCAGCTGTTTATCTGTAGCAGTGCTGATGCTCTGGCTTCATCCCCATGCCTGCCATGGGCTCCTGCTCACACTCCCCTGCTTCTTTTGTGTGAGTCCAAGGCCAGTTCTAATCCCTGACAGTTTTGTGTTTATTCATGGAGTGCCCTGGATCAGCTGTGCTCCAGCTCTGGCTGTTTCCCTGGAAGGGACAGGCAGAGCTGAATGCTCTCAGTGAAAAGGGAAATGCTTTCAGAACACCCCATAGAGCAGAGGGTGCTCTCAATGTGGGCACCTCTGAGTGACACACACTCAGAATTTTAGCTGTGACAGACCCTTCACCCTCCCTGAACTGTCCTTAGTAATGTTCTTGTGCTATTCCACAAAACCCTTTAAGTTTTCAGTAGTAATTTCACAGTTGTGGGGAGAGGAAAAGAAATTGAGGGCTGAGATTGTTGAAAAACTCGAACACCTCTCATTTGGAGTCACGTAGGAAACCTGAAACAGCTCTTTGCATTTTTGTGTGCAACATCCAGCAACACATTAGGGGTGTTGTCTAATGGGGGTCTCTGCAGATCTTCAACAGATTTGGTTCCTCCCTTCCCTCTCTTCTGCTTTATCCAGGAGTATTTATGCACCTCAGCAGAGAAGTCTGAGGAGTGTGGTGAGCACATTCCTGAATTGAAGGGTTGATCAAGATGTGATTTAATTGTAACAGGAGCAGGACTTGGTTTTAATCTGAATAAAATGGGGAGGGTTCTCTCTCCCAGCTTCATGCTGTGCAATAGTAGCTTATGTAAGGGTTTCAATGTTTGTGTGTGCCCTAAAGGAAGCTGAGGAATAGGAATGAGATGTGATGGATTTTAGCACTCCAAAGATCAAACACAAGATGTCTTACTGCCACCAGGAAAGCCAGGAGCCAGTGATAGCTGGAAATAGTTTTATCCAAAGTTTGCTGGTTGCTGCTGAGCTCCATTGACTTCCCATCAGGTCAGAGGGATAAATCAGTACTGGTGAGTCAATGATTTCTGTGGCTGTTAAGTGTCTGTGGATGGGGTGATGCTCTGAGGAGGCACCAGGAACCTTTCCCTGCTGACAAGTGTTTCCAAATGCCACAGCCACTGCCTCACGTGGCAAACAGCCACTTGAAATCAGCACTGGACAACTCTCAGTGTCAGATGTGATGTGTTTTACCTTTTTCTATTTCTTCCAACAGTTTCTCATTTTTCTGAAACGATCTGTGGAATTTCATATATGCTCTAAATGCACATAAAGTTGAACCTTCCTTACCTTCAAAATGTTTTCTTTTTTCCCTGGGTCAATTCATCCTATTTCAGCCACTTGTAGCAGAAAACAGAAAGATGTGGGGGTAGCAACAAATGCACTCCTGTGTTTTCTTCCTGTGATGGCTGTGCCAGCTCTTGCTGCCTTTAAATTTGTATGAATAGATGGCAATACTTTACCAGCTTGTTGATGGTGTTGTGCTGAACCTGGACTGTGTTCTGGGAGATTCAGCTCTGAAGTTGAATGAGGGATTTCTGAAATTTCTATGTGAAGAAACCAGGAACACCACTTAGGATAATTCAGACACTTCTTGAAATGGATCCTGGCACTGTGAAAGACATTTTTTTTTTTGTCTGGGTGTTAATCCACATTAAGAGCATTTTTATAGTAATTCCATGTGGGAGATCCATGATTAAAAGGGCTTGAACTGTGGTGTCTTGGTTTCTGGTGGTTGTGGAAAGGCTGCTGTAAGTTTGTCCTTGCACTTAATAATCTGTGTTTCCTCTTTAGACTGAGCCTGAACCTTCCAACAAAGCACAACTTGCATTTTTCAACTCCCCACTGCCAAGTGATGACTCATGTGCAATTTTACCTGTGCCTCAAGGAGCTCTTTCCTCTTTGGGTTAATCACTGCATGAGATTAATTATGCTGATTAGACACCAGCCCTGATTCTTGTAACTCATCACTGCCATCAGAGATGTTGGGAATGGGATGATTAAACCCCTTCCAAACTCAGATCTTGCAGCACCAGTGACTCTCCCAGTCCCAAAGTGCCTGGAACAAAACACATGGTGTAGGAAAGTGTGATATGCATAAACCTCATGTGTTTCCTGTCCAAGCTGTGTATCTCCTGTCACAACTTCTCCCAGTAAAAACCAGTTTAATCAAATTGCATTCTTCCTGCTGGGCTGTGGGCACAAGCCACCCTTTGGGGACACAGGGAGGAGTGGTCTTTGTCCTCAGCCTGTCTGCATGAAGGCTGGTGTTCAGGGGATGGGAGGAGCAGGAATGAGCAGCTGAGGGTTTCTCCAGCACCCTTGGTGCCAGGAAAAGCATTGCTGGTGCCAGGTTTTGGAAAACAAAAGCATGGCATGTGTGTATCTCAGGGTTTCACCCTTTTCAAGGGTACCACATGATACTGTAATGTTATTAAAAAAAAAAATAAGGCAACAAAGCCAACAGCAAGTAAACAAAAAGACCTCAGCTTTTTGTATCTGGAGGTGTCTCTGTTTGCATTTTGAAATTGTGACTCGCAGGAGTCCTGTGTGCATGTTCAGGGCATGAGCTTGGTAACAGCAGGCTCCTGGCTCTGCCCTGGGGTGGAATCTGGTGTGTTCTCAGGGTTTATTTAAAAAAAAACCCCACAACTTTTCAAGGTTCTAAATATGGCAGGAGCTGCATCTAAAATGAGGGGACTCAACACTAAAGGAACCAAATAGTAAATCAGACTTAACTCCTTAAGGTTTTGAGTGGATTCTCTTCCTGTCCTTGGAAAAGCTTCTTCTACACCTAAAAATGCTTTGCTAAAGAGGAAAACCAATGTATGTTTCAAAAACTGTCTTTATTTATATCAAGAATTACATATGTAATACCTAATCCAGATCCAGGTCATGTTATAAAGCTTCAGGATCTAAACCTGAAGGTTTATAAAGTAGGAAATCAGGGAGAAACTGTGAAATAGCCACACTTGTACAGATGAACAAATTCCCAAAGTGCAGTTTGGTATCTGCTTTGTTTGATTTTTCTTTTTAGCCTGTGGGGGGACTTTATTTACTCCAGTCCCTACCCACTCATCTGTTCCAGCCTCTTGCTCAGTTCCATTTTTGATAGTCTCATATCTTTGTCATCTCACCCTCGCTTTCAGAGTCTGCAGGAATGGAGCTGGAACAAAAGCTACCTTGAAATAAGAGAGCTGAGTGTGTTTCTGCTAATTATTCACAGTGGAACATATGCCAGATTTGTGTGGGTAAATGTGCCAGACAGGCACAGACTGTTGTTATTTGTGTCAGGGTGTAGCAGCCTCTGTGACTGCTGATGTGCTGCTGCTCCAGGAGAGGTTCCTCTTCCCTTTGTGTCCTGGATGCACCAGGAAGGCTGACAAATCCAGCTTGAATTTCTATAAATTAATGTCCTTTAAATTCAGATAATAAGCCAGAGCTGGAGATGGGTGAAGTGGATCTGGGGTAATGGTTTGAGCTTGGAGTGTGGCCATAAATCCCAGATAGTGGAAAGAAGTGGGAGGTTTTCCCCCACCTGCTTGTGGGGACCAGCACAGGAACTGCTAAGACAGATGTCCCAGCTCTTCTCAGAGGTTTTGGGTGGTTATTTCCCAGCTCTGAAAAGAGATGCTGAACCTGCAAGGCCCTCACTGTGTTCCACAAATGTGAGATGTAAGTCCTGCTTTTGTTCTTTATGATCATGCAGCAGTGTGTGTGTCTCTGTTTACTTCAAGTGTGTGATTTGGGTGGTAAGCTACATTTATTTCATATTTTGATTTCCTTTTTCCTTCTCCTCATGTTCCCCTCTGTAAGGTCTCTTCTAAACCTGAGGTTATTCCACTGCTGTGAGCTGGACCAGTGTTGTTTTTTTTTACTTCAGTCCATAACAGCATCGTGGTTTTGCAGTTCACAGTCTCTTGTTATTCCAGCCCATAAAGCAGAGGAAAAATCAAAAAAGCATCCACCTGGCCTGGTGCCAAAGGCTGCTGTCCAAAGATTTGGCATCCTGGCTTGGGCACACATGGAGCAGGAGCAGGTTTGTTCCCCTGCCATGGGAAATGCTGCCAGGACAGCAGTGGGGCCCTGCCTGGCAAAAACCAAATTTACCAGTTGAGAGCAGCTACAAGGGCTGGAGCAGAGGTGGTGTTGGGAGCAGAATATCAATATCCACGTGCACCAAATGCTCTGGTTCAGCTGCAGGGAGGAGGAGTGAGAGAAAGTATTGATTAGGAGGTGTTACCTTGGATGCAGAAGTAGCACTTGAAGACCGATGGATGCAAAATATTTGGGGTCTTGGGAAAAAAAACCCCAAAAACCCAACAGTGTGTTGTATTCTCAGTGTTCCTTTCAGGAACCTTTAAGGCTGGTAGTTTCCCTTAAAATTTGTAGGGAATTTATGACTGGGTAACCTACATGCTGGTCAAATACAATTTATTATTGCTTTCTGATGGTTTATATGAAGAGGAAAAGAGTAAAGGAAACAGTCAGCTGTGGTCCTTCAAAAAACAAACCACCAACTCTGCAGCAGTAATAACTAATGTCCTGTAAAGCTGCTGTGCAATAATCCAGAGCATCCCATTAAACAATCACTGGTGGCACTTCCAGTAACAATTTAGAGCCTTTGCCTGTGAGGGGGCACTTGCTCAGTGCCACAAATGAATGATGTAGATTTTGGAGCTGCAGTGATCCAAAATGGGTTGGTTTGTGGGCTTTTTTCCCTCCCAGTTTGGAGGCAGTAATTTATTCCATATTGAACTGTTTTGTGATCAGGATGCTTTCACTAAAGTTCAAAAAGGTAGAAACAGATGATGAGTCACTGAAGACAAGTTTTTACAAGATTGATTAATCAAGACTCAGCAGTGTAGAGGAGCACAAAGAATGAGTGTTAATGTTATATATAACAAAAGGAAGGGCAAATAAGATGATTGCTCTTAACAGTAAACAGGGTTTGTGCATATTCATTGTGTCCTTTTTGCCTTCTGCTGTGCTTTGGAAATGATGCAGCTGTGTACAGGGATCATGCAGAATTCTGTGATAAGCTAATCCTTGCAGTCTGAGATTAATCCAAGAATGGAGCACGTTTGTTTTTGAGACACCAAAGCATTTTAAAAATGGAAAATAGGTGTTTTAGATTCCTAAGATAATGAATTATCTTTTAGGGCCAATGCTTATGGGCATGAAAGACAGTCCTGGAGGCTCAAGAGCTGAGTATTTATGTTATTTCACCATCCCCTTATTATTTTCCTTTCTTTCTTCAGCTTTTCACTCCCTCCTCCTCTCATTTACTTTGCTATAAATCAAGAGGCAGGTCTTTGAATCTGGCAGACTGAGGCTGGTGTAAGATTTGTGTGGGCAATGTTTTAATCAGGGCAGGGTGTGTTGCCCCTAATGGGAGCCCTGATAGCAGCAGGGGAGGAGCAGCTGGGACCTGGGGGGACTCTGGTGGCCTGTTCTCCTGCCAGCAGAGAAATTTATCTGGCAGCTCCAAATCTGCTTCTTGGAAATGCCTGTGAGAGAGGGTAAAGGAGAGTGATGAGCAGGCTGGGTGTGTTTTCAAAAGTCTGTGTTGAATTTTTCCTCTCTCATGTCAAGTAATTCCTTTTTTTTTCCCTTTAACACCTAAAATACTGGATTTTGGGAGAGAATTGAGCCATACTTGAGATGTACAATAACTGATGGTTTGGAACAAGGGCTGAGACTTCAGGATACTTCAGGATCCTTTAAGCTGGACACTGAGTGACTCCACTGTGGCTGGTCAGGAGAGGTGCTGCCCTGACTGAAACACTGTGAAGGCTCAAAGGGGGACCAGCTCCTCTTTTCTGTTTGTGACACAAAGAATAAACATTCTGTAAGATTCTGTTAAACTCCCTAAAAATAATGGCTGTATTTTTTCTCCATCACCTCTAAATCCCACCTGTGCACATTTTCCTGCTGCTTCAGCACCTGATTTCATCCATGGATAATTCAGTGCCTTCTCCCTTCTTTTCCACTCCATTTCTGCAGGAGCTGGGATGTCTGTCCTAGAGCACATCTTGCCCTAAATACTGCACTGCCCTTGTCTTCTCATGCTCAGACCCCAGATTCCTGCAGTCAGAGCTCCTTTCCCCACTCATGTCCTTACTTCACCCTGTGCTGTTCTCTCTCCTGCTTCCCCTTCTCCCTTTGGCACAAGTGGCATCTCCTACCCCTGGAACTTCAGGGAAAGTTATGAGAAGGCTGGAAATGATGTTTTTTGTCTTCACTTCCTCTCTGTTTTGTTCCAGTGATCTTGTGTTCAACTTTAAACTTGGAATACCTCAGCCAAGCATGGGCATTGCCTTTGGCTTTATCANAATGATGTTTTTTGTCTTCACTTCTGTGTTTTGTTCCAGTGGTCTTGTGTTCAACTTTAAAAAAGCACAGGCATTGCTTTTGGTTTTATTGCTTTTGGTTTTCTAGCTGCATTCTTAAGGGCACACTTCACAAATATGGATTGTTCTGTCTCTTGTAACACTGACACCCAAAACCATTTCTGCTGGTTTAGAAAATAGTTTGGCCTCTTCTAAAAAAGCCTCTATTAATAGCTTGGTTGGATGCTTTCTTGCAGCCAATTTCCACTTGGCTTTGTGAGCTTTGTGTGGAGTTTGCTGCTCTGGTGGTGTGAGATGCACCTATTCAGGGGTGAAGCAATGAGGATACTGGGTGTAACACCCCATTTAATACCAAAAGAGGGCAGCTGAGCCTTCTCCTCTTCAGCTGCTTCATCCCAGAGTTTTCCTTGCCCCACAGCTGGAACTCACAGCCTGTTAAAAAAATCCTTGTGTACAGCCTTCAGCTCTTGGGTGTATTTTTAAAATACAGCTGAACTGACGTGCTGGAAGCTGCTGACAAAAATGTTGGAGTTGATCTTTTTCCCCCTGGCTAGAGACTCCTCCATGAGGGTTTTTTCCTCCTGAGTGAGCACCTGAATCCTTGTTCAGCTTCTTGAGCTTGGCTCCTTGGCTGTCAGGTGGATGCTGGCAGAGGGGAGGCTGTGGAGCTGTGGGTTGTGGGAGCAGCATCACCTCCTGTGCTTGTTGAAATGGGAATTTGGTTTCCTGGGTCTGTAACCAGCTGCCTGGATCTGACAGTTTATAAGAAGTTTTGTTGTTTGTTTTCCCCTTTGAGATGTGGCCCTTTCCATGGAGCTGCCTTGCAGGAGCATTAAGGGTTTGGGGCTTTTTGTCCTTCCTTGCACCCAGGGCAGGGGATGGATGTGGGGATTTTTCATTCTCTGGTTGCCTTTGCTGCTCTTTGAGCTGTTTGTGGCAGGGCATGTGCGTGAAATCAGGGCAGAATTCACAAACTGTACATATGCAAATCCCCCTCAATCACTTATGTGGGATTGTTTTGTTTTAGCCCTGTGATCTCATGGCTAAAAACCCCTTTCTCTCTCCAGTCAGTGTCATTTGTTTTCTCTGTGTCAAATGCCACTTGTGTGAGGCAGAAGGCCACTAATGCCACACAGATCCACTGAACCTGTGAAGAGATAAAATTTCAGGCAAAGCAGCTTAAAGTTTATTGGCTTTGTTCTTTCTAGAAACATTATTGTTGTATCTCTCCAGAGCTGTTGGGGAGAAGGTGGAAGATTCTGAGCAGCTTCCAGGAGTGTGGTCATGCTGAGAGCAGATGGTCCATTCCTGGAAGCCATCCCCAAACGATGGATTACTCATCTGATGCAGAATGATGCACCAGAAAATTGCAGATTCACCAAGACTGCTCTTTGACTCCCTTTTAAAGCTTTGATTCTTTTTAACTTCCTGCTTTTATTTGCCTGGTTTGTTGCTCAAAAATCCTTCAGTAAGATAAGCTCAGCCCATAAAGACACTTAGAATTTAAACTGGAGCTGTTATAATGCATCTGAATTGAGGGAAGACTTTGCCAGTGTGGTTTCTTGTGTTTGTGAGGCTAAAAACAAAAAAACCCATTTTTTCATTAGAGTTTCCAGTGGGAATGAAGGAGCCTAGTAATATAATATAATATAATATAATACTTTTACACCTGTCAGTGGTATCACTTACTAATATTTCACCTACTCAAATCTGCCATCAGGATCATCTCTTTTATCTGTGTGCTGTGTTTGCATGTGATCCTCACTTTTAAGCCACTTTTAACAGCAAAAATATGTTTGAATTCATGTGATACAGGATTAAGGCATGAGAAACCAAGTCATAAGAAGCTGAGAAGTTGATTATTATTCATTGTAAATGTATTCAGTGAACCAGCCATTTTGGGAGCTGGTGCCTCAGGGTGTTGCAGTAACTAATCTGGCAGGACTGTATCTAGGTGAGTCCCTGATTGATGCTGAAGGATGGCTATAAAGGATATTATTTTTTCCTTCCTGGCTATTGATCTGATTTTTTCACATTGTTTCTCAGTGTTTTCTTCCCTGCAGACAGCCCCAGCCTGCTGCTCACTGCAGCTGCAGTGGAACATTCTCTTGTCCACCTCAGAGAGCTCCCTTTGTCAGCTGTTCCATTTACATTAAATGATGTAAACAGATTTTTTCTTTTTAGCCAGGTCAGAATTATTTCTGCAGAATATATTGAGTTTTCCCTGGCTGGAATGGCAGGAATCTGGAGCAGGTTTTTATGGAAATCTGATGGAGTCACTGCAGGCAGTGGAAGAAGCAGCTGCATAATTCCATATTCTCCAAAGTGCAGCCTTTGCTGTGATTGTGCTACTCAAAACACTCTGGAATTGTTGAAATAAGGGTGATGTTCTCCTTCCTGTGCTGAGCAGTGGATGGGAGTGGGGTCCTGGACCCTTTTTAAATGCCCTGGGCTGTCACAGCCCCTGGTGCACCATGGTGTGAGGTGTACTTCCTTCTCACCTGCCTGCTAAAAATGTTCT
>VWYE01021116.1:65809-108261 GCA_013398995.1 Alaudala cheleensis | reverse complement strand
TGCTGAGCACAGAGAACAACTGCAGTTGCACACACCACCAGCCCTACAGGGTAAAGTCCTTCCAGTGTACACATGTGCTATTTATAACTTCTAAATGTGTTTTCTGGCAGAAAACTTTAAGGGAAGCCTGTGCAACATCCCCAAGTTGCTTACACTACAATGCTGTTTTTAGAAAAGAGTCTGAGGAAGAAAAGGGGGTTGAGGCTCAGTTTTTATCCTTTCGGGGGTCATGGCCAGTTGAAGAACAAGGAGTGAAATGAAAAGACATCAAATGAGATGTTTTCTGAAGCCTCACTTTTACAGTTCTTTTGACACGTCTTCTTGAGGGATTTAGAAGGACTTCAGAGCTGTCACGTGATTTGTGGGTGCCAAAAGCAATCAGAAAGCCTTGGGAATAAAATCCTGGAACAATGTTTTTATTTCTCCAGTGTGGTACGGTCAATGCAGAATAATTGATGTTTGAGACATTCCTGAAGAACAAGGTACACATTATGGGCAACATTTACAGAGTAGGTTTCTTTTACTTTATTTCACAGAGAATTATATGAGTAGCTCACCATGTTTAAGTGATAAAGCAAATCAGACTGCTGGGTAACACAGAGCAGCAGGCTGTTGATACAAGAAATTAATGAAGAAAAAACGATGCAAAATACTTTTTTGCTCTAAACTGAAGGAAATTGTACAAGAATTTAAGTCTGGAAACATCTGAATATGTCTTCATGTATTGTTTTACTTGCAGGCCTGGGGGCTTGAATACCAAACATAATGGGAAAAGCTCAGAAGTTTCTGTAACTAAAAGTTTTCAAAAAGTGCATTGGAAATCAAGCTAAATGAAATAGCTGCAGAGAAACAAGAGTTGGCAGCATCCAAGAGGCCAAATGCCTCTTAGAAGATATTTCGTAAGAATCTGGAATAGTTGGTCAGATAAAGAACTTTGGAGAAGTTGCAAAAGTATGGAGAATTTGAGGAGTGGCCTGTTAGGTGGCAAGTGCTGAGGGCTAAATTGATAGAGATGGTGGGTGATGTTTAGTTTTTCAAAGCTAAACAGATGGGAGGAAGCAAAAAGCAATTGGGAATGGGGTGGGAAGAAAAGGAAGAACTATTGAGTCAGTGCTCACAAACCACTGGGTCACTGCCTGGCAGGTTCCAGCTCCCAATTTTCAGCTTGTTGGCCCTCTCTTTTTTGCAAGGCTTCTATTATTGTGATTTGCAAATGGAAACCAGCCAGACTCAAGGTGTTCTGAACAAAGGATTCATAATCTTGGCACTTTGTCTGTTGCTTTGACAGAGGGAGGAACCAGCAGAAGACATTATTTTAGAAAGTGAGGTGTATTTTGAATTCTGTTTTACAGCCTGTCTTCCTTCTCTGCTTAGCCAAGGAAAAATCCTTTCTTGACCAAATAAAACGTTTGACAAAAAAAGTTATAAAGCAGCTGAGAGCTGCTTTCATGGGTCTGTGCTTTATCCATCTCCTCACAGTATTGCTGTGGAAAGCACAGAGCTCTGGCACCTGGTGGAGATGGCAGAGGACAGTGGTGCAGGAAGTGGCAAACTGGGGGGAAATGGAGCCTTGAGAGCTGTGCAAGTTTGGCATCATTTTGAAAGCCTTGGTGCTGGGCAGCCACACTGCCCATAAGATCTTTCCTGCTTAAATTAACCAGGAGTTTATGACAGACAAAGAAGCAAGCTACTATGGGAGACACTTTGCCGGAAAGACTCCATCCTTTTATGAAAAAGGATATCTTTTTTGTGAGCATAGTTTATTAAACTTCCCATAATCTGACAACTGTGATCTTAAAGTAAAAGGTTTCCCCCTTTCTACCCCTTACAAATATATTTTGACCCTTTTTTTTTTTTTTTGCCTTCCTTGAAGGGACAAACGAGTTCATGAACTTTATTGATAAACAACATTGCTCCTATCTGGACTTTTGTTTTCCTTTCAAGAGTTTTTGCTGAGACATCTGCAGTTAAATCTTCATTATTTTGGACATACACTTTTCGAACTGTTCCCTTTCCCTAGCTCCTAATATGGCAAAGCCATTCCTACTCAGCCATGCTCATAAACATTTGCATAAAGGGAGTTGTGTACTCGAGCTGGGGCCTCCAGCATATCCTGTTTGATATAGCAGACCTCATAAAAACAAAGACAAGACAGATGCAATGTGTGCCTCTCTGGAAGTGGAGTGCTTCTCTGCTTCACTCACACAAGCATCCCAGTCTGGCAGGGAGCAGAGCATCTGGGCACGGCCTGCTTTTCAGCCGGCCCTGGCAGAGGAAGGATCCTTTTATAATGCAATTAAGTAGTCAGCGTGTGAAAACCGTGTCTGTGACATGTAAATAGTCACTGAACAGCCCAAAGCATTTTTGGCTTTGGTTGTTGATATGAAGTGCTATATGCAGATTCTGAAACTTCTCTGTCTGCAGTGCAAACTCTGCCAAAGTTCAAATGTGAAGAGTGACCTGAGATAATTTTAATTTTTTTTTCTTTTTATTACTAACAAGCAAGCCAGAAATGCCTGCAAAAGGGAAAGGACATACAAGTTTGCCTTATTTTTTCCTAGCACATGGGTGCAGAAGCACTTAAACCAGGTCAGTGTATTTTTCCATTAAAATTTCAGTTAAAATGTAAAAGCTTCTTAGGGTAACAACCACTGTTCATGATCTCCCTAGTGAGTGTGCTTTGAGGCCATGTTAAGTCTTACTCTCTTTGCTGGGTGCAAACCTTTCTTATGATGAAAAACTGCTCAATAGTAAGGTGAAGAAAGCCCAGCAGGCAACTTCTTGGTGTTAGCAAAAACATCTGGACATCTGAGATGAGCTTAGGCAGCATCAGCCAGAGGGTTTTCAATGTGCTGGGCAATTGCTGAGGGCTTTCACCCACTTTCATTCAGAACCGTCTTCTTATCCACTGCTGAAGAGTGTGGATGATCAGACAGGCTGGGGATCTCTGACAGAAATTGATTTAATACTTTGAACATCTCCTGCAGTCCAGTCCAGACACCAGTGTTGGGGGAAACTGCTCAGATGTGTCCTTGCTCATCAGCTCCTTTTTGGCCAGTCCTGGGGTCCTGTGCATGTCCTGGGAAGTACCAAACTCTCCATCTTCTCATTGCTGAGTCACCAGTGCCAAAGTTCAGGTGAGCCCTTTCCAGGGAATACAGCCCTAAACATCCAGAAAAGGCAAATTCTGCCCTTCTGCCTTCCAGTAAAATCTGTGTTGGGCCAGGGAACTGAGCCTGGATCTCTGGAAATCAGCTTATATTGCTGGGCCTTCCTGCCTTTACACACATGGAGGTCCTGAGACAAGAAAATTTATAGTTTATACATTAAAAAAAAAAAAAATCAGGTTGTATTTCTTGCATGGTGTGCAGCAGTACTCACGAGGAAACACTGAACTCCCAGCATTAAGGATTAACTATGTAAATACTACCAAAGAGATTCAGTGGAGACAGGAGTGCTCTGTGGAGAGCTGAATCATTTAGGTCAGGGGATTTTTTATTTTTTCACTATTACTTTTTACAGGAGAAAAACAATTGCAAGGTGGCCAGCCAGAAAGCCTAGGGGAACCATTCATGCTCAAGGTGTTGGTACTAAAAGGCACAATAGGAAGCAGATGTGCAGAGAAACAAAACAAAAGTGCAGGCAGGAAGGACTACCTCGGGCTATGACTGCTCCTACTGTTCCTAGTTAATGAGAACTCCACGAGGAATTGCTGACTTAATTACAGCTCACGGGCTACATGCTAAGCTTATCCTTTTTAAATTATGTATTAGAAGTGTGTGTAGCAAACGAAGGCTTCTGCATGGCTCAGCATCTCACAAGGAGGAGGAGAGCTTTGATATTAAAAATATTCAGTGTGCAGGGGGCAGGTGTGGTGCCAGCTGTCCAGAGAAGGGCAGAATGCCATGTGGGAACATCTCCCATGGTGGGAGCTGGATCTGGCTCAGAGGCTTTGCCCTGTGCTGTAAGGTCAAGTGCTTGGGCTGAATTAGGGTTACCCAATTAATGTATCTGTCATGGTCCAGCAAATATGGCAGGTTCTGGATTGAGATACACTGAAATTACCATCAGACCTGAAAAAATGAACCTTGACTGAAATTCCAGGTCATTCCCAAGGTTACATGAATCAGCAGTTGTTCCTGAAACAGGACTAAATCCATGACTTTTAGGCTGAAGAGTGAAGGCTAAACCCAGGTTTCTAAGCTGTTTTAGAGGTAATTTCCCAACTCAGATAACAAAATAATTTTAAATTTTTCGTTTGCAAGGGTATTATAAGGAAATGTTACCTGAGATTTTCCATGGCTTCTGTTCCTCTTGCTGACCTGCTCCAAAAAAAGGAGAAGATAGAAGAGTATCCAAAAAAAAAAAAAAAGTCTGCTGATATTAAATGGTCTCCTGAATGCAAAAGATGCCGTGAGGAACATTAAAGGAAATTTATGTACAGCTCCTGTGTGTCAGGGCTCAGATTTTTCCAAAAACTTTATTGTTCAACCGGATGTGTCAGGAACTGAACTGAGTGCAATTCTATGCCAAGAAAGTGATGGTAAAGAGCATCCAGCACCATATATCACCCAGAAATCATTCCAGTGGGGATAAAAATATCCAATCATTGGAAACAAAAAAAGCAAGTTTCCCTATAAAATGGGCTTAGGAAGCACTTTCCTGTTATTTCTTACAAAAATTCTTCTTAGTAAAAGATTATGGGCTCTCAGTATGAATAAATGTAAAGAGGAAAAAGGGAAATGTTGGATAGATTTTGATAGCAGTAGCAAAGGGTTGGGCACGTACCTGGGCAGGCACTCCAGGCAGGGAAGAGCATTGATCCACAGATTTCTGTTCAGGGAACAACCCATACTGATGCATGTATCAGATATTTTGGGGTTCCCCCCCCCACGTGCAGACAGATTTCAGAGCATGGCTCAGAGATTTCCGTGTCAGGATTATTCTGACATTTGTTCCACATGGGATGGAAAAGGGCCAGGCTGGAAGAGCTGGAGGGAAGAAGGATCCTTCCAGGCAGGAGGCATTTGGGGTGTAGCAGAGGCTGTGCTTTGCTTTGTGCCCTCAACATGAGAAAGAGAGGGGGCACAGCTCAGACCCATTCATCCCATTTGCCACCCTCATTCAATATTTGCTGCCTGGGTAATGTGCAAATCAGAGGGTCCCTTGGGTGTTTCCCACATGTGTGCTGGGCTGGGTGGAGGAGCTGGCTGCTCTCCTGCCCTCCTACACATTCCACAAGCCCCAGTGGCTTGCATAACTCTGTACATGCAGCGTGGAATCGGCTTTGGCAGCAACAAAGAGGTTTTAGTTTGTCAGCAGTATCATATGAATATGTGTATGTGTGTAAATTCAGAAATATCAGTGTATGTTGGCAGGTGATGAAGCTGTCTCAGGTGATGGCAAAGTCCTCATTTCTTCTCACTGATCACGGAATGGTTTGGGCTGGGAGGAGCCATTGGAGGTCATCTGGTCCAGCCTCACTGAAATGGGCAGGGACAGCTTCAGCTGGACCAGACTGCTCTCACACGGGTCTGCTCGTGCTGGACAAGCCCCAGATATTTTCTCAGCACCACTGAACAAATGTATGGCAGAGTCAATGGAAAGCTGTAACTGAGCAGCCTGTTTCATAGAACACCCTGGAGATAACCATCACTTTTGGCCAACAGCAGCAGGTCAAAATGCCTTCCTGAGTTTGTTTTTTGTTGATGCTTTGAATGATGTTTATTTAGAAGAGAAAGGATCCTAAGTGATATCTCCATTGCCACATGTTAGACATTATAATCCTCAAACAAACACCTAGGCAGCCTGATTTTTGTCAGGTTTTCAAACCCCAAACAATAAACTGATCTGTCTCTGGAAGTGACTAATGAAGAACTGAATTGGGATTGCTGTGTTGCTCCTAATTTAGCTCTGCAGATCCCTCCTGAAGACCCAAGTGAGCTCCAGAGGACAAAGTTCCCCAGGCAGCTGATGCTCCCTGTGGATGTTGAGCTGCACAGTCCAGCCTGCTGGAGTGAGTGGGGTGATATTTATTCCTCCCGCTCCTTAAACTGACTTAAATGAATTAGGGTCCAAACTGTGTATTTGCTCTCGAGTTTCATCTAATTCCACTCTCATTGCAGCACAGCATTTAAACATGATGTAAAAATAGTAAACTCAATCTTTCTGAGTCTGTGGCTTGTTGACTTTGAACCTCACACAGTCCTTACACCGTCTGCTTGGGACGCCATGGCGCTGTTAGATCAACAATACCAGCTGGCTTTTTAATTCTCTTGGGAGCCAAATTTTAAATAAAGCTAAATATTAGGTCTGTGCTTAGATCTGTTCTATAAATATTGCCATTAATTTGGGAGACATTTGTTTTGAGGGTTTTTTTTTTTTTTTACGTTTAATTTTTATTGTTGATCTTTGCGATCTTGCGTTTGTCATTGTTTTTTAAGGTATTCATAATAAGTGTTTTGTTTAGCATACTTCTGTGGTGCAATTTTTCTGTCATGATTAGATGTTTCTAATCTGCTCCTCTGCTCCGGGGTTTGTTTGCTTTGTCTCTGTAGTAATTTTAATTGCAGGACCACATTCTATTTGTCACTGAGCATCAGAAGGAGCAGGGGGCTGAGACTTGAAAGGGTTTGGAATTATTTGCCTTGTTCTGAGTATTTCAGTGATTTTTTTTTTTCCCCCATCCCCTCTCAAATCACTTGCATCTGTGGTCTGAAGTGTTATGAGCTCTCAAATGGACAGCAAGAATCCTGGGATGATGTGGGTCAGGAGGGACATCAGGGATGTTTTAGTTCCAACCCCCTTCCATGGGCAGGGACACCCTCCACTATCCCCGGTTGCTCAGAGCCCCATCCATCAGAGCCTTGAACATTCCCAGGGATGGGGCATCTTCTCTGGGCAATGTGTGTCAGTGCCTCACCACCCTCACTGTGATGAATTTCTTCCTAATAGCCAATCTAAATCTGCTGTCTGTCATTTCAAAGCCATTCCCCTTTGTCCTGCCGCTCCAGGCCCTTGTAAAAAGTCCCTCTCCAACACTCCTGTCATCCCTTCAGGTACTCTGAGGTTTCCCTGGAGCATTCTCTTCTCCAGGATAATACCCCAGCTCTCTCAGCCATGGTGTGTGTTCTCTCAGAGGCAGGCAGAGTCGTTCAGTACGACGACACGGGATGGAAAAATAACCCCATCAATACCTAAGACTAATGGCCATTTTCTGAAGGTTTTCATGCTGAGGATTAATCAGCATTTACCACCAGCAGATGAGACATTTCCACAGCTGAAGTATCCAGCATTACCTGTCCTTTAGCACAGAGCTCGAGCACTGTGCGTGGATTTGCCCCGCGCGCTCTCTGCATTTCTCTGGCAGAATTCTATCAGGTCATGCAGGCCCCTCAGCACTGCCTTCCTGCCTTTGTGCACCAGGAAGGGCCGGCTGAATGCCTGCCATTTCCCCCCCTCGCTTCTGGGATGCATTGTTTTCTAACAGCCAGAGTAACAGGAGCACAGAGCTGCTCCTCCGCAGGAGTTATGGGGCAAACAATCCCTGCCATGGCCCCTCCAAACTGGCACCAACACCTGCTTGGAGCACTGGTGTTATAACCCAGCATTCTTACTGCACTGAAAGTGGGAAAATAACCCCACCTTTATGTCAGAGAGATCTTAGAAACTGAAAAATCTGAGGCTGGGTGCATTAAGACCCTTCTGTGCCTGAAAATCAACCTGAAAATCAGAAGGAAAATTATTCAGCCTTTGCATCCCTGCACGAATCTTTTGGTCCAGGACATGTGAAGGGATGGAGCTCTGGCTTCTCATGCCACAGTGAGCTACTATTCCCCCAAAGCTCAAATACTGTCTGTCTGTGCTGTTTCCTGGGAGATTAAGTTATCATTTTGGGCTGGAAGGTTGTAATTTGTGAGGCTTCACCAGGGATAGCTGGGTTTTGTTTGTTTCTGCCTCAAATGGGAACATGGATAAGACTTAACCTCAGAAAAACAATGTAATTTCCAAAGTATTAGGGAGGATGAAAGACAGTAGCTTGAGATGGTGATGCTCTAAACCTGATATTCCCACCATTTATACCACACAGTAAATCCACAGGAATTGTGATTTTTTTTTTTTTCTCTCAGTTGCAGAGAAACACACCATCTTTAAAAAAAACCTATGAAAGTGTGGGAGGAAAAATGTCAGGGAAAGGGCACCAAAAAAAGAGATGGGAAGGGCTTTAAAAAAAGTTAAGAAATAAAGCCTGCCTGTTGGATGATTTGAAATGTCAAATACCTCAATTTATAGCCATCAATTAAAAGTACATTCAGTGTACAACAAATACATGTGAGACTCATCTGGAATCAGTGATGTGCTCCACTGCATAAAGCAACTATGGAAAGAACTCGATATCAGATTTTTGAAGCAAATTGGAAAAAATAAGAGATTTTCTGCTAGTGATTGGATTAGCTGCCAAATAATTCTTGAATATATGCAGTTTCACAGTCCAAACAGAGAAATAAGTTTATTGAGTTAATTTTTGCTTGTTATTAAAAATGGAATTAAAAATAAACAGATGTTTTTATTACACTTTGTTATATCAAATAATGATTAAAATAAATTGAGGAAATTCTGAATACACCCTAATACAGAAAAATGAAATTGCCCACTGACGTGTCAGGCAACATGTTTTCACTTGAATGCTTTGGTCCTTTTTTTTGAAGGCATTTGAAGTACAAAAAGGAATGAAATAGTGACAGAACTGTTGTAAGCAGATTGCTTTGCAGAGGTGTGTGCTGGAGAGAAGTTTTCCCACCTTGCAGAGGGTGCTGAAAGCCTCTCAGACAGATACAGTGAGTGTCTGAGCAGGAGCTGCACATCCTGCCTTGGAAAAGCATTTCCAACACTGTGGACACTACAGAAAACAAATACCTTATACTTACTTTGCTAATTGGTGAGGCTGTTTGGGGGTGAAAACACCTCATGTCCCTTTTTTTCCCTCAGTCTCTTTCAGTCACATCCTCCTGTTTGTCACCTTTGTAGAGAGAAGTTCCAAAGTGCTTTGCAAAGGTTCCCAGANAAGGAATGAAATAGTGACAGAACTGTTTTTAAGCAGATTGCTTTGCAGAGGTGTGTGCTGGAGAGAAGTTTTCCCACCTTGCAGAGGGTGCTGAAAGCCTCTCAGACAGATACAGTGGGTCTCTGAGCAGGAGCTGCACATCCTGCCTTGGAAAAGCATTTCCAACACTGTGGACACTACAGAAAACAAATACCTTATACTTACTTTGCTAATTGGTGAGGCTGTTTGGGGGTAAAAACACCTCATGTCCTGAACCCTTTTTTCCCTCAGTCTGTTTCAGTCACATCCTCCTGTTTGTCACCTTTGTAGAGAGAAGTTCCAAAGTGCTTTGCAAAGGTTCCCAGAAGCTCTGCTTTCAGGTTTTAAAGATTTCCCTCTAGGAACACCCTTGTCCCCCTGAGCTGCCTAGAGAGGGTTTCCAGGCTCCAGCCTTATGCAATCTTGTTTTTGTGATGCTTAAGTTTTGGGTATAAAAAGAGGCAGAAAAATATCTGTCTAATGAACTGCCCCCAAGCCTTGAGGACAACTCAGATTAGATGTTGTAATTAAATCCTTAGCCTGAAAAATCCATGCTAAGCCTCTGAGCAGTATCAGCAACAACAGGAAAAAGCTCTTCCTCTCTGTGCCTCAAACTTGGGAAAGGCTTTTACTGGTGAGGCTGAAGTGGGATTTAGCACTAAAGGCCGGAGCAAAAGGGATGTTGTGAAGGTAGGCTGATAAATCAATTTATCCCAGCTGCAGATTTGGCTCCTAATAAATTGTTAGCTTTACAGAGGCATATTAAAATAATAAAAGTCAGTGAATCAGCAATCTTCACAGCAAACCAAGTTACAGAAAGTTCAGTCCCTGTAAGAAGCTCTCCTTCTCCAAACATTTGGACATCATCTCTGTCTGCTGTGTCTTTTTGAGCTTCCCCTTCCTAATTACTGCATGGAGTTTTAAAGATTTGTCAGAGGCAGTGCTGAGCAGCAGCTGCAGCCAGGATACACCAGGATACACCATCCTGAGGCAGCCAGGGAAGCAGCAAGCT
Source organism: Alaudala cheleensis (assembly GCA_013398995.1). Taxonomy (NCBI): domain Eukaryota; kingdom Metazoa; phylum Chordata; class Aves; order Passeriformes; family Alaudidae; genus Alaudala; species Alaudala cheleensis. Next base: position 98,167 of record VWYE01021116.1, on the reverse strand, counting down.
GCTGTCAAGAGGATCCTCTTCTCTGGCTGTTAGCACAAAAAAATCTCGAGTTTCTGAAAAGGGCAATGTTTCCCTCCCCCTTACCCACTCCCAAACAGCATCATTTAACCAAAGAAATGGCTTTTCCTGCAGGAGTTATCTCCTTTCTATTATAGGAATAGCAGAGAGCAGCCCTGGGTATCTCAGTGTTCTGCTGGGGCAGTCTGAAAATGCCTTCAAACTGATGGTTATATCTTCTCCTGAGTTAGATTTGTCCAGAGGGGGAAAAAAACCAAAAGAGTCTCCAGTGCTTTTAATGCTTGGTAATGCAGTTATGTAGGTCTTGGGAGAAAAAAAGCTCTGAATTAGAATTTGAAATTTGCTACAGATGAATTGGCAAAGTAAGGGATCATGCTCATAATCAGAATTCTTCTCCCACTGTTTCCATCTTTTTTGGCTTATACATGATGGTTGGGTTCTGCTTTTGAAATGGAAGTAAGGAGTTGTGAGGGAAGTTGCTCACATGACACATCAGTGGAAATAAAAAAAAAAAAAGCCCAGCTAATTTTAGAATAAAAATCCTTGGTGTCCCCTTTCACTCTGCTTTCAGCAGCTAATCATTTTTAATGAAAACAGCTTTGATGGATAGGAGAAACTAGCTGGCAGCTAAACTGGAGGAAGCTGACAGTGAATCCATCAGCTGGGGAGAGTCATCTGTTCTGCAGCTCTTTAGCAAGTGACCATATATTTTAAATTTGTGTTACATCAGAGCTGGTAAAATTGCTGAACTGCTCTGCTGGGTGTATTGAAGCTGACTCATGAACATTGCATGCAGAGATACTTGCTCATGTTAACCAGACAGAAACATTATATTTAGTGTTGCTGTGACTTCAGTCCATCTGTCCTGACACACAGAGAGGAAGCTTAAATATGGCCTGTGTTCATGACAGCAAAAATGTGTGTGTGTGTGTATTTATATAAATTTATTAAACAGAAAAAAAGAGTAGGGATTATGAGTGCTAAATCCAGGTATTACATTGGCTTATGGACCTGCAGTAATACATTTAAGAGAGCCTGTGTGGGATTTTTTTTTAATACATGTTTCTGAAGTCAACTAAAATAATAGTAATGACAGTGGGTTTTCTCACAAAAACTGACTTGTCATGCTCCTGACATATTTCTGTTACCCAGTGATGCACAAGACTTATCTAGACCTTCTCCTGCTCATGTTTCATTTTTTTCACCCCCCAAAATAATCTACTCTGAATCAATGTGAGCTATGAATTTTAGTTGTGGCTAATGGCTGAAGAGGAGGGGGAAGAAACCAAGTGTTGCTTTTCCATAATTTCTTCACCTATTTAAATTTTTAGAGAAAATCAAAACATTGTCTTGTTAGATATAGGTGAATAAAAGTCAGTGTTGGGTTCTCCTGAAACCAGAAAGATTTGTTGCAGGTTTCCTTGCAGCTTGCTACTTTGCAGAGGTTTTCATGTGTGACAAGAGGACAGATGATGCTAAGGCTTAACTGTGGCACGTGCCACAGAAGCAGAAGTCCCTGTTTTGGTTAAATGAAATTGTTTGTGTATCGTGGTGAGCCAGGTGGCTGAGCTCTCCTGATGCTATTTAATTTAAAGTGTAATTGGTGGGGGAATACCATAGCAAGAGCTGTTTAGAAGAAGCTACCTGGTGCAATGATATATATATATATTACTCTTCAACTAATGAAAAAAGCTATTAAAAGCTGGAGACCACTCTTCTTCCAGCCCAGCCTTAAACCTCACACCAGCAGCAGAGAGGCCAGCCATCCCCACAGAATCCCCTGATCCACAGTAGCAATCAGGGCTGTAAAATGGAAATAAATCTGCATTTGAGGACCTGCCAGCCACACCAGAGCCCATCTCCCTGGCTGTGTCAGTGCTGCAGCACCGGGGCTGCACATCCCAGGTGGGAATGAAGCAGGCAGCAAGCAGTCAGGGAGGTGTGATGGCTGGCCAGCCCTCTCCTGGAGGACTCCTGAGTGCATTCAGTGTGCTGCAGGGCCAAGGGATTCATCCTGGGCTTCATTGGCTTTGCAGGGATGAGTGGATGCAGCAGGGAAATGGTGAGCGGAAAAAAAACTAACCCAATGAGCAATTAAAGCCATGAAATATGACTGCAACCACCCAGCCCACACCTTCCCCCACATAAATAAAACTCAATTCCAAGTCTGAGATGGGAGCCAAGAAGTTGTGGAGAGGGTAAAAAAGAAAAAAAGCATCCCTTCCATCTGGGCATGGGATTTCTATCCATAATCTCTGAGGAAACCAAGTAAGAGGAGGATGCATTTTTCATCCCCCTCCCACCCTGAGAACTGCAATTGTGGTGGAGGTTCCCACCCACTTTCACGTGGGAATGGAGAGGGAGTTCCACCAGTGAGTGAGGAGGAGCCTTCTCTTCAGTATTCCCTGGAGGACAGAAAAGATGGAACCAGTAAAGCCCCATCAGGTTTCTTTATTTCTGCAGGAATGTGGGAAACGGAGCTTTTAGGTATTGTGAAATCTCAGCTCCTTCTACCCAATGAACTTAGAAGAATTTATTGCAAGGAGAGATGATATTGAGGTTCAGTTTTATTTGTATTCAAAGATCTGGTTTTGAACTTGGCAGGACAGATTTTTTTCAGGGTTTGGCTGTTCTTGCAGAACCTAATCCAAAGCCCATTGAAGTCAGGACAAATCTCTCCCTAGACTCCAGTGAATTCTGGGTCAGACCCCTACAGTAACATTGATTCTGATGGTTGCAGAGGTTGAGATTTTATTACCACAATCAACATAAAATATGTCTGGCTTTCATTTTAGGTATTTCCCTCTTTCTTTTGCATAGAGTTCAAGAAATAATAATATTTACTTTTTCTGGGGAAAATATTTATTTATCGCCATTCCAAATGATGAAGAACAATTATTCTTATATGAAGTTCAGGGAATTCCATGAAAACTTGCACTCAAAGTTCTGTGCATTTCTCTTAATTTCCTCGTATCTTCTGATGTTTATTCCATTTTTACATTACAAGACATGCAGTTTTTAATTCCTTTTCCAGATGAAGATTTCCCCCCAGAAAAGAAAATAACATAAGCAGAGACTGCAGCAGGCTTCATCCAGTCTGGAGCCCTAATTCTGCACATGATTCTGGCTGCAGTTTTACTGACACGAATATTGGTGAGTTTTGCACTCAGTACATGGCTATCATTGGACATAAATCAGGGTCTGCTGAGCCATTTTGAGGCTATTGTAGAGTTTACACCATGGCAAAGAGCACAGGCAGGTGGTCCTTCCCTCACAGGAGGTCTGGGACAGTAACAGGGTTTTTTTTTGCTGTTCATTTATTTTTAAGGAGCTTTGTTAGGATCTAACAACTTACGGTTTAACTTTTAAACGTAAAACTTAACTTGATCTCAAAAAAAGAAGTTGTTAGTCTTTTTTTCTTCTTTTGCATCTTTCTTTTTTAAATCCTGTATCTGACAGTTAATTATCAAGCTAGAATCATACTAAAAAATATTATTTTAAAAAAAAATTTATTTCGGTTTTTTTTCCATTTTTAATTGGGATACAAAAATCAAACACTTTANTTCTGGCTGCAGTTTTACTGACACGAATATTGGTGAGTTTTGCACTCAGTACATGGCTATCATTGGACATAAATCAGGGTCTGCTGAGCCATTTTGAGGCTATTGTAGAGTTTACACCATGGCAAAGAGCACAGGCAGGTGGTCCTTCCCTCACAGGAGGTCTGGGACAGTAACAGGGTTTTTTTTTGCTGTTCATTTATTTTTAAGGAGCTTTGTTAGGATCTAACAACTTACGGTTTAACTTTTAAACGTAAAACTTAACTTGATCTCAAAAAAAGAAGTTGTTAGTCTTTTTTTCTTCTTTTGCATCTTTCTTTTTTAAATCCTGTATCTGACAGTTAATTATCAAGCTAGAATCATACTAAAAAATATTATTTTAAAAAAAAATTTATTTCGGTTTTTTTTCCATTTTTAATTGGGATACAAAAATCAAACACTTTATTCATTTGGGGTTTAAATCTTCTCGGGCCACATTCAAAGCCTTCTACTCAGGTGACTCCAGCAATCAGTGCCTTGGCATTTTGAGGTGTGCAATTTCAAAACCAAAATCATTAAACAGGGAATTCTGGGAGGTGTGAGAGGTTGTGGGAACTGCACGTGTTCCTTTGTGTTAGGGTCTGAAAATCTGTTCCATGGGTGGAAATATTCCACGTCTGGAATGACAAATTTATGTGGGTGAAATTGCCGTGTTGTGAGTATTTTTGGTGAGAAAGGTGAGGTGATTTTATACACAGTAGTACTTAATCCCCAAGGTTACTTTCAGATGGCAGAAAGGCAGAGCATTTATATGTAAGTGTTGTGCAGCTCAAGGAGTGATGGATAGTGCTGTTATAAATTCAAATCACCCAGCCCTTGATTTATTCAGGAATTTCCAAGAGTGTGGCAATATATATTTCTAATTTCCACTGAGGATGAATTTGGTGAAAGGAAAGAGAAATTATTTGCTAAAGCATAGGCTGGAATGAGGCAGTGGATGCCAATGCTAACACTGCTAAAGAAGAGTTGTTTCCTGAATTAGGCTGCAGAGCAAGCAGCACTTTGGGCGCTGCACTGCCAGGGCTGCTGACAGACAGTCCCCTTACAGCAGGGCTGGAGGGGCTCATTAAAAGCTGCTGATGGGAGCTCTCACTGCCAGTCCTGCCAGAGCTCCTGCCCTCCACAGCAGCCTCCTGGCTGAGGAGGCAGCAGCCAGCTGGGAAAGAGGCTGTGGCTATCGCTCTAGCCCTTCTGGTTCCTCACAGGATTATGGAAAAGGAATTATGAATGACAGCTGCACCAATGTGAAAAGTGACAGTCACTTTGATGGAAGGGGTTCAGTGAGCTCAGAGCTCTACATTTCAAGCAAGGGACAAAAAGGCACCTGAGTTACAGACAGCCCACCCAGCTGAATATCCCCATTATCCCCAGCTCCAAACACAATAATCTGAGTGTGAATAGCACTTTTCAGCTGAGAGGCTGGAGTGGCTTGAAGATATTAACAAATTCCCTCCATCATTTATGGAGACAGGAAGCACCATTATTGCATTTGGGATCTGGGGAAGACTGAGATACTCTGGGGTCAGTTTGTTCAGGCTGGCAGGGGGAACCAGTGGCAGAGCAGGATAAAGCTGTGAGGATAAAGCTTGTGTGGCTGAGCCCTCGCTGCTCATTTCTCCTGAGTCTTTCCTGGCCTTCCACAGCACGGCCCTTGTTGGAACCCTGGAAGCTGGGAATTTTAGGCTTTCAGTGCTCACAAGGCACTGACCCACAAGAAAACACTGCTTTTGACCTGAGGCCTTGGGACAGGCTTCCAACATTGAGTGACAGCACTGAGATGGTGGGTGTGCAGTGTGATTAGAAGTGTGTGATACCACAGGGTGAAAAACTTAAGAGTTTAAAATTTTAGCACATAGTAATCTATGTATGAAAAGATGGAGGTTTCAGGGCGTAGGTCAGTTGTCTTTTTGCACTTTCTTCTTCACCTTGTTCTTCCTGACTTTGGGCAGTTTTTGTGATTGGTTAGATAAGTCTGCAATGAGGACTGCAAGTAGTTGGTTATTGGGTTTAAAGTAAAAATAATCTAGGTGGCATTTCATAATGGGATTATTTGTCCTGGAAAAGACTGTGAGGGATACCAATAAAGCCAGTCTAAGCACACAGGAATTTCAGCTCTGCTTCTGTCCTAAGGTATTTGAATTTCCTTGAAGCTCTCACTCATAAGGAACAGAAAACCCACGCTATGGTGAACTTTCTAGCCTGTTGCAAGTCGTGCTGGGGAGGTCTGGATATTAGGGAAAATTCTTCAGTGAAGGGGTGGTCAGGCAATGGAACAGAGAAATGGTGGAGTGGCCATCCCTGGAAGTGCTCATCACATGCTTTAGTGGTGGGTTTGGCAGTGCAGGGTTAGTTTGACTCTTCAGGGTTGTTTCAGACCTCTCCAGTTCTGTTCTCTGAGTCTGTGAGGCATTTACAATGCAGAGGAAGGTGGTGGCAAGCAGTGTTGTCTAGATGGAAAAATCCAAATAGTTTGGGAAAATACGAACCTCCAAACTTTGAGAATCTGTTAACAGACTGTGGGGAATATGAAATAACATGCATTTATTGAAAAGCTCTTGATGAAGTCTTTTTGAAAGCCTCTGCATTTAAGAACCAGAGTCTTTTGTGATTTGACCTCCCAAGAGCAACACTTTTTTTGCAGAGGGAAAGAAATGTTAAATGCTATGGCTGCTAGACTGGGAACTTAGTTCAGCTAACATCAGGTTTATGACCCAGGATGGAGGTAAATGGCCAAACCCGATCAACACCCCATTAATCCGAGGATGATCAAGTAACATTGCATTTGGCAAAGCCACAAATAACCATGTAATAACATTGTAATTCTATGGTAATTTCTTACACATGGTTATTGATGCCCTGTAAAATAATGTGTTACCAATAATCCCATATTACCTCTCTGCACTTAAATACAAGGTCACTGACAGACCATGACTGTTTAATGTACTTTCAGTCTCAGACAGAAATCTTATACAATGGTTATAAAAATGAACCTTAGTGGGTGACCCTCTTTAGTCTTCTTTAATTTTTTTCCCCCAGAACGTGTCACATATACATCAGTGCTACTCTAGATAGTTTGTGGGGTACTGGATTTCATTTTTATTTAGCATTTCCTTTCCACTTTTCACCTACCTACTTAAAGTTAGGAGCTTTGTCAAAGGTTTGGATTGTACAGGCTGTTCCCACTCTCAGGGATGGAGACTGAGGACTTAACTGAGAGGCAAGTGGCTCCTGCACTGGGATTCAAGCCATCCCAAACCCAACCAAACACCACAGCACTGTGCCATGCACCTGCAGCTTATTTTGAGCATCAGTCACTGGTGGGTGGGTAAGAAAAATTGGGTGCTCCCATTCCAACCCCCTGCCTCTCAAACCTGGAGCTTACTTGACTCAAAATAACTGTAATGTTTAATATAATCTTTTCCACCTGTGTGCAGGGAAATCCATATTCCTCCTCCATATGCTGCTGTCTTCACATGGAAGAAGTTTTGGGTCTTTCTTTATAGTAGATGTCACTCATAGTCTAGATTTTCTTATCGCAGAGTCATGGAATGGTTAAAGTTGGAAGGAACCTTAAAGATCATCTCTTTGCAACTCTCCTGCCATGTGCAGGCACACCTTCCACTTGATCTAGCTGCTCAAATCCCTATTTTCCCCCCCTTTATTCTTGTCAGAAAGGATTGAAAAAAGATATTAATTCTAACTTTAAACTTTCTCTTGAATACTCTTAAAATTACAAAATATTTTGAACTTAATTTGCCTTATGTTTTAAGGCTAACCCTCTTGTCTTGGTAAACCAGGCACTGGAAAACACTTACCTGAACCAAATTGTGTTTTGTAAACTTATTTGTGGCTTTAATTAGGAATATGTAATGAATTAGCAGTCTGGGCACAAAAGCCTTGATCAGGCACTCACGCAAGAGCAGATTCTGCTCTCACAGCTGAGGCACCTCAGAGCCTCTCCTGCTGCTCACCTTTGCCTGGGCTTCCCCCCTCCACAAACCCACAGCCCGAGGCAAGGGAGTGTTTGCACACTTCAAATCCCCCTTTTGTTCTTTGGCTTGTGCGCAGCCCTGGGACTATGAGAGCTGGTTTTATGTCTGCAGTTCATCAGGGCTGGCATGTTCTGTGCAGTGGGGTAGCAAACTTTAACAGCAGTTATTATCATTCCTGCACAGAGGAGATTTGGGACTGGGGGTTTATAACATTCTCCAAGAAGCTGTCGAGGACAGGGCCGGGTCAGGCTTCTCGGAAAAAAACAAACAACAACAAAAAAAAGAGAGTGCTACAAGATGGAAGAGGAATCCTGAGAATGGTAACTGGTCTCTAGGAAGAAAAGAGTGGAGAATCCAACAATCCAGCAGTCCCACCAACTTCATATTCCCTGGGGCCTGACTGGAATTAGCAACTGGAATTAGCATCTAACTGGGCTTCCTTTCACCAGCTGTGCCTGTCAGGTGAACAGAGCGAGGGCAGAACAGGGACATCTGTGCCTGGAAAAGGCAGAGCTGCCCTGGCCCACAGACCCCCCTGAGGTCAGGTTTGCTGGGCTGGGCTGTGAATGAGAGCAGTGTCTCCGACCCTGGCCCGACACGAGGTTCCTCACACTACACTCCTGGCTTTAATTAGTTCTTAGGAGCCCATCCCTGTGTTCCCCACACAGCTGTGGAGCACAGGGGATGCTGTGGTGGTTTCTGTGGCCTCTGGCTGCTCCTCTGATGCTGCCTCTCAGCCATTCCTTCCACCCCAGCGTGTTGCCACGTGCATTATTCACATTCCCCAAAGACACAGCTCGGGATGAAAACAGGATTTATCTGTTTCACAAGGTCTTCTCTTTCTTCTGGACCAGTAAGAAAGCCATAAGGCTCCTTCCCTGGTGCTGCCCACAGTGAGGCAATTCTGGTCCTCAGAGCTGGGGTGGAGATTAGAGGTGAGCCCCAAGGCTGCTCCAATCTGGATTTGATCTCCAAAGGGCACAGCAATGCAGCTCTGTCAGTTCTGGACTCTTGCAAGCAGATTCTGCCTGGCTTTGCATAAATGTGTCCTGTGAAACCAATGTTCTTGTGGAGTTAAATCATGAAGATACGATTCCTCTGACTTCTAAAACAAAATTTCCTTCTTTCCTGAGTCAAGAGGAGTATTTGAAACTGCTTTAATTAATTGTTTTTTTTAAAAGTTTTAATTAATTATTACTTCTGTGAAGGGATTGGGTCAAGAGAGATTCTGTATGGCTCAAGATTACATGCCAAGCTTTTGCACCTGAAATGAAGATGCAAAGTTAAAAATCTACTTTTTATGCTAATTGTCAGGCTTATAGAATTATTTGGATCTGCTAAATCCATTTGGGTGTCTGATAGTCACTTGGATCANTGGGGCTGGGGCTGGGGCTGGGGCGGGACGGCAGTGGCGCTGATAAGGGAGGGAGAAATGGTGAAATGGTGCCTCCGAACCCTTCAAAGGGACAGCCCTGCGCAAATGTGCTTGGGGCTTTGTGAAAACAGACNATGGCAAGGTTACTACAGGCAGCAGCGCTTCCCTTTTTTTCCTGCAGCTTCCACAATGATCCTTGGTCCTGTCACTGGACATTAGCCTTTTCCCAGATAGAAATGTAGCTGCTCTTCTCTCACCAAGTGCAGTAATGCACATTCTTTATGGTGACCAGCTGAAAGCTGCAAACTATTCTTTTTAAAAATTTTGTTTAGTGAGGATAGAAAATAACCCATGAGGGCGTTGTTCAAGCCACCTTATTCAGGGGATACCTGAGTATAGAAAAGGTTCTCAGCTCCCAGGATTTTAGCCCTCCCAGGCCCCTTGCCAGCAGTGAGGTGCTAATTTAAAGCCTTTTGATTTGGCACAATTGGGAAGGGGGAGAGCAGACAGAAGGAGCGCCAGCCCCCTTGGAAGGGACAGCGCTCCAGCCCCAACAAAGCCCCATTGTTCCGCTGCCCGCAGAGCCTGGAAGCTGCCCTGACCCCAGAGCAGCCCCTTTGCAAAGCCAGAGCCGCTCTGCAATAATAATTATTCCTAGAGTTCAAAAGACTGAGCCCGTTCCCCGAAAGAAATGAAACGATGAAAAACCCGCCCGGCAGCTGGGGCTGGAGCTGGGGCTGGGGCTGGGGCTGGGGCTGGGGCGGGACGGCAGTGGCGCTGATAAGGGAGGGAGAAATGGTGAAATGGTGCCTCCGAACCCTTCAAAGGGACAGCCCTGCGCAAATGTGCTTGGGGCTTTGTGAAAACAGACCCGCCGTGCAACCATCGGCCTAATTAATGTTTCTCTTTTGTGCGGCGTTCGTGCCCTTAAATGCTTTCAGTCGCCTGAAAAACCGCGGGTTTCTCGGAGAGAATGAACCCTCCTGTTGCCTTTTCAAAGCGTGATCGAGAACATTCCCCTCGNTCCCAGGATTTTAGCCCTCCCAGGCCCCTTGCCAGCAGTGAGGTGCTAATTTAAAGCCTTTTGATTTGGCACAATTGGGAAGGGGGAGAGCAGACAGAAGGAGCGCCAGCCCCCTTGGAAGGGACAGCGCTCCAGCCCCAACAAAGCCCCATTGTTCCGCTGCCCGCAGAGCCTGGAAGCTGCCCTGACCCCAGAGCAGCCCCTTTGCAAAGCCAGAGCCGCTCTGCAATAATAATTATTCCTAGAGTTCAAAAGACTGAGCCCGTTCCCCGAAAGAAATGAAACGATGAAAAACCCGCCCGGCAGCTGGGGCTGGAGCTGGGGCTGGGGCTGGGGCTGGGGCTGGGGCGGGACGGCAGTGGCGCTGATAAGGGAGGGAGAAATGGTGAAATGGTGCCTCCGAACCCTTCAAAGGGACAGCCCTGCGCAAATGTGCTTGGGGCTTTGTGAAAACAGACCCGCCGTGCAACCATCGGCCTAATTAATGTTTCTCTTTTGTGCGGCGTTCGTGCCCTTAAATGCTTTCAGTCGCCTGAAAAACCGCGGGTTTCTCGGAGAGAATGAACCCTCCTGTTGCCTTTTCAAAGCGTGATCGAGAACATTCCCCTCGATCCTCTCTGTCCTTCTCAGCCAGATCTACCCGTGGGTAGATCAGTGTGTTGTGCTTGTGTGAACAGCAAGCTCATCCATCGTTTTCCCTGAGGAGAAGACACAATTTATTTATTCAGTTTTATGAGGGGCCTTCCCTCCTGTAGTTAAAGGCACTTCGTGGGCACAAAACTTGGCCAAAATACTCAAGGTACGGCTGTAACTTGAGATAAAGGATGGCTTTTTGAACACAATTTAAAAAAAAAAAAATCAAAAAAAAAGCAGCAGAAGTCTGGTTTTGTTGTTTTGTTTTTTTCCTTGTAAGACTTTATGATCCTTCAATCAACGAAGTGTGCGCTTTCAAGTAAGAATTAAAATTGATCTTGTGTTTCTTACCGGTGCCCACAGCTCTTGAGTGTGGCAAAGTGGCTTCACAGAACCCATTGAATCATCGGCACTTAAGCACTCGGGACAAAGCTGTGACGTGAGAAAGGGGGAAAGGAGCTTCTCAGCCTATTTTGGCAAGATGTTCCACACATTATCGCTCTCCCCCTTATCTGTGTGGGCTTTGTGACACAGAACGGGGTTAAGAGCAGCCCCACCCCATCCCTTGCAGGACCCTGTAGTCACTCAAGGGTGAATGATTTTTGCGTGAGAGCATTTCCGAGTGTAAAGCTCAGGAAACACGAACGGGATATGATATCCAAAAGGAATTGGGTTCTCAGTGTCACTTCACAGAAGTGGTTTTGTGGGTTTGCTGGTTTTTAGTTGTTGGTTGGTTGGTTTTGGTTTTGTTTGTTTGTTTTTTGTGGAAGGGCACTGGCTTTGAGCAGTCTCATGTCTTGCAGCTCAGGTATGGTTGGTTTTGGTTTTTTGAATGGATTCTTGAATTTTAATCCATTGAAATGGATTCTCTGCAGCCCTGACTTCCCAAATAAGAAACGGGCCTTCAGATCATACATGCAATTACCTGCTGGCAAATGGTAAATTATGCTCTCCTCTCATGCAATCAGCTGAGATTTTGTGTCTTAGTTTAGTTTTTTCTTAGTGCATTTTCACAGATGAATGATCTTGCCAATGAAGTCCCCTTCCAGAGGGAAACTGTTTGCCTTCCATGGGTTATCTTTGTATTTTACTGACTTGGACATTTTCTTTTACAAGTGTGATGCTGGGAAATGTTAAAATACCTTTTAGGCTCTTTCCCCTCTTTTTGGCTTCTCCACTTCTGCATATAGAATTCCCAAAAAGATGGCTGTGCAGTTCCAAGTTGTGCTTGCACCCAACTAGATGGAATAGATACACAAAATAAATAAAGGTTAGAGGTTAAAGCTCTGGACCTTTGGGAGCCATGATCTCTCCAGGTCCCACCAACCCAGCTGTTATCACTGTCCTTGGTATTTTTATTTCACTTTTGTTTCTTTTTTAAAATGCCCTGTGAGTGCATTTTCTGGGCTGGTACCAATATCCAAGGCTTCCAATATCACTGCCATTGCCATCATTCAGCAGGCAATCTTTCCTGGATTGTGTTCTTCCACTCCCTGCTGGGAAAACGACTTTTCGAATTTCATTCATGTTATTATTCACCTTGTGAAGTTTCTGAAGTATTCCTGAAAGAAACTGTGGTCTCAAGAAACTGTGACAGACATCCAGATTTTATACCCATCAAAAGACAAGTAAAATATGTGAGGTTTTTCTCATTTTCACCTTTTTCTTTCATATACTTCTTACAAAGATGCTAAATATCAGAAGCCTTGCTAGCCAAGCATGACTTGGCTTGGAAATTGCTAAAACTTTGCTGAAATACCACCTGTACTAATACTCAAGCAAATTCTGCATGTGGATGGTCTTCAAGTGGCATGGAAAATGAAGTCTGTGTGAATGGCATGGAAAAGAAATTCATCTGGGAAATTTAGGGAACAGAGTTCAGTTTTGTACTGGTCATCAGCAGGAAACATTATCAGACTATCCAACTTATCCAATAAGTGCTGCTGTCTCTGGAAAACCAACACTCTGGCTCAGAGTAGACAGGGCTGATGGAAGAGTAATTCTTGATTGGGTTCATGCTCCTGTGTGTGTATACAGGACAGCATTTTTCCTTTCTGTCTGCATGGCACATTCCTCAGCTGTCATTGCAAGACTCTCCAAGTTCCTCTGGCTGCCAAATCCCCCCACTGTGACTCCAGCAGTGTTTTGCATTAGCTGTACTGAACAGTAAATATTATAAAGAAAATAGCCAGCATTGAATATTCTGCTAATGCATTTAAACCAGCAGACCCCTGAAATTACTCTTGACCAGTTGTGGAAGGCCCCAGATTTCAAGGCCATTTGCGACAGAACCCAATTTATCTCTTGCAGTTGCAGTAATTTCTCTTAGTCCAGCAAACTCTGATAGCCTCTTTATCTTCCTGTACCCTACCTGGGGTATTTAAAATGTTAACATCTCTCCTTTGTTACTGGTTCAGCACAGTGAATATTGAAGCTGTGCTTACAATGCTGAAACCTTCAGAACACAAAAGAAAAAAGAAAAAAAGTATTTCCTGTTCTGCAGGATAAAATAAGGACAACAGAAATCTGTTGACATGGTCTCCACTGAAAGAATACACTGCATAAAAGGAAGTTCAGCAAAATGAACGGGCACCAAGGCTTGGCAACATCCCAGGCTTTGAAATTAAATAGCAACCTAATTTTCTTCAGAAAGAATGGAGAGATAAAACTGAAATCATTCTTCTGCAGTTAAGAACACTGGGCTTCTTATGTACTCTTAGGACTTCCAAAAACCCACTTGAAGAATTAATATTTCTTGTAATATTTTTGGGTTTGTTTTAAATAAGTGGACAGCATGTGCAGCATTACTTTCTTGGGATGTTTCTATTTTTATTTTATTTGAAGGTGAGTCCTTATGCTCAAATGAGTTACAGTGGCACAAGTCATTGTCCAGAAGTTGAAATAAAGTTACCAGAGGTGCAAATAAAGCAAATTAAGAAACACTGCAAAGAGAATTGCTGTCTGAAAAGGTGTGGGGATGATGGATTTCTTCAGAATTGCTAACAGCACTGAGATGAGCTAGAAAAGTCCAAAGGCTGTGATACTAAACACCAAAGGCCTTCTTATGATCAGCTGTGGCAAAATCAAACACTCTTGGCTGAGAAAGTCAAACCCCACAAACAAAGGAACCTACAACTTTTCCCAGCTGACTGTGACACAGGAACGTGTGGAAGCCAGACCTTGCCCTGCTCAGAAGTCAGAAAGCAAGAAGGGCCCTGTATTTGGAATTACAGATCTCAGTGGATACTTAGAAAGGCAGGGCAGAGCATCCAAGATGCTGCATACTTATTTTCCTCAACTGTGAATTTGTCCCTATTGTCTGAAATTACATTTCTTTCCTGCTGGGTTGAAACAGTGAGGAATGGAACTGAACTCCATCAGCTGAAGTGAGAAATGGTTTGCACAGTTCAGCTGGGAATTGGCAATCCTCAATTTAATAACTCTCTTTCAAGATATACTAAGTTTGGGAGAGCTACTTACTTCATATTTATGTAATGCTCTACTAACACTACACTGTTCCAACAAATCAAGTCAGCTAAGTGTTCTCTTTGCAGGCTCAGGATGTCAGGTTCCACAAAAGAATATATAAATATATATTGCATCATCCAGGCAAGGAGAATTGTGGCTGTGGCTCTCTCTCCTTGCTTTTTTTTTTTAATTAATTAAATGCTGTGTTGCCCCACTGGGGTGTGCCAAGTGACTGTAGGCATACCCTATGGTCAAAATGCTGTTTGTTCTTTGTCAGCTAAATCTCCCTGTCTCTTTTAAAACAATGTTACATCTTTAATTTATTACCACTCTTCTGTGCTCTGGGAAGGCTCCTGTGAGGGAGGGTGTTGATTTCCAGGCTCTGTTCCTGAGGAGTTTGCTTTATAAGGTGAACTCCAGCAGTGCTGTGAACATCTCAAGGTCTTCCTTCATCTGCCCAGGGGTCAGCGAAGTACTGGAAAAGCTTTCCCCTGGCATTTTTTGTGAGTCTCAGATTGCCTTGTGTTAAGTGATGCACCACATCTCAGGAAGGGAGACTCTCTTCTGAGCCTGATGTCCCCTGGTGCCAGCTTCTGCCCCACTGTTCTCTGCAATCTGCACAGAATTTAGCCCAGATTAATCAGATTGTCTCTTCTTTATTCTCTGTCATGCCAGGATGGCAGTGAGACTTAACACCCCAATGCCTGCTGCTGATGGCACAGCGACTGAAAAGCAAATGGCAAACACTGCAGCAGAAGCTGACTGAAAAAAACCAAAGCTTCTGAAACATATTACAAATATTTGTGGTTTGCAAAGCAGCAAGGGAAGGACAGAACTGCCGTTTAGGAAAGCATTTATAATGCAACTGGATGACTCTGTGACAGATTAAATGTTTTCATCCTGGAAGAAAACATGGCTAGCTGGCCAGAATTTAGTAAAGATGAGGAAATCCTTTGCATATATATAAGTGTTACACTAAATGGGAAATTCAGGTGTGAGATATGATTTAAAGTGGCTCTGATACCATGAAAATGTAATGGGGCAAGTGACAGAGGAACTTTCTTAATTGTGCAGTCAAAACTGGAAGGAACTGGAAAATGACACACCAGATTTATTTCATGTCCTTTGCAGTTATTTTTGCAATACCTACACCTCTGCCATAACCACTTTTGCTTGGGGGAGAAGAAAAAAAAAGGTTTTCTTAGTGCAGAGTTTTAATATTTTGATTTAATATTTTAATATTTTGATTTCTTGGCTCAGGTGCTGAAATTAATTTGACTTCATAAATTTGTTTCTGATGTGGCAACTGCTCATGAGCTTTTCACATCTCGGAACACCACATCAAAATAATGATCACAGCTAAATGATCTGGTGGCATTAACCAGCTAAGTGTGTCCTGGGGAGAAGTGCTCAGAGGGCCTGTGTTCTGGCTGTGTTCCGGAGCACTGGAATAAGATTCTGCTGCTTCCTCTTCTGGCTTGTGATCCAAAATGGGTCCTTTTTTGCAGTTAATTGTATGTTAAACACACCACGAGGTGCATTGGGTTAATACTTTCATTCCTATGCATAAGGGAGGATTTAAATACGAAGTTGGGAGAGTTTTACTGTGGATGTTCTCAACACAACCCTTTTTTGCCCTCTTTTCAAAAGCTGGGTCCTTCATGTTCCACTTCTTTACATGTTCATCTTTCACCAGAGGCCAGAGAGCTCCAGGTCTGAGCAGAGTCCTCAAACCAAAGGCAGATTTAGTTCCTCAGGAAGCACAAAGATATTCCTGCAGATTCACAGCCACCACAGAAATCACAGACAGCAGGACTTCTCCACTGCTGAGAGGACACTCAGTTAACTCTAATCTATTTTTTTTTAAATTATGTCATCAACAAAAGGTCTGGAGAAATCTTAATAAGGTTCAGTGTTGCTAGAAAAATTTCTTTTTGGCTCATTGGAGATGAAAGGTGTAGGAGTGGATGGATTAAACATGTGTCTCCCCTTTAGCCAACTGTCAAGAACCATTAAAGAGAAACCCTTCTTCTATATACTTCATGTTCATTCCATGCAAAAATCTTAAAGAGATTTTGAGTGGGGAGGGGAGGTCTAGGAATTTGAATTCCTCTCAAAAAGAAAATGAAAGTTAGGAAGGTTGCACAAGCACATGCCACACCTTGGTGAGCACTTGAGGGACATCTTGAAGGTCTGAAACGGACACAGGAAATAACTTTTTCCTCCTATTCAGCAAAAAGCCTAGAGATGACTTGTGGAAACTAAAATGCTTTGTAAAAGTCAGAAAGTGGAGGCCAAGTATGCACATGACATGAAGAAGTTTGTTCTTTCCAGCACCCTCACTGCTCTTATTCATACTCAAATTACTGACAGGAGTCCTAATAACTTCAGGAAGAAAGAGCCTCAGGTATTCTGAGACTAGAAACAGAGGCTGAAATTTGGGGGTTGGCTTTTAAATTAACAGGTTGGTCAGGAGATCTGAGAGGGGAGAGTTGTGCAGATGTAAACAATTTTCATTCCTAGCTGGAACTGGAAGCCTTTCCATAATGTTTGCTTTTTTTTTTATTGTAAGAACTACACATTATTCTTACGTTTTCAACCTAATGCACAGTAAAACTCGCAGAAGTCTTCAGATATCTTTTCTTTCTAGTGCTTTCATTGAGCTTTGTTTTCCAGACTTGGGTATCTCTAAAAGCAAAAGAACAAAACCTCTGCTGTACCTCCCTGTAAACTGTATTTGTAGGGTTTGCTAGGTCTGAATTCTTCCAGAACTAATCTTCTTGGGTTTTCTTCCCCTTTGAAGAGCGTGGGGCAACTTAATGGTTTGGCTGTGATAGCATGTGTAGGATTTTTCAGTCAGACACCTTTATTTCAGCAGCATCCAGCATTATTTCCTGCTTCACAGAGGCAAAGACCTCAGCACTGAGTGGTTGACTGACTTGAATTTCCAGAGTTCTGACTCTTGTCTGATCCAAAAAGTGCTTCAGTTACCAGGCTCCCCAGTCCAAAAATTTTGGAGCTCAAACCACTGCTGTGTTTGAGCAGTCAGACAGAAGTGCCAACTCAGAGTTATGATCTTGCTAAGAAGAAACACTGGCTAATCCCATTTATTTCAGCATGACTTTTTCTCTCACATAGTAAATCTTGCTCTTAGCATCCCCAGATGGGATCAGGAGATCACAGAATCATGGAGTGGTTAAGGTTGGAAAAGACCTCTGAGATTGTCAAGCCCAAGCTGTAGCTCAGCACTGTGTTCAGCACTAAACCTCGTGCCCAGGGGCCACATCTGCATGGCTTTGGGACAATAAATGTGTTCAGAGGGTTTGTGAGTGCTCCCATGGCACCAGGAGAGGTACATTGCTGCATGGCCCCATCTTGTCACAGCCTGCTCTTCCTACATCCTTCCTCTCGCTCAAATTTCCCTCTAGGTAAGAGGAAGGGTACATTTTTAGAGGTGATCTTCTTCTTTCAAAGGGAATGGCCCTCTGAGACCACATAAAATTGGTGTTGAGATGCCTAATTGGAAGTGATTTGGTCTTGCTAATTACTTGCTTGGGTGTTTTGTTTCCAGCTGTCTGTCCCCAGTGTTCAACAACCATCATCATCATCATCGAGGCATTGTTTTTGCAGCTCCCTCAAATCCCCTTTCAAGTGATGTCCAAGCTTCCGACTGTTTTCCTCGCAGGCAGGTCTGCAGAGATTTACTGGGACCATGGGAACCACAGCCAGAGGAAAAGGCCCCATTATTGGCCCTGTCAGGAAAACTCTGCTCGTAATTAAATCCTGCTCAAGATTTCTGAACCCAGTGCAGTGGGCTTGATTGGGCTGCTTATCGGTTGTGGGGGGACCTCATTACTCCAATTTTCAAGTGAAATCTGTTTCAGGACAGACACAACTCAGCAGGACCTTTTACTGAAATATTTGGTCTGCTTAATAACGGGTGGCTACTTGTTAATTATTGGGGTGGGGAAGCTGGGCTCATTATTGGGATGAGTAGTCACGTCATCCCAATAGTTTTCACATCAGTTCTTTGAAAAAGTCAAGTAGGACGTGAACAATAACAAGAAAGTTCATGCAAGCTGTGAACTTCCGAGTGAAATAAGTATTTTTTCACTTCAGAGTAAGAAAAAAAAAGTCTTTTACTTAGAAAAGAATTAAAATTTCTCTTTTTCCTGTATAATCTGTATAAGGACATTAACACTTCTACCAGCTACACCACCAATAAAAATAGAGTAGCAATTGTTTCACATTTGGAATCAATCTATTAAAACCTAAAGACATATCTCTGGTCGCTTGTTAAGGCAAATACAAGTAAAAGATTAGCCAATTTGAAAACACTGTGAGATTTGGTTCAGAAAGAGGAGAAAAGTGAACATCACTGGAGCAAATCCCTGGTGTTCCTTGAGAGCCTTGTTAAGGTTTTGCAGCCAGCACTGGAAGGAATATTGGGATGGTTTCCTAGCACCACTGGAGCTGTGGCACCCATTAGGTACTTGTTAAATCTGACCATTTCTTTTCATCCTCTTGTAACTGCGTTGTCTAGTGACCAGCCCGTGTGTGAAATCAAGAGCAGAATTATTTCCATTTGAAAACACAGACTGCTCCGGTGTCTTTCACTGTTTCTCAGTTGTGTGTTCCTCCTCTCCACCGGAATGGATGGAATTGCTCAGCGCAGTCAGGTGCTGGTCACTCCGGGAATCTCTTGCCCTCCACCCAGCCCGCTGCTGTTCTTCCCTGACAATACCAGTTCTGGTGCTTCTCAGGCTTTTGTAAAGGTGCTTTCCCTGAGCTCTCCAATTTTTCACAGAAAGGTAACTCCCTATCTTTGCTGCTACCAACTCTGATATCACCAGTCAAACACCACTTTATAAGTGCTCCAGCTTTTTTTTTTTTCCTGTTTTCCTTTTTTCTTTTTTTTTTTAACAGGAATGAAGTAAAGTATAAACATTTCCTGCAAAAGTACATATAATAGAGGTTTGTTTGCCAAGTGGTTTTATTTTCCTCCTTGGCTGTGACTCTCAGAAACTGTTTAAACAGCAATGTAAAAATAAATGAATAGATTTTCTTCATTGCTATTTTCTTTCCCTGCAAGAATGTGTGCCTCAGGGACACGGGGGTACAGATTAATAGGGAAATTTTAGTGGGAGCCCCCTGTTAAATATTGGCAGTACATCACTGCACTGGAGAAAAATGAAAGCTGGTGCCCATGGAGCTCTGCCTGATAACTGATTGCGAGACGCCTTCAAGGCTGCAATTTATCTTCAAGAAATAAAATAATTAGATCCGTGTAAGTTTGGTCTGTGTCTCTTCAGCGAAGAGGCAGATATGATTTCATTATTCAGTCCCTGTGAGGTCATTAGTGAACCTGGAAATCCATTCAGCCTGTCGGTGTTAGCTTGGCTTCCAGCAACGGGAAGAAAGAATAAATCTGTCCCCAACAGTGTCAGAGAAGAACCGAAGCCCTACAGTTTATTTGGGCACATTTAGGAAGGGAAAAAGGGGAGTTCCTTGGTGCTGCCCACGCTATCCTGGATCTCAGCGAAGTGCTGCCCACACGGGGCTGTCTGCTTCCTAAATCCGACCTCCTCTCCTACTCACAAAAGCAACTTGCAAGTTCAGTGATATTAACACATACTTCTTAACTCCTGGGCATCATCAACACCTACGCTGGCCAGCTATTTCTAAAGTAAAAATGACTACTTACCCAACGTTTTCCAAATACCCTTTTTAAATTTTTTCCCCAATAAGAAATGCTTTTACTGAGAGAAAAACTCTTCCCGTGGGGGAAATGGGATAAAAACATGGGTTTGGGTTTGATTTTGGGTTGTTTTTTTTTTTTAAGTCTACTTTTACATGTAAAAGGTTATCATCTGTCACCATCTCAAAGTGTTAGCTCCTGTTTCAGTGCAACAAGGTGTTACATAAGGCTTAAATCACTCCACCGGCCAAGGAGAGCAAAATCAGACGGTGTACATTTGATCTATCCTAACTACCTCACATTTATTACCCGTGGGGAGCACCCAACACCTTCACCCAGCCCACAGAGCAGCCAAGCAATGAGCTGTCTTTTTTACACCACTACCCGGTATTGTAGGTTTTCGTTTTGTATTGTTTTTTGTCATACCCAGGAATCCCTGTAAGGAGATGGTTACAGGAGCATAATTAAGGACTGGAACATCTCAGGGGGAATTCATTCTGAATTCACAGGAGCAACTGTGTTCCAGGTAACCCAATCCAGCTCTGCTGATTTCAGAGTGGCAGCAGAGGAACGAGAGTGTTTTTGTTGGAAATGCCAGGAAGGGAAATTAAGGGGAAGAACTGCAGAGTGGGATCCAAACCAAGAGCAGGAAGATCAGAGCAATAACAATGAAAAATAACCACTTCAAAAATATAAAAGGGAAAGCAGGAGGAAAGCAGAAGACTCTTGTTGGGGTTATCATAGCAGAATTTGGAGTTCTATCTCTTTTGTATTTTTTTTTCCGGGAGGCTGCAGACACAATGAATAGGAAAGGAGAGCATTAATTCAGTCTAAAAAACCCATCTGTCCACGGTGAACTGTAGGAATCCCTCCTATTGTTTTGGGGTTTTTTTTCAGCTTGAATGCTCAGAAATGTTAAAACTTACTTTTTAAGTACCTCTCAAATCTTTCCTTTTCCCCCCCTCTCTGCCTATACGTTCCCAAGTATTTTATTTATTTGTTTGTTTGTTTGTTTGCATCTGTACAAATGGAAATGATAGCCCTGAATGCAATTAGGCGTTAATTGCGCTGCTGAGGGGAAATGTTTCCTTTCATCATCCCCTTCTTCCCCCCAGGTTCCAAGTGCTGTGCTGGGCTTTTCTTGCCAGAAAACAGCCAGAGGGGGCTTTTACGTGTCCTTAGGAGATTGTGAAACAACTCCACGGAGTGCCTTGTTCTCGAAAAAGTCACTGCTGAGGGCAGAATTAGTGGTTGAGTGGGTTTGGGCATGCCAGGGAGCAGGGGCTGTGCAGGGGACAGTGTGCAGGGTTTGCTCACATTCCCTGCTCCCTGCTTTTGATGGGGCTGGAACCCCCCGGCACTGTTGCCTGTCTCCTGCCCAGGAGCTCGCTGTGGTTGCCATGCCCCTGCCAGTTTTCCAGCCTCCTCTCCCGGACGCTCCTTTAAATCGGATATCTGCACTGCAGCTCCTGCAGCTGTAGCCCTGGGGAGGGCTCAACAAGCAGCACGGAGCCCTTCCCTTACGGATGCCAGCCTCCAAAGGGCAGGAATTAAGAAGGAAGTGACGGCAGCAGCAGGGATTTTTACGGTCAGATTGCAGAGAGCTGGGGTGTGAAACCCCCCTGCAGCAGCTGCAGGGGCTTGTGCCCCGAACCCACAGGAGTGGGTTTCGAGAGAAAGGTGGCAGCAGCAAGGAGGGAGCTGATGAAGGCCGAGAACAGCCTGTGTGGAAGAGCTCCCTGCAATCAGCCCAGAAGCTGGAGCAGACGGGAACCACACGAAGCCCGGGACAGCGAATTTCTGCAGTCAGCAGCAGATTCTGTGTTATGACTGGCCACCGAACAACAGAGCCATCCAACTCCGCGTTTCCCTTCATCATCCCAAGTGCTTACTTTGTGTTCAAATGGAATGCCTGCAGGACTGGATCATAGCGAGAGCGATGATAAATCTTGTCAGGAGCCCTGCCTGCCCTGGCAGGACGCAGGCTCTGTGGTTTTGGCTGCAGCGCATCCGCGCCCTTCGCTGCACCCAGGGCATCACACGTGCCTGTTCAAGGCTCAAGTTTGGCTCTCCCCCAGCTGCCCTGGAACCCGTTTAGCTTGCCCTTTGGAGACCAAAAAGGTCATTTTTCCAGAGGCAAACTGGGGGCCAGAGGAGGTGCTGCAAGCAAGATGGTCTGACCCTCTGTTTTTGTCATCTGTCAGTGTTTTTGGGAGGCTGGTGCCGAACCTGGAGCACGTGGTGGGTCCCTGTGCCTTCATGTCCTGAGCTCCACATCTCCCTCTGAGTTTCCTTCCCAGGAAAGGCAAGGCACGGGCAAAGAAGAAATATTTGTGGGCAGATCTCATCCTGATGCAAGTCCAGAGCCCAGCTGGGCTGAGCAGAATTCCCTCTAGCCCGTGTGTTTTTGAAATGGCCAGTGTGTGTGCAGCTTGCCACCAAAGACAACCTCCCAAGTGCCAGAATTGTTTCTGGGAAAATAAACTGTCATACTCTGGGTGTTTTCTAGTTTTTTATCTTTTTGCAGCAAAACGCTTCTTGGAGGCTTCTTGATATTTTATCAGGGGATTTCATACTGTCCTTGGAGTTATTTTGGTTTACAGGGTAGAGAACAATGGGGGAATGATAATATCAATTGCTTCCTCGTATTGTTTTTATTTATTTTTTTTCCTCCTATGTTTTGGGAAATAGTTTAGTTTTACATGAGGCAGCACACTGAACAGTCATCTGTTGTCCTGGGTCAGTTCATATGCCAGACAAATTACTCTGGGAAACAATTCTCTTCTGACCTTCATTTTTATGGATGCTTGTATGAGTTGCTCATGTGGATTATGTGGAGCAGTTTCGTAAACATATTTTTACCCTGTGCTTTTCATCACATATTTTGTGAAGTGCAGTAAAAGGACAGCACATCTTTGCAGAATTTGGGGGTATTTTTGCATGATGAACTGGTAATGAATCTGCAAGTTAGATTAAGGCTTGATGCAAATTTACCACAGATTGCAATACAGGCTCTATTCAAATTACATAATTTCCCCCAGATTTTATTTTGTTCCTTGTAGCATTTTACTGAGACTACTCAGTAAATGGGAATGATAATTTCACAGCATTTCATGAAATTAGTTGCATTTCATTTATTGGTAAGAAATGCTGGCCACCAAATTCCAGATGTCAAACTGTAAAAGAATAAAGAGAGTTCCAAAATCATCCCTCCAGGGACTGTATTCTTATTCTTTTTTTTTTTTCCAGAAGAGTAGCTATTCACTGACCTCAGAAAGCATAAGAAGGTTGCACACCAAAAAGCTGGAGGGATTTCTGATTGCATCCGCTTGTACCCACTTCTTGTTCCTTCTGTTTTGTTTCCTTTTGGTTTTGCCAGTTTTTTAAGCAAGATGACCCCAAAAAAATTTAAAAAAAAAAATCCTTTGCTGCTTTTGGAAGTTTATAAAACAATTGCCCAAACAGGGTTTGTTCATCCAGCTCTGCCATGGTTCAGTGGGCCTTTTGTGGTCTCAGGGAAAAACAACCCCAGCAGATGTTTCTCATCGCTGCTGCAGCACCAGGAATGTGACCAGGACAGAGGGAAGTGTGCCCAGGGAATTCCAGCTCCTCAGCCAGCCTGGGTGCTCCAGTGGCTCAGGGGATAAGGTGCAGAGAGTTCCCTGGCAATAAACAAAGGATGGCTTGGCTGGCACCAGAACCACAGAGGGATCTCAGTGCCTTCTCCTGACTTTGCACAGCCTCTCTCACTCTGGTCTGTGGCATGAGGAGCAGAACTCTGCTGGCCAGTGTGTCAGGAAAGTCAATCTCCTAGCAGGGATGTCCCTGCTTAGTCATTCTAAGCAGGGTGGTTTGATAACAGTTTTCCCCACTAATCCCTCTTCCCTAAATAAACTGAACTGCTTTGTTGTTCGGGTTGAGCTGGCCCAGACAGGCTGTGAGCAGTTTATTCTCTCAATTAAGACATCTTTCTGATTTTTGGCATTTGTTGACTGGGCTATGAAGGCAAGTTCCCAGAAAACCCTTGAGATGCCAGGGGGAGGACAGGGTGGGCAGAGGGAGAGATTGTTTCCTCCAGCAAGTTGGTTTCCTTGTGACACAAACCAAACCCAAAACCCCCTTTTCTGAGTGGCTTTTTGTTTGTTTGTTGGATTTTGTTGTTCATTTACCTGTAGGGTGAGACCTGCAAGGTGTATTGCAGAGATTTTCTTTGGCATCAAATGTCCTTTTCACCTTTTCAGCAGTAATTTGTCTGATCAGAAAACCTGTGTACAGCACCCACCTTTGGCATGCAGCTCTGATGGATTCCCATGGTACAGGATATGCCAAAATCCTGCTTTTTCATGCCCTCCTGTGCCCTGGACTGTCACAGCCTTTGCTGGGGCTATCCAACCAGCCACATTGCTGCTCCTCACCTTAAAATGAACGCAAGGAGCAGACTGTGTTCTGTGTGTCAAGATTTTTAAGTCAAACCGGGCAAAATTGGCTCAAGTAACAGACAAAGGGACAGGGACCAGGATGGGCAGGTGTTTAAAGGATCAGACTGAGGCTTGGCAGATCTGGTTCCAGTTTCCAAACCTGTCAAAGAGCTTTTGTACTATCTCCAACAAGCTGCTAAGTGTTTTGGGCACCGTTTTCCCCGGCTATAAAGCGGGGGATGATATCATCTCTCCTTGAAGGATAATCGTGGGGATGAAGTTGTTTGCTGGGGCTCCACAGTAAGATGGCAAGGGCTATTGCTTGCAGCCTGATCTCACAGAAATGATCTCATTGCTTGGTGGTTCAGGTTCCAAATCTGCCAAGTGGGAGCAATAACTTTGCTACCTCTTCAGGTCTGTTATGAAACTTACTTCAGGAATACTTGGAAAAATAATTTTTAAAAAACCCTAAAAAAACCCGCTTTCCTTTACATTCTGCTTTCTCTCAAGGGACTCCAGGGTAAAACAGCAGCTTCCTCACAGTCACCAGAGAGTTTTATGCTGAAGGGGCTTGGCTCAAATATCTGAGCCAGTCGAGGCTTTCCAACGTAAACCCTCAAAGAAGGGATCATTTAATGATTACCATCTTCCCTTGGATTCCTCTCAGTCTTTTGCCTTGTACGTTGTAACTCTGGCTCCTAAACTCCCCCAGCAATTTTCTCATGTTGGGTTTGTTATTCCAAGAGCAGGAGAACTGGATTCATTAGTTAAACTCCTGTACAGCAGGAAGAATGATGCCAACAACAACTGATTGTCAGTGCTTTTCTCTTCAAGCTTAGTCTCTGCTGTCATTTGAGCACTAAATCACTCCAAAAAAGGAATAGGGAAGCGATTCCCAATTAAAGAAGTCATAAATAAAAAAGATGATGATACCTCTCCCAGTTTTTTTTTCAAGCTAGAATCTTGGAAATTAAGATGGTGCAAGAAGTTTGAAATCTTGGAAATTAGGATGGTGCAATCTGAAGTCTTATGTGCACTGCAGGGATATTTCCTCTCCCAGTATAAATTACACAGATGTGTGTTTTTACACACTTTCCCTTTTTCTTGTCAAGCCACATTTTGTTGCATCTTCTGGCTGTCCAGCTGTTCTTCTCAAAACCTTAGACCAAATCCCAGTAACTGCATTGCCATTTGCATTTTGAGGCAAGGTAGGAACCCTCACTTCAAGGTCTCCTGAAATTCTGAAGTCAATTCTGCCATTCTTGATGGCAATACAAAAGTGCAGCTTTGATGAGAAACAACCCCTGTTTCAGAGATGCCATTTCTTACAGAAAGGTCTGTGGGCTCTAGATCTAAGGACCTATGAATTTGCTTCAGTAATCAGAATATGCTCACTGCACACCTGAAAAAGACAAATATGTTGCACTGTGACAGCCCCAACATTTTAGAAGGTATCTTGGTAGCAACACACACATGCAAGCCATGTTTTTATTAATATTATTAATTGATCACTGCCTAGAAATTGCCTGTGCTAAGTTCAGCTAAAACAGTGCTGTGTCCTGAGTTGTGCTGTATTGACCTTTCCCTTCTCAGCAAAATTCCTGCAAGGGGAAATCATGTTATTCTAGAATGAGGGAGGGTTAACAGGATGCACATTTCTTTCAATTTCTTTTTTCATATTTTCTAAGCTTTCCTTTCTATTGGCACCTCTTTCCCTGTGTTTTTCAGTTTTTCCAATAAACAAAGATCTGCCTGTTGTTTTTATTGAGCTGGTTCATATGAGGGGTCTCCTAAGCAAGTTAGTACTCTGCAGGGGAAGAGAGAACAAATTTCTTAAGGATTTGTGGAATGTGAGGATGTCAGCCAAGTCCCAGGGAATTTGCTGGGGGTTAACAGCAGTTCTGACTGTGTTCTCTGGTATGATCTGTTTTAGAGGGATTTCCCTTCTGGAGACCTAAGGAATTGCTCAGGAGTCAGGCTCTTCTTTGGGGCCTGGAAAACAGAAGGAATTAGGATTCCTCAGTCCAATTTCAAGGCTGAACAAATTTTCACAAGTGTGCAAGGAGAGCCCAGTGTGAGCAAGAAATGCCAGTGGTGCTCATGCTTGCAATGCTTCCAGACTGAAAAAATTAACACAAAAAAAGAAGTCAGTCTCAAAAGCAAGGTGTGGAAATCTGCCAAGTTTTTAAGAGAAATAGAAGCAAACAGGTAACAAGTCTGAAATCTGATTTAACATGAGTCAAATAGGACAGTAATGTTTTATTGTCCAACTGTATTTGAAAGGAGAAGATATGGGAAAGGGAATCCCCCCCCAAATTAGTTTTGGTTTTTTTGTTTGGTTGATTTTTTTCCTTAAAAAAAAAAACTATTTGGTTGAGTTACATGTTTTTCAGACCTAGATTTCTCTAGGAAATTGACACTTAAAATTTTAAAAAGCATCTAAGATTCTTCTCTTTTTAAAGAAAAATATTTACCCCATCTTCTGAATTAAATTCAAGGGCAGAAACAACCAGGCTTACAAGTCAGCAAAGGTGTAGAAGTTACTGAGGTTTCCTCTTAAAAATGAGAGCTAATTAGTGAAATCACACATAACTGATGAGAAGGAAAAAAATATATTTGAAGGATAAAAATATTTGTAAAAAAAAAATCTGTCTGCAAGTTTTTGGGTTTTTTAATATGAAAACAGATATGCAGCTGTCTCAGGTTTAAAAAAAACACCCTGACCAACTTAAATTTTTTGTCATAGAAAAAGCAATTAGGAAGGTTGTATTTTTAAGTCCATGTGGGGAAAAAAAAAAGACACAACATAATGTGATTCCTGTCACAGATGCCCATGGTTCTGGCAGACAGAGAGTCACATATTGCACAAATCTCTCTGGCAGATAATGAGGAGGAGAAAAGCCTTCGCATTGCATCCACATTAAATTATTTCAGTTGTGGTTCACGTGCCAAAAGTTAGCACTGCATTCACATATTGTTTCTTCTCTGTGTCCCTCTGACCTCGCCACTCTGAAGAGCCAGAGAATCACCTCCCTTTCCAGAGCAGGGCAGAAATTCAGGAAGCAGCAGAAGGAGCTGTTTTAAATGGCTGCGCTTCATTCCCCCTCACCCTGCACTGGTCAGTGTGTGGGATCTCAGCTGTTCCTTCAGGTATTCATTTGTACTCCAGAGGGGTTAAGATCCAAGTCTGCTCAGGACTTTGGGCTCCGTGGAGCAGGGCTGGTGAGTCCCCAGGGCAGCTGGTGCCCAGGGAGGGGCTGGGACGTGCCCTAACCTGCTCCCTTCTGGCTTTTGTGCTGCTCCCCTGCTCCCTGTGTGCCTGTGACCTTGTCCCTCCACGGTCAGGAGTCAGCAAAGGCCGGTGGATCCTGGCTTTCCACCAGAAATGAGAAATATCCTGGGTCCTACAACGCTGTCATTGCCCCTTGGGGGGTCCAGCAATCAAAGAAATGCAGTGCCCTTGGTTGAAACCTCACTCCACTGAAAACCAAAACCAGCCATTTGTATAAATGTTGTGTTTTTCTCCTCAGAAAATGTTGTGTTTCAATGCTCTCCAACCCTGCTACAATCACAGAATGACAGGGCTTTGGCCCAGTTTCAGCTCTGCTACTATCGGTCAGAGGGGTGTCTCTCCCTCTTCTTGGTTCTTGAAATACATTTTCCTTGTAAGAACCAACGCTCCACTTTATCCTAAATAAATCCTGCTGCAAATTATGCAGCATGAAGCATTTCAATATACCTTTTGTAGTGGTCAGTTTAACCATAATGCCTTGGTCCTTGGTATGTAAACAAGGTATCAGTAGTACAGAAACAGATCTTTAAAGAAGCTTCCTGAAGAAATTTGTTGCATTTTACCAACCAACCCTTTCTCAGGGCCAGAATTAGAACCTATAGGAAGAATACTGCCCTGACTATTAAATAATTTTAGTGAGACAAACAGCAAATTCTCTCTGTCTAGTTGTCACTTATGTGAATGTAGCCTTCTTAGGTTGGTTTTTTTGTTTGTTTGTTTGAGGTTTTTTTGGTTTTTTGTTTGTTTTTTGTCTACTCCCAGCAGAGATTTTCTATCTTTTAGAAGCCCTGCTGGCAAAGGTTGTCTGCTTTAATCATGTTCTGATCATACAGGTTGTTTGATACCTTATTAAAAAGCTGGGAGGCAATAATTTGATGCATCACACAAGCATTGCACCATGTTTTCCCCTTCCTTGTATCATTCCTGTCCCCTCTGTATTCTTCGGGGTGCTAAAAGCAGCAGTTTATTTTGGCATTGGAGCCGTTTGTGGCTGTTTGCTCCAGCCACGGAGGCCAGCAGATGACTTCCCTGTCCTTGAGTCTCAGTTCCTTCTTTGATGTGCTCTGGCACACAGCACTTCATGGAGTGTGTGTGAGGATGAGACTGAAATGGGCTCTTCTTTCCAAGCAGTGGGTGGGGGAATTGAAGGAGCAGTTTCCTCTGACTGGGACTGATGCTGTGGTGACTTGCATCTCCTCAGACTGAGGGTCTCACACCTCAGTCACTCACTGCCCCTTCCTCGAGGTTGCCTTTAAGATATCACAGTTGTCCACAGCCCAATATTAATGCCAAAGTCAGAACAACACAGCCTCCAAAGCTCTCTCCCTATTCTCCTTGGGGAGGCAATATCCAAATACAGGATTTTGTGACTTTAGGTGGATTTAGAAATGTTAAACTAATAAATGGATCAAATCCCCTTACAAAATATCTCCTCCAAATTCCACTGAAGTTAACTAGGAAAAAAAAAGGAATTCCCATGTGACTGCTGAGGGATAACAGTTGTTAGCATTCACAAGCAGCACTAGATATTAGGTTTAATGTCGTGCCTGCTGGCTTTTAACCATCACTCCAAAAGCCCTGTGAAAAGCTTGATGGCTTTTCTTAACAAAGCCCTACTTTCCCCCCACCATTCCCCCTGAATTCCAATCCTGCACTGCCACAGATGTCTGGGCAAAATCCTTTTCCCTTCAAATTGCTGTGATTACAGGCTGAAACCTCCAGCTCCTCGTTTCATCTCCACAGATTATCAGTGCTGGATAATGCCCGAGTAAAATAATCTAATGATCATCTGATCACTGTCTAAAGTCACATTCTCATCTTCAGAGGAGAAAAGATAGAGCAATTATGAACTGGAAAGTCAACAGACCTAAGCAGATCTTTCAGGCTGAAGTCACAAGTTGAGGGTTTATGTGCAACTCAGATATAAAGCCTGGGGCCTTGCAAGAGCACTTGCTCACAGGAGCACTCAGAATTTCTTAAAATGACTGTGAGTTTGGACATAAAAAGATGGAACACATGGCCAGCAGCTGGAATTTGTGCAGGCCTCTATTTAATAAAACAGTAGTAACCACTCTGTGCTGCTGCTGCATTCTTTCCTTGGCAGCAAAATGGTGGCAACACCAGAAGAAAAAAATCTGTGGCTTTCAGTAGACAAAGCATTTTCCAGTGGCTAAGGAGGTGGAGAGAAGAGTGCTGTAGCAAAGGGCTGATTTCCTGACAGTGTTCTGTAAGTTCTATAAGTTCTTGGGTGATTTTGGTTTGGGTTTTGTTTTTCTCTGTCTTTTTTAAATTTTGTGGGTAATACCTATGTATTGTCCCCAGTGTGGCTGCTTCCTCTGAGGTCCACAAGGCTTGTTTGGACAAAGCCACCACTGAGTTTAAGGTTGGTTTCAGTCCTGTTTAGCACAGGAGGCTGGAGTAAGTGTTGGCCAGAAGTCCCTTCCAAGCAATATTTCATTAATTTTGTGCTGAATTTGAAAATTTTTATCATGTAATAAGAAGCTTCTCAACACAAAAATTGCAATTTTACCTTCTGCCACAGGGGGAAAAAAAAAACCCAAAAGCTACATATTCCCCTTTTCAAGTAAAACTAGCTAAGCAGTGTGATTTTCCCAGATGTTGGGGCTTCCTCAACAAACACTGCCTTTCTCAGTTCATTTCTTTGTGGGAAACCATTTGTCTCAAATCCCACTCCAGCTTGCACCCAGAACCAACCAAAAACATCCGTGTGGAGCTCAGGAGTCAGGCCACTGAAGAAAGGAAGGCAGCAGTGGCAGCTCTGTTGTGTGCAGCAGGCATGCATGAACAGTGTGAAGGACTTTTGTCAGGGTTTCAGCACTGGCCTCACACCAAAGGCCAATAAACATTTAAAATAATGCAGTTACATGGGCTGGGCTGTTCAGGGAGGCATTTTCTGACTGTGGCAAAGAGGGTCAGTTCTCAAGCCCTACACGTGGATTTGTGTCTGGATACTTTCAATAATTCATGTTTGAAACATTGGAACCCAGCAGAGAAGGTAATACTGGAAAATCTCCAATGAGCTAATCCCAGCATTATTTTCAGCACACCACATTGGCTTGGTCTTCATGATCGTGCACAACAGAACAAAAAATTGTATAAATTTATAAACAGTCAAAGGAAAAGAGAATGCCAGATTCTCAAGACAGAAACATGAAAAACAGCCTAAGAGATCCAGCAAGAAAAATAATAAAAAAAACTACTGGAGAGGGTAGTATTAATATAGAGCCAGCAGTAGTCAATCTGAGAACACCTTTGGAAATTAAAGGAAAGATGGAGAGGCAGGTTTTAAAAAGTTAGAAGGGAATAAGTAAAATAATTTTTAGGGGGATTGTAGTGCCCCCCCACAGTTAAAAACACCATCACCTGCCAATTTGAGAAGTGACAGCAGATTCTTGAAGGAGCAGGTATTGTGTTACTCCATGTCTAAAAGCCAGCCAGGCCCAACACCTTCAAGGCTTTCAGAGCTAATAACCCCAGCTGAAAGCCAAGCAGCCACATTGCAGCAGGCTGATGGAAACAACATAAAGGGAGCACAGTGTGGTTACAGCAGCTCAGAGCAGTGCTTGCACACTGATTGCATTCTGGGCAAGACCCAACCCCTGACATACCCCCATCAAAGCTTTGGAAGGAGGAGAAATTCTCTCAAACAGCACACTCACAATGGAAAAAAAACCTCCAAAAGAAACAGTGGGAATCAAGAAACTTCCCTCAGTACGTTCCTTAAAGCTCCCCTGTGGTGGAGGGCATTGCTGAGGTATTTTCCACCCCTCCTGTTTTGGCTGGGAGGTTCTGGTTTGCTGCTGCTTTCAGCAGAGGAGTTGCAAATTTGCCCACCAGTGATAGAGGCTGTGCCAGCTGTTAGTGAGAACTGATGCATGACATTAATCTGCACCAGCCAGGAATTCTGCTAGGAGCAGCTTCCACTGGAGAAACCTTAATTGTGATTCAAACACACTGGGCAATTTACAGCAAGTTTTGTTTGTCCAGAGTTGTGGAAGCAACGGACCCAAAAAGTCACACTATTTACTCAACATTTTGCTCATGCTTGTTCTTCTTTTCACAACTGCTTCCCATTAATGCACCACAGTTAAAAAAACAAAAAACAAAAAACGAAAACCAAGAGACAGAAAGGATCACAGAAGCAATTTTGCCAACTAGGGGTGAATTCATGCAAGACATAAGTTGCACATTTGTGAACCAGTGCTCAGAATGAATCTGTCATTTGGAGAGTGTAGCCAGGCTGCAGTGACAGGAGTGGCTGCCAGTAATGCAGGCAGCCAAGGTGAGTTAAAACTAACTGGGTTTGATTCATTTACTAATTCACCTCTTTCTTGGCTGTCTAGTAATGATAAACTACAAATCCCTGGAAGTGTCCAAGGCCAGGTTGGATGGGGCTCTGAGCTGCCTGGCCTAGGGGAAGGTGTCCCTGCCTATGGCAGAGGAATTGGAATGAGATCCTCTCTGAGGTCCCTTCCAACCCCAACCATCCCATGATCCTGTGAAAGCCCAGACCCAATCTACATCCTAATGTACACTTCTGTAAAAACAGATAGGGATGTATGCAGAGTGTAAGTTGCATGTACACCCATAAATCTGTGGACACTCTGCCAGGAAATGCTTCCCAGGATGAAAGCCAGCAGAAGCAGGACTGCCTGTGATAGTTATGCTTGCCAGGCCCATGAACTGTTTGACATGTCTCCAGTGAAAAATGATAACCACAGACACCCCACCAACAGGGCACAGCATTAAAGGCCACCACCAAGTCAATTGTCCAATGTGCATTGCTCCTTCTCAGCAATATGTCACAGCTTGTGCATTCT
>VWYE01021116.1:0-57492 GCA_013398995.1 Alaudala cheleensis | reverse complement strand
CCCTTTTCCCTCCCCTTTTCCCTTTCCTTCAAACACTGCCAATCTTCTGGTAAGTGAACTTTTTTTATAAAAGCATGTGTATTCATGACAGCTCTTCACAGCTGTGATAATCATAAAAAAAAATTAGTGTGTGAGCGTTATTCCTTCTTTCTGCTTGGGATAAAATAAGGATAGGCTACTTTTGGGAAAAAAAATATACAAAGGCCCTCATTACTAAGTGTATTGGACATTTTTCTCTTTATCTCTGCCTTTTCAAATGATTTCATTAAAATTTATGTTAGGCTTCTAGCTGGGGGACTAATGAAAAAAATGGGGTAGTTTTTTTTCTAACTTAACTTACAGTGGGATTTCAAAGATAGTTCTCTGAGAATCAAATCAATCACCTCTTTATTGTGCCTTCTCTTATCAACATCATCTAGGTTGCTAAACTCAATTTGCCTGAAGTTTTAGCAGATTAGAATTAGCACTTTTCACTTATTATTAACTTGCAGTATTTTTTTCAAAAGTAAAATTTTCCTTGTGGCTCGAAAAGCAGTAAAATTAGAGTAGAGTTTGTGACAAGGAACATTGCAGAAGATTCCACTGAAAAAATAAACAGTGAGATGGTTGAATTAATAATGAACTATAAAATATGCATTTAATGCATGCCCCAGAAAAATGTGCTAAATTCTAAAGCAAATATGTTCTGTGGTCTTCAGGAATTTTGCTGAACTTCTGTACTTCTGTGTGTGTGTCCTGTTCCTTCTCCCAGCAGAGTTTATGTCAACATTTATGTTGATGTCAGCAGGAAGGGATCAAAACAAATTGGTGAAGCTGATGATTTGTGTCTCCTTTAATTGGCAGCTTTTAAAATCCATGGTCTTGTAATGTTAACTTCTTGGTTTTCCCCTCAAAATCATATTTCATACATAATTTCATGAATACACGTAACATAAAAACAGGGTTTATATTTCAGTGATCAGGCTTTTCTGTCATTTTCATTTTAAAGCCTTTAAAGCTTGTTTTATTTCACTACTGTGGGATTTGCATTTTAAAAGGATTCGGTCTCACCCCCCTATTTTTCCCTGGAAAGTTCATGTCAAATTCCAATTGCAATGAAGCCTGTTCAGGGAAATGCTCATTCTGAGGAGTTATTTTTTGCCATTTTGCCAGTGCTATTGTAGAGCTACAGCAGAGAGCAAACACCATAAATATACCAAAGGTAAAATTGGAAAGCCCTGCTTGCTACTGCTTGAAGAACAATAAGAGTGTGATCTTTCTGTTGCTATATAGGTATACCTTTCCAATTTCTAACAAACACATTTAAACCTCTAAAATATTTCTTTTTCCAGTGATGTGAATTTAATGTTTCCTCATTTGTATTTTTTTTGATCTGGTGCTTCATTCAGGTTTTGCTCTCTTTGTCCTCTACCTATCTGTAAATTCCTGGCCATGTGACTGGCAAGACTTTTAAAGCATGACATGAAAATGGCCTGAGTTAAAACATATTTGTCTTTGGCCAGTCTGGAAATGGTCCAAGGTTCAGAGGAGCTGTTTTGAGTGGCAGCAGGCACATGAGCCTGGTTATCACATTGAATCATCAGGTGATTAGTGAGTGACTCCTGGATCACTGCAAACTCAACACACACAGAGGCTGCATTATGCACTCCACTGATTTTGTTCCTAGGAAAATAAACTTAGACCTCTGCTTTCATTTGTTGGTTTGGGGTTTTTTTTTTCCTCCCCTGCTCTTTTTTTTTGTCTCACACAATCTCCAAAAAGTCTGNTCAACTTCCAATTTTTAAAAACAATTTTCCTCTTCATCTGCTTTTTGCAGTTCCCTTCCCTTCCCTTCCCTTCCCTTCCCTTCCCTTCCCTTCCCTTTTCCCTCCCCTTTTCCCTTTCCTTCAAACACTGCCAATCTTCTGGTAAGTGAACTTTTTTTATAAAAGCATGTGTATTCATGACAGCTCTTCACAGCTGTGATAATCATAAAAAAAAATTAGTGTGTGAGCGTTATTCCTTCTTTCTGCTTGGGATAAAATAAGGATAGCCTACTTTTGGGAAAAAAAATATACAAAGGCCCTCATTACTAAGTGTATTGGACAATTTTCTCTTTATCTCTGCCTTTTCAAATTATGTCATTAAAATTTATGTTAGGCTTCAAGCTGGGGGACTAATGAAAAAAATGGGGTAGTTTTTTTTCTAACTTAACTTACAGTGGGATTTCAAAGATAGTTCTCTGAGAATCAAATCAATCACCTCTTTATTGTGCCTTCTCTTATCAACATCATCTAGGTTGCTAAACTCGATTTGCCTGAAGTTTTAGCAGATTAGAATTAGCACTTTTCACTTATTATTAACTTGCAGTATTTTTTTCAAAAGTAAAATTTTCCTTGTGGCTCCAAAAGCAGTAAAATTAGAGTAGAGTTTGTGACAAAGAACACTGCAGAAGATTCCACTGAAAAAATAAACAGTGAGATGGTTGAATTAATAATGAACTATAAAATATGCGTTTAATGCATGCTCCAGAAAAATGTGCTAAATTCTAAAGCAAATATGTTCTGTGGTCTTCAGGAATTTTGCTGAACTTCTGTACTTCTGTGTGTGTGTCCTGTTCCTTCTCCCAGCAGAGTTTATGTCAACATTTATGTTGATGTCAGCAGGAAAGGATCAAAACAAATTGGTGAAGCCGATGATTTGTGTCTCCTTTAATTGGCAGCTTTTAAAATCCATGGTCTTGTAATGTTAACTTCTTGGTTTTCCCCTCAAAATCATATTTCATACATAATTTCATGAATACATGTAACATAAAAACAGGGTTTATATTTCAGTGATCAGGCTTTTCTGTCATTTTCATTTTAAAGCCTTTAAAGCTTGTTTTATTTCACTACTGTGGGATTTGCATTTTAAAAGGATTCGGTCTCACCCCCCTATTTTTCCCTGGAAAGTTCATCTCAAGTTCCAATTGCAATGAAGCCTGTTCAGGGAAATGCTCATTCTGAGGAGTTATTTTTTGCCATTTTGCCAGTGCTATTGTAGAGCTACAGCAGAGAGCAAACACCATAAATATACCAAAGGTAAAATTGGAAAGCCCTGCTTGCTACTGCTTGAAGAACAATAAGAGTGTGATCTTTCTGTTGCTATATAGGTATACCTTTCCAATTTCTAACAAACACATTTAAACCTCTAAAATATTTCTTTTTCCAGTGATGTGAATTTAATGTTTCCTCATTTGTATTTTTTTTGATCTGGTGCTTCATTCAGGTTTTGCTCTCTTTGTCCTCTACCTGTCTGTAAACTCCTGGCCATGTGACTGGCAAGACTTTTAAAGCACGACATGAAAATGGCCTGAGTTAAAACACATTTGTCTTTGGCCAGTCTGGAAATGGTCCAAGGTTCAGAGGAGCTGTTTTGAGTGGCAGCAGGCACATGAGCCTGGTTATCACATTGAATCATCAGGTGATTAGTGAGTGACTCCTGGATCAGTGCAAACTCAACACACACAGAGGCTGCATTATGCACTCCACTGATTTTGTTCCTAGGAAAATAAACTTAGACCTCTGCTTTCATTTGTTGGTTTGGGGTTTTTTTTTTCCTCCCCTGCTCTTTTTTTTTGTCTCACACAATCTCCAAAAAGTCTGTGCAGATGGGAGGTGCATGCTCCTGCAGCTTTACAGCCAGGCCTCCCACTGGCATGGACAGCAGCAATTAGCCAGAAAAACAATGATCACATTATAACACGGACAGTTTTGCCAGGAGGGTGAGGGGTTTTTGGTTTTTTGGGGTTTTTTTTCGAGGAGAAAGCTCAGTTGAAGCTGT
This sequence comes from Alaudala cheleensis, assembly GCA_013398995.1. Classification (NCBI taxonomy): domain Eukaryota; kingdom Metazoa; phylum Chordata; class Aves; order Passeriformes; family Alaudidae; genus Alaudala; species Alaudala cheleensis. The sequence continues at coordinate 53,691 of VWYE01021116.1, read as the reverse complement.
TTGTTATGGACACTGCTTTATCAGCCTGTTCACTCTCTGCAATCCACTTTCATTTTAAACAGCTATTTAGAGCACTTGGGAAATGCAGTGTGGTTGGTAAATAGTATTGTTTTATGTGTTATTATAATAGGGGTAATGCTCCCTAACCCTTACAAATAAATTTGAAATAGAAAGAATTCATGACATGAACAAGCCAGTTCAGTCTCATGTGTTACCGTGGGTTGAGCTCACAGTTCAAATGAAGAGCAAATTAACCTAGGCAAGCCATAAAATTCCTTCAAACTTAACAATGCCCATCAAAATTCTTCCAGTTCAGACATTCATGACTTGTGTTTTAATGGATTTCAAAGTCTGGTTAATGTTAGGCTTCTTCTTTCCTCCCTCTTTTGTCCCTTTCTTTCCTCTCCTCTCTTCTCTCTGCTTTCTATTCCCTGCACAAATGCATCCTAATTTTTCCTGACTTCATCTGAGGCTGATTAGCATGTAGGAAACATTGGCAAAAATTTCAGTTTTTAAATTTCTGCTGTCCTTAAATTAGTCAAAGTGTTCCTAAAGCCACAAGCAACTTAAATTTACATCCTTTCCCTCAAAATTTGAATAAACCAGATTAAATTGATTATTATTCTGACGAGCCACCCACTTTTTTAAACTCTTTCTGAGCAGATGAATTTATACATCAGAGCTGTTTCAAGCTTTGGCAGTTTCATTTTGCTGAGGTTTGTGCCAATATTTCCTTCGGTTTTAGTCCAGATGGGTTCACACCCCTAAATTTAACTTTGACTTTCAGAATTGAGAAAACTCAGGCTCTCCACTGAAATTTAAGGAAAATGACCTGCACTTGAGAGACATCTGAAACCACTTAAACCCAAAGCTTGGGCTGCCTCGTATTTGTTTGAAATGTAGGCCAAAGGTATGTATTAAAGCCACAAAGATTACCTGTCTTTTGTCAGGCTGACCCAAGTTTCAGCTAAAACCCAGATCTATTTTCTTTGCCAGGGTTGAAAATGGTGCCTGTGGAAACATCAGAGCCTACACCCATTTTTGAGCACCACGATGGAGCAATTCACATCCCTTGTTTGTTACACAAGATTGGGGTGATGCTGTTTTCAGGTTCCTCTTGGAAATTAAAAAATGAAAACCCAGCCCAAATAATAAACTTATAATTCCAACAGTAAGCTTAAGCCATGCTGAGTAAAAAATCACGGGGTATTTTTTTTTCCCCAGTTTGTTGTTTTAACTCTGAATGGTCAGTTGACTCCTTTGGAATGAAGTGTGAATTAACAAAACAGTCACTGCATTTACAATCTCGTTATCAGGATGAATCTCCTCAGGAAGCACTTTCCTTGTGGGATCTCCTGCCTTTCCCAAGTTTGGCTATGAACAGATCTATGCACACACTTCTCCCTCTGTGCCTGGGGGAGCAGAAGGGCTGATCAGTAAATCTGGCACTGTGAGTTTCATTCTGCCATAAGTCTTCCCCTCCCAGAGGAGCCCTTTGTTACCTCGAGTAGGTGTGGGACAAACCCTCCAGGCCTGTTTTGGGATTTGGGTTCATGCCTTTCCTCCTGCAGAGAGTTCACTGGTAGCCTGTGCTCACCTGAAGAACAGTGGTCTTGACTCAAGATCCAGGCAGGGATTAGGAAACTTCCCCACGTTTATCTTGCAGAAAGCCCAGAAGTGAATTGTCCAGCACTTTGGAAGGTTGCTCCATGAGAGGTGTGAACTTGCCCACTTTGCTCAGGATACATGTCTTGACTCAGAGAAACATTAGATTTAAATGAATAAATCATAGCTAAGAGCTGCTCTTTTCCTTTCAACAAATAATTCTCACATTTCTCTCTCTCACTACTTGGGGCAGATCAAGTTTGTGTTTCCCTAAATCCACTCCCAATTCCTGACATGATTTCCTTGGTCTGTCCTTCTGTTCTTTAGCCATCAGCTCAGATGCTGATGCTCAAGCTGCCCAAATGTGTGCACTGAGCAGACAGAAAAACGGTGAATTCATGTTCCTCCAGAGGAGCAGAGCTCTGTGGACACCCACAAATCCTGGTGCACACCCATGCACAGAGGGGGAAAGCTGAGGGAGGCATTGTGAGAAACAAGAGACACCTCAGTGCTGTGCTCACTGATCTCATCACACCCAGGAGAAAGGAGAAAGTGGCTTTCCCTGTCTCTGATCACCTCACACACCCCCCTCCCACTGCACAGGCTGCAGCCACAGATCCTCTGTGGATCCAGGAATATCCCAGAAACCCATATTCTGCCAATCAAGTGACATCAAGGCTGGATGCCTGGAAAAGTGGGATTTTCTGGTGGATTTTCCAAGGGCCAGTGCATAAATGGAGTCTGAGACTGTGCAGGGTGCACTTAAATTCCCTTCTGCAGTTGCAGTGGCTTTTGAATGGCTGCTTTGCCATGTGTCTGATTGTCCTCTTAACTCCATTTTCCTAAGGGGCATGAGTAGAGTTTGTGTTTCATTTTAAATAAATGCTGTTTAACAGCTGCTCTAAGAGCATTGGAGGAGGTTGGTGTCTTTTTGCTCATGCTGGAGGACTGAGGGAACAGACAGATCAGGAGTTTTCACAGGTATCCAGGGACACCTGTGTGGTTTGGAACAAAATTCTGATGGCGAGTGAGATGTGCCAGTCAGTGTTAAAGCAGGGAACTCCACTGAGTGAACTAAAAATACCTTTAAAATCCAAATTGCCAAGGAGGAGGTAAGTGTTGTGTTCTCCTTATCTGCTCATATTGATTTATTTGTTATTTATAAGAGTGCAGGAAAAGAAGTTATTCAGCTATGATCTGTGATTTATAAATTGTTACCTTTAGAGTAAAAGGAGAAAAAAAAAACAAAGTAATGCCCTCCTTTATCCCAATAAAGAAATATGTGGTGTTCCTGCCCATGGCAGGGGGCTTGGAACTCCTTGATCTTTAAGGTCCCTTCTAACCCATTGGATAAACCTTGTGGACAGATAATCTGCAGCCACTCTGGTCCTTTTTGGTTTGGTGCACACTGGGGCTCAATTAAGGGCATGGAATTGGTTGTGCTGGGACACAGAGATCCCCTGTGGCACCTGCATGCTCTGTGTCCTAATTAGAGATGTAATTAGCACGGGGTGTGTGCACACCTTCCTGCTAATGCCTCCCACTGTTGAGAAAGCTGACTTTGTGTCATCTGAAAGCCACAGAGGAGTTCTGAAAACTCTTCTCTCGTGAGGAACTGAACAGGATGAGTTGGCTCCAAGCCTCAAACGACTGCAATAATTCTCTGAAGCTCTTCACTGCTTTTTTTGCTTTCTTCAAAGGCTTGAACACAGACTCAGTCCAAAAGTGCAATCTCAGCTTTAGCCTCACATCAGTTATATTTATAGGGACAAACTGCACAGTTCTCAGACTCCTCTGATTTTCAAGTGGCTTTCATGTACATCTACATCATCATGCATAAATTCCAGGAGATTCTCTAGTGCTGACAGCAGTTTTGTGTCTAGTTGACATGCACAGGAGTCCTCTGCGAATTCCTCTAGAAATTACTTATGTGAATTTGTTTGTTTGTTTTGAGTTGATACAAAGTAAACTTTAAATCTTTCTCTCTCCTAGTTTTTCATCATTTTAAGGTTAGTTCTTGGAGCAGAGTTCAGTACAAGAAACAGTCAGGATTTCTGCCAGCAACCTATCTGTGTTTTTAAAGACTGGAGTATTTTTTCACTTACTTTAGCAGTCTAAGAAGAACAAAGAGCAAGTTGTTATTTTTTATTGAAGACCTTACACATTTGGGCAGGGAAGAGAATGGTTTAGTTGCTGGTGACTTACATAAACTGAGGGCACAGCCTCTGCACTCCCTTTCACTGAGAAACATTCATAACATTTTCTAACATACTCTTTTCAAGTTTGAAAGTGAACAGGTTTGCTGCCACAGTGCCTAAAAGGACTAACAGAGCTACACAATAAACTGATATATTGTCTTTCAAAAGTATTCCAGTACCAGAAGGGCCTTCAGGAAAAGCATTGTTATCCATATTATTTGATAGGATTACCCAAATAATCTGTTTTACCTGTAGGCTTCCAGTTGCTGCAGTCTCACAACCTCTATGACTTATGCTTGCCAAAGTGAAAGAGGCTCAGAAGCAAACCAGCTTATGGCAGCTGAGAGGTGAGTACTGAGTTGTTTTCATCTCCTCACATGAGGCCAAATTTACCATGAATACAGTGCTGAAGAACAAGTCCACGTGGTTGAAAATCAGCTAAATTGTCCAGCCTTTCTTTATGTGCTGGCTTTCTGTCCTCAAAGAGCAAGACACATCAGACCTGGGTTCAACTCCTTGTTCTGCTAACGAGCCCTCCCCCTAGGACAAGTCCTCTTTGCATAACTCACTGGTGTGTAAAGGTCATTTTCCAGCCCTCAAGAGACATCACACATGTCTCATGGCAGAGAATCTCATGTCCTGAGGCAGCATGCCCACTTGAAGTTTGACTTCCAACTGGTGTGATGCTAATTTCTCTCATTTTTAATAAAGCAGAATGCCAGTGAACTGTGAATCCATGCTCACCATCACGCTCAGTTCACATGTTCTTCCCACAGCAGTGCTCCAGGAGCTCCACAGGTGGCAAATAAAAAAATCCAAATGCTGTGAGCACTCATTTATCCCCACCCAGTGGTTTGAGTACCTGCAGGCTTAGTTGGGAGCCAGCTCCTAATGGCTTTGAGGCTAATCCAGGGTTTTTGGGACTTCACTCGTGACAGTTGGAAAGAAATGCTCAGTGCCACTGTCAAATGCATTGGTCATTCACCAGCCCAATCCTGCAGCTCATCCACTGAGCAGAAATACTGCCTTGTGAGATGATCTGTGTTATTTTATCCCCAAAGATTAGAAAATGCACTGAGTGGAAAAAAAAGTTTGGGAAGGGCTATTTTATATAGCGGCCCTGTAGTCAAATTCTTATTGATGCTGAAGACACTTTTCCTCTATGCAATCCAAGAGGAACAAAATAATTCTACAGCTGTATGAGACAAGAAATATGATTTAAAGGACTTTTCTGAGTATTACGAGAACTTCTGGAGAAGTTAAAAAAAGACCTAGAGAAATGTGCCTTAAGGGTCCTTTCACATAAATATTTTCCCTTAAATTTCAGCCCCAAGATTAATTGTCTCCAGTCTCCAGCCTTATTTCCCCTGCATCAGAGAACAGTCCAGAAGCAAGCTCAGCATTTTTTCTTTTTTTTTTGCCTTCTTAGTGGAGCATTAATCTGTAATTTTTGTGATTTAATAACATGCCTAAAGAAGTTTTCTTGGCTAGGATCTGGTACACAGCTCTGGCGACATCCAATGCCCTTCCTTTCTCTGAAGCAAAGGCTTTAATTGTTCATCCTCTAATACCTACAGAGAGGCCACTCAGACTGATGGGATCCAATGTAAATAAATGACATTTGCTGCTGAGGTCAGCCCTCAGTTTGAGATTTTTATTTTACCCAGCTGCCTGAAGTGAGTGGCCAGACTGCATTCAAGGTTCAGGGAAAACCCAGTAGGAATTTATCAGTGAATTGAAGGGGGAACATGTTGAAGGCATCTGTGCTAAACTGCATTTTAGGGAAGCTGCTTTAACTTCAGCACCTTCAGGCCTTATGATGCCATCCTTCATGGTGGTAGTGTCAGCTCTGAGAAGATGGAGAGCTGGTAGCCAAAAATACAAAGAGATAATGTTAAACAGGATCCAAGCTGTAGGTGTGTGTATTTGACTTCTGCAGGGTGGCTTCCAGGGCACTCCTCTGCTCCTGCTGATGTCAGGGGGATGGAGGCTGGCATTCCTGTGGGAATGGGCTCAGCTTCCCACTCAATCTACCCTCAGGTGAACTCATTTAACATGAAGATCATGTTCATTATCAGTGCCTTCAAACCCTTGTCCTTCCCACCCTCACACAGCATTCAGATGTCCTGAAGATCTAAGCCCAAATGGCAAACCAAGGGACCATCCAGTTGTATGAGAGTTAAACTGTATTTGTGTAGTGATTGGGGTTTTGGGTTCATTCTTGCATTCCTTTCCCTTGTATTTCTGGTAAACATAAAAAAAACCCCAAAAACTTCTCTCGTTCATAAATGATATCAGTAATCCTATTATAATCTAATTTGCTTCATGCTACTTATGACATGTTTATTCTCTGTAATTCACTTGGCTTTAGTACTCAGGAAAGTACTTTAGTAAAGTTCACTTTGTTTTATTTTCAGTTCTTGCTGTAGATCTTTCATTCCAAAACTTCCCTGCAATGTTTATAGAAAATAAAAAAAAAAATCCCACAACTATGGATTTAAATGTTGAATATATCATTTTACACGAAATACCAGAGATATTTATAGGCAATACCTCTTTTAAAAAATCCATCTTTTCTTTATGGTCCTCCATGAGGACCTGAGAGTATCCATCTGGGATGCTCTGGGAGCTTCACAGATGGCACATTCCAGGCTGGACATCCTGGGGACACTGAGCTCTCACAGAACTGTCCTTCCCCATCAGCATCCTGGCTGCCCTCTCTGGCCTCTCCCGAGGCACATGGGACACTTTTGTTGCCATCTCCACGTGCCAGTTTGCTGGAGGAGGAGCTGCCAGCTCTCAGATATCCATCACACATCCAGCCAGAGCCACGTTGGATATTCATCAGGAACATCCTGACAAATGGCTGGGCAAGTGGAACACATCCCAATTGCTAGAGAGGCACTCCAGAGAGTCAAAACATTCCCACAAGGAGACATAATGTGTCACAAGAATTCCTGGGAACTCTTGAGAGGGTTTTTCTGTGATTGCTGGTGCTTCATTCTCCTTAAAGAATTGCTGTCTCTAGGATGTATTTACAAGGTGTCTGGTTCTGCAGATCTGCTTGCACAAAACTTCCATTTCTGCCACTTCACTCAGAAGACAGATTGTAAAATTAACTAAGAATAACACAGAAGCTGCTGAACTCTAAAAATCTTCAACTAACAGGCTTATAATATGATATTAATTATTTAATTATTTCAACTGAGCTCAGCTATACAATGTACACTGTCAGAGACCCTATTCACATCACAAGTCACTAAACATATTAATTGAGAGTTTTGGTTGGGGTTTTGGGGTTTTTTGGTTTTTTGGGGGGTTGTTTGTTTGTTAGTTGGGGTTTTGTTTGTTTTGGGAGGGCTTTTTTGGTTTTTTTTTTTCTTGTGGTGTTTGGTTGGATTTTGCTTTTTTTGTTTGTTTGGGGTTTTTGGGTTTTTTGTTTTGGTTTGGTTTTTTGTTTGGTTTTGGGTTTTGTTTGTTGGTTTGGTTTGGTTTGGGTTTCGGTTTTGGTTTTGGTTGTGGTTTTTTTGCCATGTGGTGTTGAACTCCAGTAATAACCAGGCTCTTGATATTTGGGAAGAGGTATTTCAGAGCCTACGCCCTAAATTATCACCCCTGACATTCTTAATTCTGCCCTGAGAGCAAATTGAGAATGATGGGTCCTGTGAGAATAAAATGCACTGGAAAAAAAATGACCTGTGCCATGATATAAATTGTGAGGAAAGAAATAGTTCTCTCAACTGTGTTTAAATTAGAGATGGGAGGGACATTGGAGTGCACACAGTGATACACTGAACAACTTGCCACTCTGTCAGATCCAGTGAGGGCTGAGGGAAAACAAAAACATCCCAGGAACAAACAGGTTTGGCTACCAGAGGCACTGAAATGAAGTTATATGAAGAATCTCCCTTCTGGCATTTCCCATATTCCCAGTGCTTGAGCTGGGCTGCTGCTGTTCTTCCAAATCTGTTTAAAAGAGGGGTGATTCCACATTTTAATTAAAAATATCACTGCCCACAGAGGGCTGGTTCAGCTGGGCTTTCTCCCCTGTTCTGGCCATGTGGAGATGTGGATGAGGAACCCCAAGACTCCAAAAGTCACTCCAGGTTTGCCCCTGCTCTGCACAGGGGATCAGAATTTCACCCTCAGTGCTGCTCAGGGTCAAGGCACGACTGGAGGAAGTGGAAGCAAACGGTAGGAAAGCATCAGCAGTAAACCTGTCCCACAAATCCCTGCTGCTTTTACAAGGGTGCAGCTAGGACAGTCAGTTGTTGTTACCTAATTAGGTGACTTTTACTGGGCCGTCAAAGGGAAAACTGATACCAAAGTGCATGTGAAGGGATGAGGGAATGGAAACAGTGGGTTATCAGAGTGGAAAATAGTCCTCATCTGAGGTGTGGGAGCAGAGACTTTCTGAAGGACAGCATATTTATATGGAGGAAGTAATTAGTGAATGCTAATTATTGGGGGTTTTGTCTTTATAGAAATGAATAAAACTGATCAAAACCTCATACCTACAAATTAAATACTACCCACATCAGTACTGTGGTTACATCTCCTCTTTCTCCAAAGAGCATCCTGACACCCTTTGAGGGTTATGAATCTCTTACTCATTTTCACAGAGCATAAATCAGAATAACTGAGTCAGGGGCAAGGTTTTCTCACATCGTCCCTGCTCCCTTTCCCGTTGGGGCCACCAGGACTTGACTGGAAAAAGATCTGGACAAGGCAGTAAAGAAAAATATTCACAAGTTTAGTGAAGGCAACAGAATTGGGAGGTAAATGCTGAGCAGATCTTTAATGCTGCTTTTAGCCCTCTCTGTGTCATCACTGAAACTCCTTACCTTATTGAGAAATGCATCTTTAAAAAGCCAAGCATGCACAAATACAGAATGATTGAATTGCTAAGGATGGAAAAGGCCTCTGTGATCACTGACTGCAGCCAGTGTGCTCACCACTGGCCCTGTCCCAAACGGCCACATCCACACCACCTCTGAACACTCCCAGGCATGGTAATTCCACCATGTCCCTGGGCAACCTACTCCTGCCTTTGGCCATTTCGTCACTTTCTTTTGAAGCTGAGCATTTTCCACAGTGGGGAGAAGTCTCAGTAGTTACCTGCTGTCAACTTTCTACTGTAACAGCAGAAAAGAGAAAATAAATTGCCAATTGATTTTTCAGCAAACAAATCAGTGGAAAATATCAAAGGGAAATTTCCACGTGGAGGTTACTTGGAAGTTGAATCACAAGTCCTCATTCTGCATTGTGGGTTATAAAAATCAGATATAAACTACTTATTCTGCAGTGATCCTTCTAGGAGACATTTACAAGGAGGAATAAATCCAAACTCTCAAATTAAAAAATAAAAAGTGCTTACAGCAATTTATCAATCTTTAATAGCTGTCCTGCTATTTAATATCATGTTTGAGGAGACTCACCATGGTTTTGTGGATAAACATTTGCTAAACACAGTTTGCTGCTTCTTTCAAACAATCAGGTTTCAAATGCAGCCCGAGTGTTTAATTTCCCAAGAAGCATTTCCATTTGTTTGTACAATGATTCACTCCTCTATCCTATTTCTGTATGTTTTTAAAATAAAACACTTTTTTCCTTTTTGTTTTTCTAGCTATGGGAATGACATTATGTGGAAGGGAACTGTCCCAGGAATTTCTCTCTGGCTGTGGTGCTGTACATACCCTTCCATACTCACCCTCCCATTCCTTAATTCCTACTGGCACTAAACATTATGTCATACAAGTAAGTAACATGGTGAGAATAACCAGATGAAAGTTTGTGTGAGATTTTTTTTTTCATTAATTACTGCTGTTTAAGGGCTCTTGTTTTAAATAGAAAGTTCTACCAGGACTATGGACCAAAGGAACTTTGATTAGCAAAGACATCCCACAGAGATGTGTTTAGGGGGAAAAAAAAAAGTCTTAGCTTGGGGAAAAATGTGTATTAACTTCTCCTTCATATCACTTTTAAAAAATTCATTTTTTTCTGTGTGTTTCAGGTAATGTTAATGTAGACTTTGCATCAATAGATGCTTTACAGAGCCTTTTCCTTCTGTCATCTCACACTGCAAAAAGCTGCAGTGATATAGCCAAAGATTATATATGTATATCTATATACACCCTGTGTTATGTATTCCAACTGCTCAGACATTCTGTCCTTTGAAGCTTAGTTATATCCCAAAAATCAGTTCTAAAATTGTACAAGAGCAGCCACACAGCATTTCCACTGCTGTGATTGAACCTGTTGAATTTCAACTACTCCAAGCACTGACATAAAGAAACACAAAAAGCTTTTGACTTTCGGATTGTGTTCATATGTCAGCATTTTTCTGTCACTGTTGAAACACACATCTTTGTGTTTTTATGATAAAATGCCATTGGTACCTATAGAAATGCCATAAAATGCCATTGCCATACAGCATCTTAAAAAAAAAAAAGTTAAATATCTATCAGCACTTTGATTTATGTGCCTGAGGCTTCTAATGCCTAAACCTCCCAGGCATGGATGTTGTCTTTCCTCTCTATTCCTGGCTGCTCTCCAGGAGCATAACCTGGAGCTTTCTTGTCTTCAATGCAAACAGAGAATGGCCCTGCAATTGGCCATTGGTGCAGGTGTGGAGGGAAAGCTCGGGGGCGTGAGGAGATGCCACGCAGTTCATCCATCACCAGCTGCAGTATCCAGGAGTGGAGGAGCCACAGCACTTCAAGCATTTCACACTTGTGGGGAGAAACCGCTGGGAAAAGTGATAATGAACAGATAATCAGCTGCAGCTCCTTGAAACCTCCCCGAATATTCCCCATTTCTCCTCCTCCTAGCACCGAGTCTGACTTCACTCCCCACCCAGCCTTTTCCAGTTTGAGTTTCCAGTAGAAACTTGGAGCTTCTTCCATAACGAGAAAACGCTGGGGTTTTTTTCAAGCATCAATTTCATTCCCTTTGAGGGCTTGAGAGACCTCCAAATTTTCCTCCTGAAAACGTGAAACTTTTACTCAAATAAAGGCATTTCAACCCTATCTTGCTCTCTAATCCTCTGTTTCTTCCACTAGCCTGGGAGCATCTCCCATAATTATTTACAGGAAGCTATTGTTTGGTGAATAATATGGACAGAATCTCCCTTTCACGTGCATGAAAGAAATTCTTGTTCCACTGCTGTAGTGTAATGGTTCTCTGTGCTGCAGCTGCTGTTTTACAGGCAGGAATAGAATAGAGTAGCACAGCACCCTAATTTAATGCCATGTACTGCACCACTCTGATTAATCCTAGATGGATTTGTCACATTGAAGCAATAGCAACTATCTTATTAAAAAGGTAAGTAGAGGTTTTAAGAGCTCTATTGAAAGTACTGAAGGAAAATCGTGTTTGTCACACATGAAATTGAAAATAGAATCTTACCCTGTTGCTTTTCATAAAATACATTTCTAGGTGGTAGTTTGTGGGCTTTCTTCCCCATTTCTTTCACAGATTTAATTCAAAAGCAAAGTGATCCATTGATTAGAGCCTTTGTAACAGCTTTGTGCTCTCAAGCTCTCACAGTGTCTGCCTGAACTGAGCTCCCACGTCCTCATTTGTGTGTCAGTGGCACAGATTTGTTCCAACTCATCCCCTCACCTCACTCTCTGCTGTCGTACTTTAAACCCCCTCTTATTTGTTATTGCAATCTGCACGTTCTCAGAACCCCTAATAAAGAGGAGCGTTTGGGAATGCTGGGCTTATCCAGAAAACAGATACGATCTAAGCAAACATGACTCTGGTTGTAAGGGGAAAACAAGCCAGCAGTGAACAAAAGCAAACTGTTCCTGAAGGAATGAGGCTGAGAGGAGCATTTGATGATCCTGGGCTCACCTAGCAGAGTTCTGCAGGCTGCTGTGAACTCAACACCCCATGGCTACTGCCCCTCTACAAAAAAAGCAGAGTTATTACACACTGACAGCAAAGCATTGCTGTTTATTTCTGTTTCTTGCTTTTCACTTCATTTTTAAGGTGTCCTTAGATGTGGAAGGCTGCCTGAAGATAGCAGAGGCTTTGAAACAATTGGTACTGAATGCATGAAGTAACCAGCTGAGGTCACCTAAATCACTGCAAAGTCACAGCCAAGAAATAATTATCCAAACCCCATCAGCTGTACACTAAACCTTACTCAATAGCAAGGACTGTGGATTTCTGAGGATGGAAGTATATTCCAGCAATTGGGAGTTCTCTAAAAGTGTCTCATGAAATACAAAACACATGCCATTAATCTTCACTTGGGGCTAAAGAACAGCTCTGATAATATCTGTGCTCATTACATTTTTCATTCCCAATACTGTTTATCATACAAATCTCTTGCATCATGAGTTTTCTATCTGTCCAGACGAGCAGACAGAAAACTTCCTTCTCCACGGAACAAAAAAGCCTTCCTTGGAATGAAAAATTACTCATTTTTTTTCGTGCAGCAGAGAGATGAAATGGAGAAACAAGATTCCACGTGCTTGAAGGAAGTTTCTAGCATGTCAGGATGCCAGAGGAAAATGAACCTCTTGGAGTAAATAATATGAAAAAGTGCAGTTGTCTGCAGGGGACAAAATGAGAAAACCAGCTATTTTATCTTGTAGCTCAGCAATAAGTTTTATACTCAACTAAACTTTTATATTGTGTGCTACACTAAAGCCCTGAACAAAGGAATACTGCCCATATGATTAATGAAATGCAATATTTCTTTACAATAAACCTTTTCCTCTGCTTTCTCTTGGAAGCCAGTAGCACTGAACAGATGGCTAGTGAGTCCATGATAAAGCTCTCATGACTATTGTGTAAGTGTTTAATCTCTTAAAACAAATAAGTTCCAGTGTAAATCCACAGGGCAATGCATAAATACACACAAACACACACACATGGATATTAACAGACACTTATAAATACATGTAGAGATATATATCAAATCAAATATCCATCATCAAGACATTTCTGTTGAGTGTAATGGAGAAAAAGTCTTTAAAGTTTCATAGATATCCAAGTAAAATGTGCAAATAGTAATAATGGTGAATATTTTTTTTTCTGTGATTTTTAGAAAATAATTCTACAGAATCTTGAATAGGCATTCATCAACTTATTACATTCTATATCAAGGTCACCAAAAGAAGATAAAATAAGCCATTTGTTGCTTGGGTAATTTTTAATATATTTTTTACATCTCTTTTTAATATTATAAAATATTTTAAGGAGTAATGTAGGACTTTCTTCCAAATAGATAATCTGCTTTTCAGTTCCCCACTGCTATGATCTAATGACATCTTTTGCTAGAGTATACAGAATTGGTATTAAAATGAGTATTTAAATTTAATCTGTAGCACTATTAAAGTCATAAATTTTAAGCTACACAAGAGGTTGGAACTGTCATGGCTATAGCTGAGCAAATAATTGGATCTATTAGTCACAAATTATTGTTTCAATAGATCTTTGAGTGAGTCATTATGACAGCCCTACTCTGTTCCTCTAAGAGCAATTAATAAATCAGATTCTATCCCCTTAAACAGGAGTGAAGAGGGAAAGCAAGAGCCAAAATCTGAGAAAAAGCAACATTTTCAGTTTTTGAGATGAAAAAGTAGAAGGCTCCCTCTTTTACTGGCTGGTCTGTATTGATCTATTAAACCTGCTCACAGCCATGGTAGAAGTAGCTGTCATTTATAGAGTTTTGATCCTACAAAGTCATTATTCCATGCTTTATTGAAGATGCTTTAGCTCCAAATTGTCTTACAAAACTCTTTCAGGGACTCATAAAACAGCAGTAAAAACTTCCCTCCCAGTACAACCTGCTAAGCTGCAAAAAGCTTTAAAGTGAAAATGGTTTTTAGAGGTTTGGGTTGGGTGTGTCAGTGAATAAAACCCAGACAAACAAGAAAACCATTTCTGCATAGGACTATGCTAGAACATTCTGTGTTTCCAGGATGTAAGGCACCCAGGAGCTCATCAACACTGCATTTGTACTGTTCCTAACAATTTCGAGGAGATAATTCAAGCCCTAATAACATAATTTAATAGTCAAAGGCATTCCTAATCTCCTTTTTCGCTAGCTTATTACTTATTAGCATTTCACAAAATTAATTATACTCCATCTTTGCTCAGATTTGAGGTGGTTGTTTGACAGTGTAATTGCACTGTTCTCCTTTTTTGTCTATTTTTGAGGGGAAAAAAAAAGACCTTTGCTGCCATGGTATTTTCCTGATTCCTCCCTTTTCTACATAAATCCTTTTCTTACTTGTCTGAGAATTGCTCAGCACAGGTTTACCTCTGAGTAGGGACCCTGATGATGACAGTAATAGAAAGAATAACGAGTTCAAGGCTAATGAGAGGCAGAATCACCACTGAGAGAGTATTTCACACAGTTTGAAAGTACTGCTCAGATGCTGAACTAATTTCATCTCTGGAATAAATGTTTCTTTTTCACCGTTATTACATCAGGGAGCTCTATCCCTGACGAGATATTTTTATGTCTTGGTTAATAAAGCATGATGGCTCTCCTTTCAGGTAGCTCCTCCTTCCCACAGCCATCAATTATCTCCAGCTTTACCTCCCCTTTTATTTACATTGGCAGGAACACTCCTTTTGTAACTTTGCAGTGCTGCTTTAAATGCTGTGGTTTAAGTCGTGGTTCTAAAGGAGCAAGCAGGAATGAAACCTCCAATTTCTGAGCATCAGATACAAAGCCTTTCCTATAAAGAGTTTGCTTTTTTTTGTTTTTTTTTCTGGGCTCTCCCATCTCTTGTTTCTTAGGAACAGTTGGATGAGGAGACAACAAGGGGACAGAGGAAGGGGTGTTTTAGAGTTTTATGTGTGATTTAAGACCTGCACAATGGTGGAGCAACCACAACCTCCAGAAGGACAGAGGTGATGAAGGGGCTGGAGCACTTTTCCCATGGGAGGCCGAGAGGGCTGGAACTGATCAGCCTGGAGGGGAGAAGGCTCAAGGGATCTCATCAATACCTGATGGAGCAAAGGAGACAGGCCCAGACTCTTCACTCTGGTGCCCAGTGACAGGCCAAGAGGCAGTGGGCACACACTGAAACCCAGAAGGTTCCCTCTGTCCCGCTGTGGGGGTGTTCAAAGAGTGGCACAGATTTTCCAGTGGGTTGGTGGGGTCTCCATCCTTGGAGATGTGCAAAATTAGAGGGACAAGGTCCTCAGCCATCTGCTCTAGCTTGAGCAAGAGGCTGGACGACACAACCTCAGCTACTCTGTGACCCTGACATTCTGTGCAAGAAAACACTGCTCAGGCCACAGGCATTTTTCAGAAATGCCTCCAGGAACCTGCCTGGCTTTGTAAGTTCTCAGTGCTGATGGGATGGGAGCAGCTGTGGAAGTCTCTTTTCTTCCCTGACCATGGTTCCTTGGCAGCTTCCCCCCAGAGATAAGTAAGTGAATCTCCCTGCTGGCAGTCCTTATGCCTGTGGTGAGCTATCAGGGGGGATATTCCCCAGTGCCAGCAGTGCCACTGGTGTGGACAGAGCCCAAACACACACCAAACGTGTCCTGAAGATCTCTGAACAGCTTTTCCTCTGAGTCCTGTTGGGGTTTCTGGTGGCAGAAGCTCTCCCCCACTGGAATGCAGAAATCACCATCTCATTTTACTGCCCGGCAGCCATCAGTCAGATGAGGATAGCACCTCCCCTCCAGGGAATCCAGCATCCCTGCAAGCTTCCTGACTCCGGCTCCTTGGAAGCTTTGGCTTTCAGGCCGGCCATAAATCTCCAGGCAAACAGTCACCACCAGGTGCTGAAGAAACAGGAGGAGGTTTCAAAGGCTCTCTGGTGCCAGGGCATCCGGCACACTGAAAGGGGAGGAGAATGTGGGAAAGCTCGGGACTTCCTGCCATTATTTTAAAAAGCCCCTGAACTGTCAAGCACGGGAGAAGTGAGGCACTGTAACAGCCAGCACTCTCACCTCCCAGGGGAAAGAATTCTGCAGGGCTTCATTACATCTCCAGATACAGCACGAGCCCCCACCAAAACACCTGCCATTCCTAATTCAGTCCTTCAAGCAATCAACCCTTTTCTTGAGGCAAAAGATTCTTTTGGTTGTTTTTTTTTTTCTAATAAAAGGGGTGGGGGGGAGGGGGGGAAGAGCCCATTCATCTCTAAAATAATCGACTTTTTCTTTCTGGTTATTAAATAAAGTATATATACTTTATATACTTTTATATATAAAGGCAATAGAAAGCATTTCGATTTTATGTTACATATTTTTGGGGATTCATTCTAAATGAACTTCCATGAGAGCACTGGATGATTTCATGATCACCTTACCTATTGCAGCACTTCAGCACCTTCATGTGCTTCAAATCAGGTGTGGATCTGATCTTTCATACACCTGAGACATTCATACCTCACTTACTGAGCTGTGTGATAAAGGAAGTAAAAGATAACCTGAGGAAATTTGGTAGAATGTCAGTCTGGGAACAAGGAAGACTCCCCCAGCCACAGTCGTTTGAGTGGTAGTAGTTTAAATACTACTCCTGGGTTAATTTCATTTTGGGCAGCAGGGAAAGCTGCATTGCAGGCTTTTTCAATGTACCATAAAAATTGTGTGTTAAAAAAACCCCATAGATTTGGGGTGCCAGCCAAGATAATAAATTAGGGGCAAAACTAAATCTAGTGCCCAAATGCAATCCATTTTAGGCTCCCAAAGGAAGAGTGGCTGGAGGCTGCAGAATTCCCCTTATCAGACCACTGAATCATTCTTGCTCTTGTGTGTCACCTCTGGGGAAGACTGAGATAGAGCAAAGACGGGGAAGTCGGTATTTAACCCTTTTATCTTTTTATGCAGATGGATGCAAATATCTCATTATGCTGCCACTTCTCCTAGTTTCAATTGTAGTCCTATCTGGTCACTTCACCAGTGTGGAAGCTAAACTAAGAGCATGAAAGGACTTTTAATTAGCTTTTGTTAACCTAAAGATTTATTCTTTAAACAAATTTAATAACATGCAAAGAGAGTCATGCCAATTACCAACACAAATATGTCTTACCTTTCCCATACAGTTCCAACCTCTAACAGAATTTCTTGCATGAGAAACATGTCAGTTTAAGTTCCAGAACAAGACAAAAATCACTGATTCAGCCCATCTCCTCCAGAGATTGTTGCTCTCCTGTGCAGAAGAGATGTTCAGAAACAAAAATGAATGTGAAGCTGCAACAAAAAGTCTGTAAAGTCTCTCTGAATAGGAAGAAGTCATCAGCTGCTAGCTGAGAATCTAAACAACCAATCAGCTCAATTGCTTTATTTGCAGGTTTTCACCTTTCCTTCCTTTCTTTCCTTCCTCCTCCTTGCTGCTCACAATTCTGTAAATGCTTGCAAATTGACTCTTTTTAAATTGTTCTTTTAAGAAACCCCTCCGCTGAAATATTCATGTTTGTTGGTTTATGAATTATTCATATGTTAAATGGTGACACCTGTATTTAACTGCAAATCCCAAATTAATTGGGAACACTCCTCAACGGTGCTTGTTTTTCAGCTGTGCTGCTCAGCACTGATGTTAAACTCACTCAAAACCTCCTTTAAAAGGATCAAGACCTGCTTCCTAATATAAAAAAAATACAGGAGTAAAAGAAAAGCAGCCTGATAGCTGTATGACACTAAGAGGTGAACCACTGTCAAACAGAATTAAAATGACAGACTGCAGTTCTCCAGGCAATCACACAGGTGTTCCACCTTAAACCTGCCTGTAGTTCTATTGCCTCGCATCACTCAGAGGCACTGAAATACTGTGCACATGCTTGAGAGAGCTTCTTACTGAGCTTTGTCCTCAAGAATGTGTCCAACCATTCCTACACTTGCTCATGGATCAAAATCTGGGCAATTCAGGGTTGGAGGCACTGCTAAAAACTCTCGCTGCCAGTGAAAGCAGTGAGCACCCACAGCTAAACTTCAATTCTGTCACAGCAGACAGAAGCATCTGCTTTCAAAATGAGATTTTCTGCCCAGAAGGCTCCAGAGATGAGTAAAGAATTTCCCAGACTTCTTGTTCCACATGCACTTTTCTATTATTTATGATCCTAATTCGTTGTGATGCTTCATGTTAATGCAAAGGTATTATTTCTCTGTGTATAACAGAATCATAAATATTTGTACATAAATTTATATATATTAGGCATCTCACAGGTAGAGATTTACACTTTCTTAGGTCAAAATGGCACACACATGTGTGTTTTTTTCAAGGTAATGTGAAAATATTGGGCAATTTAACTGACTGGAACAATCTCAGTCATGTCTGATTGAATGGCTGCCCACCTCTTCAGGTGGAAATAAAAGCTTTTGTTAAAGTACAGATGAATTACTTCACTTAGACCCTGGGAAAAGAAAAAAAAAAGAAAAAAAAAAAAGGGTATTTTGGCTGGGCATTTGTTCNTTCCTTCCTTTCTTTCCTTCCTCCTCCTTGCTGCTCACAATTCTGTAAATGTTTGCAAATTGACTCTTTTAAAATTGTTCTTTTAAGAAACCCCTCCGCTGAAATATTCATGTTTGTTGGTTTATGAATTATTCATATGTTAAATGGTGACACCTGTATTTAACTGCAAATCCCAAATTAATTGGGAACACTCCTCAACGGTGCTTGTTTTTCAGCTGTGCTGCTCAACAGTGATGTTAAACTCACTCAAAACCTCCTTTAAAAGGATCAAGACCTGCTTGATATAATATAAAAAAAATACAGGAGTAAAAGAAAAGCAGCCTGATAGCTGTATGACACTGAGAGTTAAACCACTCAGACAGAATTAAAATTGAGGACTGCAGTTCTCCAGGCAATCACACAGGTGTTCCACCTTAAACCTGCCTGTTGTTCTATTGCCTCACATCACTCAGAGGCACTGAAATACTGTGCACATGCTTGAGAGAGCTTCTTACTGAGCTTTGTCCTCAAGAATGTGTCCAGCCATTCCTACACTTGCTCATGGATCAACATCTGGGCAGTTCAGGGTTGGAGGCACTGCTAAAAACCCCTCACTGCCAGTGAAAGCAGTGAGCACCCACAGCTAAACTTCAATTCTGTCACAGCAGACAGAAGCATCTGCTTTCAAAATGAGATTTTCTGCCCAGAAGGCTCCAGAGATGAGCAAAGAATTTCCCAGACTTCTTGTTCCACATGCACTTTTCTATTATTTATGATCCTAATTCGTTGTGATGCTTCATGTTAATGCAAAGGTATTATTTCTCTGTGTATAACAGAATCATAAATATTTGTACATAAATTTATATATATTAGGCATCTCACAGGTAGAGACTTACACTTCCTTAGGTCAAAATGGCACACACATGTGTGTTTTTTTCAAGGTAATGTGAAAATATTGGGCAATTTAACTGACTGGAACAATCTCAGTCATGTCTGATTGAATGGCTGCCCACCTCTTCAGGTGGAAATAAAAGCTTTTGTTAAAGTACAGATGAATTACTTCACTTAGACCCTGGGAAAAGAAAAAAAAAAGAAAAAAAAAAAGGGTATTTTGGCTGTGCATTTGTTCATTAGATCCAGATGTACATTATTAACTGTCCATTGCTGCCTTTACTAATAAATCATGCCTGAAGGGTTTTGTTTTGCAAGATGGAGAGGGAAGAGTGCTCTTGCTTGTTTTGTCGTTGTTGTTGTTTTTAATCACAGTTGATTTCTTGGTTTGGTTGTGTTTTGTTTCCCATTTAGGACCTGCTGGCAGCACTGGTGCAATAGTGGAGCTTTGAGAACAGAGGTGTGAGCTGTGCCCAGAGCCACAAGGTCAGAGCAGAGAGTGCACACCTTGTGCAGGGGAGAAGTAAAACCGGACCAAAAGCAGTTCCCTACACGGGATGAGCTGTTTGTGAGCACCCACCCAGCAGCTGAGACACAAATGCTCGTGTGTGTGTTCTTCAGTGCACACGAAAGCAGCTGCATTTAGCAGAAAACCCCAACACCATCAGCTGCTCACTCCTGTCTCCTGGGCACATCCCGTGCAAGGTGAGCTCTTCCACAATCTCACATTTTCCCCGGCTTTTCCATGGAGGGAACCCATCCACACACCCCCCAAACGCCACCAGCTCTGTTGTCTGAGCCGTTTGTCCATGGAAACGCACGCTCATCTCTCGTTTCTGAAGGTGTTAAGGATGTGAGGAGCACTGATCTCCTGCGGAGTGCTCAGGGAATTTGCAGCCCTTGTGACAGCAAGATGGAATGTGCTCTGTGACATCCTGCAGAGCTGGACTTCGTGTCATTCTGTTTGTGACCTATCTTGTCTTTTCAATGCTGAACTCTCTCAGAGGATGGATGGAGTGGGTTTCTGACACACAAAGCCCCTGGTGTTTACAGCGTTTTTTCACATGTGTAGCAACATTCCACAAACATCATGTGGTTATAGAGCATATTTCTTACTCCGTTTTATTAAATAAAACCTGACATTTGAGATGTTTAGAAGGCATTATTCCTGTTTTGAAAAAGACAGCAGTGATTTTTCCTGAAATACACATTTTTTATGACAACCACTTGTGCTCTAACTGAATTATTTTCCAGAGCTAAAATCATAATTTTATTGAAACCTTCTCCTCCCCTGGAAACATACTTTTCCTGAACATTTTGGAGGTATTTATTTCCCTTCTCTTTGACTGCCCTTCCAGACAGACCAACAGTTTTTCACTCTCTTGCCTCTGTTATATTTCCACCAGCAATTAATAGGCCATCTAATGAATTCTATAGATGTGGAAGACAATTACTCAGGCAACTATTTCTACTGCCCCCCCTACACTTCTCAGCCACCAAGATTCCTCCTTCACACATGCTGTTTAAAGACCCTGGGAATATGGAAGCACAATCTGGGCAAAGGTGCTTTATTTACCATTTTCCTTTGCTGGAGGCCTTTATACTTGGACACAATTAATTCCATAGCATTAAACTGATTTTTACCAGCACCTGCCATCACACAATGTGAAGCTCTGCTTCTCAAATTTGTCCCCATAGTCACTTTTAAAATCTAAGTGGCATCAGAAGGGATGGAGATCTGTGTGGATCCTGGATGCCCTTGCTTGAATCAGCTGTGCCACAAGCACACAAGCAGCTGTGAGAGAAGGGCAGCTAAGCTGGTTAAACTACAAGTACAACTTGCAGAGAGTGAATGCAGCCTGCATTTTTATTAAAAAAAAAAAAGCAAAACCCCAAAAAACTTTAAAACCCCCCCATTATTGTAATCCAGGTCTATGGCAAATTAAACATATTGCAAAAAGGAATAGAGTCTGCTTTGCATAAGTTGGCTAAGGTTGGAGATAACAATAATACTGAGATATTTTCTGATGGAAAATTCTTCAGTTTCATCTTTTCCTGAACACTTTGATTACAACAGCAAAAAGAAATAAAATTGAGTACATCAGCTCACTGAGATAATTAGAAAACAACCATTTTTAATAAGAATTACAACACACTTCTAGTATGCTTTTACAGTCCTGTATTTCAGGTCTGCTTCACTGTCTTTTCCATAAGTAACAGGTGCTGATTGTTCCTGCAGCTTGTGTCAAATACTCAGGTGGGTAAAGCCATTAGCAGTGTCCCAGGGTGCTGAGGGAGCATGGCTGATATGTCAAACAGGAGTTACTGGTTTTCTCCCTGCAGAAATAAAAACATCTAGCCAGGGCAAAGAAAAGTGACACTTGTTAGATATCATGTTTAACCCCAACCTTTTTTTTTTCAGGGTTTTTGGCACGTCACTGTTTATCACCCTACTTTATGCAGCAAGGAAACACATTTACAGCCTCCTGGCCCTTTGCATCATGTCTCTGAGTACAGCATATAAATTTATGTGTGTGCCAGCAATCCCTGTGCATCCAGTGAAATCCACATGGAAATGTCCGTGCCCATATTCCATCACATTTATACATGAGCACAAGGCTTTTAGAGCAGACCCTGCTCATCATTTGGGGGCCTCCCTTTTCTGTGATCCAGCCTGTGATGGATTTGTCATTAATAGGGCCCCAAGAGTTTGCACTTGACTTTGGAAGAGGAGCAGGCGGCAGTGCCAATTTCTGAGCCACTGCCATGCAGTTTGTTGTGCTGCACACATCCAGGCACAAAATTCTGGGAGAAACCAGCACCCAGGTCCAAAACTGGGCCTCTGTGGGCAGCAGGCTTCAGTGTGCATGTGGCAGCAGCAGCCCTGAGCACGTTGCTGAGGGTAATGGATGGCTCAGGGCCGAGCTGTCAGCGTGCTGGAAGTGGAAATGCTGGGGCATTTCTTCACCCAAATAAGCAGTGGGTTATGATGCACACATGCCTTGGCAATGTGCCTTGGTTTGAGTCATTTAGCACAAAAAACCCCTTCCTTTTTGTCTAAGGTTTCGTTCAGCTGCCTCCCAGCTCCCTTTATGGCAGCAGATTCCTACCCATCAATGCCCAGCCTTAGTAGGAAGATACATTTCCCTATCAGAATTTAATTTCAGACAGACCTTCATTTGCTGTAACTCAAAGATGCCAGGAAACTTGGGAATAGTGCCAAGTGACTGTCACTAATGCCTTGAAATGTCATTGCAGCTTCCATCACAGGATTTTGGACCCCATTAGGAACATCAGTGAAGTCTATGATCAAGTGCATGACATGCTCATGAAACACTGATGGTCATCTCTAACATTGTGTAGGTACTGGTACAGCTCAGTGGAAACCCTGTCCTCTATAATTTCAGAATGACAAATTTTCTTACAGAAGAAACTCAAAATATGGAGAGTTAAGGAACAGACAGGAAATCCTTTGGCACAGCCAAGGTAATTCCTACCCTGCAGTTGCCCTGCGTTTCTTTCCTTAACACTAAACTGGTTTTTATAAATGAGTTTTAATTCAATAGAGTTTAAAAGCTTTCTCCAGGGTTGATGTCTTAGAGGCTGGTCTGTGCAGTGCTTGAGATTTGAGACATCATGTGATAAATAAACACTTGGATGATCTCCTCTTAGGTACTAGTAGAGGTGTCCCTGGGGTTTGTGTTGGAACTGGCCATCCTTCTGCAATTGCTCTCTGAGAAAACCATTCAAACAAACCCTGCTCTCCTCTGCATTTTGAAAAAAAGGGCTCAACTGCCACCCACCAAAGGCGAAATAGTCGAATCCTGTAAGGTTTGGGCAGCACACATTAAAACTTGCACCAGCCTGTCAGTGCTTTGAAATGCAGCCCCAGAGGCTCCCTTCCCAGAAGTGGGAGTCAATGCCCTGAATGTCCTTGGAGCTGGTGCAGAGCCAAGCAGTGCAAATTGTGGAGATGCTAATTTATGTCATGTGCACCCCAGAACTTGCAGTCAGCAAGGTTGAAACCATTGAGTTGTTTAATTCAACCTTTATTTTCTGTTTATAAACATTTACAAGATGTGCACCCTTGCAGCACCTGGACACACTCTGCAATTCCACGGACTGGAACTGCATCCACTGGCACTGGTAATTTCACTGGGAATTTGTTATTGTTTCTATTGTCTTGTACACGGTCTGAAACCACTGGAGAGACAGACTTTGTCACAGGGAGCTTAAAGTTTGGACAAGCAAATTTTTCCAAGTGGAACAACAAGGCATTATGAAGTTTAGCCCTAGCAATTTCAGAATTTTTTTCCTCCCTGGCTTTTAGTATTAATAAAACCACAATTCAAACTAATGAATTTACTCAGTGAAGCCCAAGGCCAATAATAGACTCAGCCTTTGCATAAAGCTGAGAATGGAACAATTTTTTTTTTAATACTTACACAGCACTGATTCCCTAAAAGAAAACCATATGTCAGGTATCAGGGGTATCTGTCTGTAATGTATATTCTTGTAGAGCAGACAAATCTTGATCTATGCAGCTAATGAGTATTTCACTTCACCTCCAGGAGCTGCAGTTTATGTTTCTGAGTAACTCCTGAGTTACTCACAGTCTGAGAACTGTGAAATTACACTGCCTGCAGCCATGGGGGTGTGGAGCTCTGAAATGAAGTGTCCACTGCTCCTGGCCCACTAGGATTTCATTTCAGTATTGGATAGAGAAATAGCATCAGGACTTCTGTAAAGGGTATTTCCCAGTGATTACAGGGGATGCTGTGAAGCATTTCTGAGTGTTGTTGTGGCTGATGCAGGCTGGGAAGGCAAAGCCAAGATCCTGTTCTGTGGCAGAAAAAGAAGTAAAAGAGAAGTGGCCAAGTGTCAGATTTAAGATTTCAAGGCTGAAGTCAGGCAGCAGAGGTGAAGTAAAGTCTTTCTGAACATGTTTTAGAACTTCTGTTGAAGTGAACAGCTTTATTAGATTTCATTGTTTCATGGTGTGTGATGTCACTAGAAATTTTGGATGTGAGTATAAACTGATTCCTTTAAATTTGGAGAACAACTTTTTCCTCATGCATTAGCCATTTTTGACTGGATATCATCCTGGACTACACATATTTGGACATTCTTACATCGCAGTAAAGCAATTTTAGAACCTCACATGCAGCAGGATTTCACTGCTAAGGTTCACTTGCTGTCCTCAGAAAGCACTTAAATGCCTTCCCTTTTAATACATTGGTTTTTCTCACAATTCCCTTTAAGCCAAAGCAAACAGTATCTTTAGATTAAAAAGCAAAACAAAATTCAAACCTGCTGTAGTTTTCCTTAACTCACAAGAATCTAAAATAAGTATAGTGGAACTAAGCCAATCCATAGGATCTGCCTTGGTCCTGTGAAATTTCCAGCTAGCATCATGAATTGCAAATGGAAAGCTGATATTCAAGGCTGGAAGGTCCCAAAAGAGACAACTAACAATAAAGTGGGGAAGACAGGAACTATCTGCAAGAATACTGCATCCAGATTTCCAGGAGTCTGTCCACAGTGAACAGAAAATCTTGAAAGCAAGAGCTGGAGCAGCCAGAGTCTCTGTGGATGTGCAGCAGGGCTGCTGTGTCCACCAGAGGTTAAAGTGTTGTGAAAGTACTGTAGCAATTAAAACAAAAGAGAGATTCGGGGCTGCTTCTCCTGTCAGGTGCAGAAGCAGCTCCCATTTATCTCCCAAGGAAAACAAACTCCTAAACACCTGTAGAAATGCATGGAGAGACATGGATTATCTCACCTGTTGTACCACTTGTTAGCTACAGGGCCTGGGGGTTTGACTTGCTTTAAAAAATAGTAACAGATTGCTGTTTTATGTTTATGTTCATTGTCACTTGAATCACTGGGAATCATTTGTAAAGAAGGTGAGAAGATTGTCCCTTTTAATACAGTTCTTTTCTCATGCCAGACACATGTGGCTGAACCTCTTCAAACTCTGATTAGGGGGGAAAAAAAATAAAGGATGTGCATCAGTCCTACAAAAGTGATATCTGCAACAGAAAACCTCATGTGTGCTTAGGGCAAATCCTGACAGCAATATGTGCCTGAGAATAGCAGGGAGAAAAGTGAAATGGACGTGAGAAGAGCTTTATATCACATAACATCAACAGTTCACACACCAACATTCAAAGCTGCAGTTAGAGAGGCATTGTTTTGCATAACTCAAGCAAAATTCCTGGATGCATTCTGCTTTCCAGAAATCCAGCTGACTCTGGTGTTTTGTCAGTGGGCAGTGACTGCGAGCAGGGGATTTGAATAAATATTTATTTATGTACAACTATGTCATCTGCTGGATGCTTCATTATTTTCCTGGCCAAAGGGCCGAATAAATGGGAAGAGCAAAATGCATGAGTGAAGGTGTGACTTGTCACTGTTCTGGTTTCCTGACAGTGAAAAAAACAAGGCAGTGACACAGAAATCCTCACCCACATCATGTCAGTGTCCCACATTGGTCTCACTGCTGCCACTACGTCCCCAGGGTTACCACTGAAAAACTGATTAAGCTGAAAGAGCTCATTTTATATATACATTTCTTTTTTAATTGCAATTTTTTTCTTATGAAATGTACTCTAAGATTCAGAGAAAATATGTTGTTTCTTAAAGCCACGTTTTGCTTATAGCATTTTGCAAGGGTTCAGATCACACAGTGTATGTACTCCTTACTCCTTTTTAAGGAGGTGATTTGGGGAAGCAACTCAGGCCCCATTTGAAGCCTCGGTTGCTGTGGCAAATTCACCTTTTGCTTCAATGGTACTGTAAGCAACACCATGGAATTCAGTGCAAACAGCCAGAATGAAGGTTGAACACCTCTCAAATGCCCTTAACCTGGGGCAAGAGGCTTTTTTCCTGTCAAGCCTCTCAATTCCTGACACCTCTTCCTGTCACAGCATCCACGTGAATTTTTAATGCCATTTTCATCCTGCTGGTTGCTCTGAGCTCCCTGGCTCATGGGCAGTTTCTGGATAAACGACACAGGAAGATCCTTGGGCCTTGCTGAGGATGAGTTTTAAGAAGAGCTGGGTTCCAGACACCCTCCAAAACAGCTGAAAGCTCTCAGGTGCTGCCTGATGTCTGAGTTAGTAGCCAGCTCTCCCTGGCACATGATGCAGATGAGTGATGCAGGGCAGAAGAAAACCCTCCAAAAGGCACCAGCTCTGGTAAAAGCTGAGCTGCCACCAGCACATCTGACTCATCTCCTCATGGATTTATCAGCCTGGACAAGCACATGGCTCTTGGTCCTGCCCCCCAGCCTGATGTGGCACTGGAGGGGTCTTTGTCTCCCAGGCTGAGAGGGGACTGGAGGTGTTTATAAAACAATTAGCAATAATTAATGGCACATCCCAGGGCATTCACGTGTTTGCTCTCCTTGTACCAGAGGTCAGCTTGTTTCACCACACTTCTTTTCCTCGTTTCTTTGTCAATATTTAGCACACATCAGACAGAACAATGACGGTTTGCAGACAGTGTTGTAGCCGAGGAAAAATGAAAAGAGGTGAATCGTTGCAGAGGAAACATAAATAGACCCTGAAGAAAGGACAGACCATCCTAATCACGATTGCCGTGCCTGCAAGATAGCAGGGAAGAGGGCAAAAATCTCCTCGTGAAAAAACTTGGCTCTGCATCTCCAGTGCACTCACCCCTGTGGGATCTTGTGCTACTTATGAGTTGCTGCTTTTTTATTTGACAGCTGAAATGTAGAAAAGGAGGAAATTCTTTTTTTTTCTAAAACAAAAAAGGTATCAAGTTACCAACAGATTATAGGAATGATGATGGCAAATCAAACATAAGCAAAATGATTCTAAATTAGCAGAAAAACGAATTAGCTTATCTAATTTATCTTCTTTCCAAAGCTGAGATCACCTCATGCCCTTCTGTGCAGCAGAAGATTGAGATTGAAGAGCTCTTTTCAGCAAAGGTTTCACCCTTTGCTCTGCCTGCTTTTTTCTGGATCTGTCATTTTATTGTCTTCCTATTCTTCTCTCATTTTTTTACTCTGCCACAGCTAGCCTGTATCATCAATGGGAATAAAAGTAAAAATATCTGGTTTTCCAAATAAATGTAATAATTTTAATGGTTTAAATTCATTCAAATAATTTCAGATATCACATGTGGCATGTGATTTAGAACACCACAACTTACAGCTTCTCTATCTTCTTTAATCAAATTGCAGTTACAGTACTACTTAATGCAAACTGAAACATGAGTTATTTTCAGCTCTTGTTGCAACAGCTTAAATGTGAAGGAAAAAAAAATAAATAAGAAAACCAAATTGTAATAGTGTAGTCAATCTTGACAGTACAGATTGCCCTTCAGTCTGGTTTTCCTCCTTAGATTTTCCCAGAAACTTCTTTAGTCCTGCTGGTGTTTGTTTTTTTGTTTTGGTATTTGTTTTTTTTTTTTCTGTCATTCCCAACTGCCAAAAAACACAACTTCAGTTACACTGGGGGTGTTTCCCCAACAAAAAAATGACAGATTGCTGCTTCCCCTACCCCTCCTGCCCCATGCTTGTCATGACACTGATTTACTTAAGGAAAGGAGGAAAATGGTGTCTGAGGAAAACTGTCTCTGATCTGAGCATGGCCTCAAGAAATAAGAATAAAGTGTTGGATCTTTGTCAGCTCTACTGTCTTGGAGCAAGCCTCAGTATGAAAGCTCACACCACTATTATTGCTGCAAAAAAAAAGTTCTTTTCTTAATATTGTCAAGACCTTTTCTCAAATCCTACTGATTTCCTGCCAACTGCCTTTTCTTTACCAACAACAGTGCTTAAATCTCTGCAGGTCTGACCACCTGCAGAAGCCACTGGCTGTTGAAGTTGGGGAAAAAAAAAATAACAACAAGTAGACTACATTTCCCAGGATTTAATTCCAAAAATCTTGCACATTTAAAGTGCATGTGTGTTCTCAGTGGAATCAATGGGAGCACTGAAGATGACTCAAGGTAAGCAGATGTGTGACTGGTGGGATCCCAGCCTGGAATTAAGACAAGCTTCAAGAAGTGAAAGCTGCAGCAGGAGGGGAAATCCAAGATGACAGGAGCAATAAACAGCAATAATATGGTGCAGTCAGCCTCAGACACGTGTGCATCGTGACCATCAGTACACTGCATTTCAAACTTAAAAAATAAAAGCTACAATGCATCCCAAATCAAAAATCATTTTCTCTTCTTAGAGGGGGATACCTGGAGGCACAGGGGCTGAGTCGTAAGGATGGAGTCAAAGGAGGAGAAAGCAGGTTTTTAGAAAGGCTGTTGAGAAATAACCCTTCAGATACCATGCTCCCTACAGGACACAGAAACAACAACTCCAAATTTCAGCAACTCCATAGCAAAGGTGCTGTGACAGCAAAGAGCAATTGTGTGAGAGGTGACCTAACAGGCAAGAAGAGGTGAATTTGAATGTGTCCTCTGAAGCAGGACAAGCAGCAAGCTGCAAACCATGAGCCAAAGTGAGGGTTCAGTGCAGAGGTGCCCTTGGCCACAGTGAGGAGGAAGGAGGGTCACCTGTGGCATCTGCACCTGAATGAGCACTGGAGGAGGCAGAGAACAGGAGGTGAGAACCACTGGCAAAGCCAGGGACAGTGAGGGCATGGGTGAACATCTCAGCTCTCCCAGCACTGTGTGTCACACTCAAGAGTGCTTAAAAACAAATACAGCAGTGTAAGACTGAGGATGGACATAACGAGAAATCGCCAAAATGTTTTCTTTCATTTTGATTGATTGGAAAATTCTTCCTTGCCACTCATCTACTTGGCAGTTGCAATCAACAGATAATATAATATCTGAAAGGAAGATTAAAACAAAAAATAAAAGGAAGAAAACAAGGGCTGCAATTGTTGTTACAATATCCCCTGATCCACAGCACCCTTTTGGAGGATGATACTGGTCTGACTGTTTCATGTAAACATTGCTGGTACCACGCTGGTGTTTCAGAGCTGATGCTGTACCTCCCGTTGATTTCTTTACAGCCAGAACTCCTCCTCTCAAATGTCCAGTCTCTGGGGTCATTCCTTTGTTGTTACACACATATTCAACACCCAAACACTTAGCAGCAAGTAAACACTCAGATGTCAATATTCATTCTGATCGTATTCCAGTGATAAGAATTGTGTTTGTGACATTAGGCACCTGTTTAAAGTTATTTTTCTGACTGACCACCTATGCTCTCAGGATTAAGATAGTGAGGATGACAGATGACCTCTCAAGACCACGGGGTGACTGGTCTGTGGGTGGTACCTGCGGGTGGTCTGGAAGGGGAAGAGATAGAAGCTCAGTAAGGTTTTCAAAGGAAAAACACTTGAAAGAGCATTTCTCAGCTCAAATTTACGATGGACATTACCTGTGCCTTGGAAGTTTTATGCTGACAGAGCCAGGGTGATTTCTCATGTCTGGCACTCAGTGGGAGCTCTCAGTACAGCTCAGAGTGGGGCTTTTGCTTGGATACTCATTTTGACATTCACTCCGGCGCAGAGATGGAGCTGAGTCACAGCTTTTGGAGCCGTAGCCACATCAGAAAATCCCCACAGCTTGAGGGCACTTGGACTGATAGTTTTGGCTCAAATCACGGCTGATCTTCTTGTAAACAACTTGGCATCCTTCCTATTTGTACATACTCAGTGAATGATGTGAACTAGGAAAGAAAATAAGTGGGCTAAAATAATCCTTTCCCCCCTGGTGTGCATATGAATGAATCTGAGTGTGCCAGAAAGGCAGATATCTGCCAGCACCAGCAGGGTGGTTATTATCTTTGCATATGTTGTTTCCTAAGAAAATCCCTGTTAAGCACCATTGTGGTGATATGCAGAATTGAGTTGGGATGCATGTGCCCTCTGCCCATTGGCAATCCATCTGACTTTTTAATGTCCTGGGTCCCTTCCTAGGGGAACAGCATGACACCCCTGGAGAGATTACCTTGAACTGCACTCCATTTCATCAGCCCAGGGCAGTGTTCATCCCAAATCCACGCTGCCAAGCAGTTCCCAGATCAGTGCACCCATGAGCAGGACCCACAGGATGAGGTTTGTGCTGACAGCAAAGTTAACCAAAGCTGGAGGACTCGGGGCTGTGCTTTCCATCTGCCTGTTTCATGCCCCTGCCTCGCCTTTGTACTGACCTCTGTCTGGGAAAAAAATGGCAAGGAAAACAAAGAGGAGTCATGATCTGTGTGTTTGCTGAGCTGCCTTATGTCTTACATTTATCAGAGGACAGCAAATGGCCAACAGGTGAGAGAGAGGGAGGGAGGGAGGTGGTCTGCATCATCTACTTGTGCCTGTGCCTCTTTGGTCACATCTGTTCCCAAACTCCTGCACAAACCACCAGCAACTGCTGGAGGCTAGAGGAGGGGCAGCATGAAATGAGGGCACATGAAATCAAGATCAGCCCTTAATATGGGACAGAGCAGAAGAATACACCAAAACAAAAGAAACAGCTTGAAAAAAAAGTATTTTAAAAAAAGTCAGTAATGGCAACTTCTTTAAGAAAAAGCAGGATCCCAAAATAAAGCCCACACCATTGGTGGTCACTAGTGCTGTGCTTAAGCTGTCATCTGTTGAATCTGGCAGTCTGCACGTCATTCAACAGATAAATGCCTTTAGCAGAGCCCTCAGGACAGGGAGAATGTACAGCACACACATTTAAACCAGACTGCTGGGGCTGGGGGAAACTCTGTTGGTGGCCACAGACACTGAAGAATCAGGTATAGGAAACTCTGAGCAAAGCAGATTGAATGCTCAGAGGAAAAAATAATGAGAAGCAAACCTGTTTTTCCCCCACTCCTATCCCACATTTTGGTAATCCAGGCTAATTGCAAGGTAATGCAGCCACTCATAAATCTAAGGATACACATGGATTACGTCTGTGTGGCTGAACTGGAAGTAGTCTTTCCTTTCAGGTAGCCACAGAGCCATACAATCTGCTCTGGGAAAGCAGGACATATTTTATCTTCTCTCATCCCAGCTGCTCCAAGGAACCACACACTGCCTACTCTGCAACCCATTAAACATGCCACAGCAAAGTGTTTCCTGCTCCATGATGCCATGTGGGAGCCTCAGCAAAGCAGGAAAAAAGAAAAAAAAGAAAAAGTGGGATCTTTTTGCAGATTATTACACGGGCTCAGAAATCCCCAGCCTGTGCAAACATTAAAGAATACTCACAATATTTGAACTGGAAAACACACTCATTTGCTGTAAGGCCTGTGGATTTCTTAAAAAAACCAGAGGATCTTCTTTTCCAGTCATCCCCTCGAATGTGAAGTGGGATAATGAAGAGTCCTAAACAATTTTATTGTAGCATTTTCTCATAGGCTGTTTGCAGCCATTTCAGTTTATTCATTTATGCACAGTTTGTCTCAGTTTTCAAACGAAACCAAAGCTTTCTGGGGGGTGGGGTTTGTCCAAGTTTTGTCTTCTGCTCCGTTGTTCTTTGACACACTCATGGAAACAGCCACATTGCTGGAACCCCCTCCATTCACCTCAGCACTGGCACCATGCTTCGAGGGCAGCAATTATGCCTGGGGCTTTTAAAGGGCTTTTCTGGGGCACTGCAGGCCCTGGCACTCCAGAAGGAATGCTAAGATTTGGAAGGAACCCACCCAGTGTGTGCCATTTTCTGTGTGGAGCAGTCCAGATTGAACACCCCCTCTCCTGGGCATCTGCTGCCATCCTTGTGCCAGTGCTCTCTGAGTAGGTGATCCACATTTATTGCTTCAGTCTCGCTCCTTTTCCTCCCCTCTCACCAGCCTACAACTGGGATTAGCATTTCCTGTGTTATCTGCTGAGCACACATGGAAGGGGAGAAGGGAACAAACCTTTTCATGGCGAGAGGCAGAGGATCCTCTGCAGACTACTCACTTTTCACAAGGTATTTTCCACCATAGAACGTGGAAGCAGAGTTATTAAAATGTTACCTCTGCAGAATTTTCCAGTTCCTTTTGTTTATCCCTAATCTACATCATCCGGGCCTCCTGTGCTTTTGGGTGAGCAGTTGGTTTGTAGTCCAGCACATGAATTATCTCCACATGCCAAAGAAAGCTTAGGAACTGCCCAGTATATTTCAAAACCTTGAAAAAGTAGGAGGTTGTATCTGGCAGCAGCAAGAAGCATTAAACATTCTCAAAGAAAGCTTTGTTATTAAAGAGAGGTAACCCGTTTGGATCAAGAAAGACCAACATAAATCTTCATTCAGGGCTTTAAGAATACCAAGAACTATGCTGAAATTAAATAAGCTATTTTCATTCTTCTTTTTCTTTCTCCCCTAAATGTTTTGTTTGGAGGGGGGTTTTTTCTGTATTTCCTAGGTCTCTGCACTGCTGAATTTTAACCTCTTAGGAAATAAAAGACCTCTCTGCTTGCCATTTCTTCTCCATCCCTTCCTGTCCTTGCTGCACTGGAGGTTTGGATGCTGTGCTGGAAAGCTGAGCCCTACAGACCATAGACAGTGAGGGAATAAGAAATTCTCCTGCCCAAAGGGTTGATCCTGAAGATATTTTGGGTAGCAGTCTGCTGTTTCATTAGCTGTATGAAGAGGAATGGTGAGGTGGGGAAGAGAAGCATGAATTTGGGGATGGAGCCTTCACATCTGCCTAAGAATCCAAAATCTATGGAATATTTCGAACCGCTGTGGTTGCAAGGCTCTGGAATGTGGTTAAAATAATCTGCAAAATTGAAAAATAGAAATCCTGCTGAAACATTTGAGTGAACGTACCTTCACTGAGCTGAGGCCAGCTGGGAATTAGCTCAAGGCCCAGAATGGGGTGAGGTTTCTGATGCAGATAGCCCACAGCGGAGCAACAACCTTCCATGGGGTTTATGGCTTCCAATAACTCTGTTTTAATCAGAAAATTAGAAGTAACCAAGAAACCCCCCTAAGGCCCGATTTGTGACTCTATTAAACCAGTAGAGCACCAGAGCAATATCATGGTTTTCAACTGAGTTGTGCTGGCATAAATTTGATGTTAGGGACGGGTGAATCAAGCCCCAAGACAGCTGTGAATTATTTTCTTCCTATCTGTTAATGCTCAAGTGAAAAAAACATGGTGGAGCTGGGAAGGAATCCCAAATGCTCTCAACCAGAAAGTCTTGATGGAGGGAGATGTGATTTTAGTGCTGGTTTAATCACTCAAATGCACAGAATTTTGTCTTAACAAAACCACCAGCTAAACAACCAGGCTGCCACAGCCCTTAATAAATCAACAACCTGCATTTATACTCTGACATTAGTAAAACTTCGTAGGGTATTACAATGGACAAATCCAAATATTTGTATAAGATTTACTGATGACTACTATTTCAAATTTTTTTAAAGACAAAGTTAAAATATTTACCCTATGGCATTAGGAATGATCTTGTAAACTGTAATGGAAGCAAAGAACTTAGCAGTGCTTTTTCTGTGCAATTTATCTGCAAGAAAATACATAATTGCATGAAATTGAAGGGCATTATGTTAATTAAAAACAACGAGGAGTGCACTTTACAGTGCAGTAAGATTTTAACATGAGTGAACCATTTTAGTTTTGCCCCACTTGTAAAATCCCGGCATTGTAATGGTTAGTAAATATTTGCAAAATTACACAAAATCACTTAAAAATGGAAATCTGCTAAATAAGCAAAAAGAAAACCATCTGTAAGTAATCTAACATCTGAACATAAAAATATTAATCAGGAGACAAATGCTGCCAAACGTACACATAATTATTTTAGTTCATTAGACCCAAGCCTGATGAATCTCAATGAAACCCGCAAACACATTTGAGATCCATTCTTGCATCACTTTTACAGCAACAGAATCCTGTTAATTGGAGGTCAGTGGAGACCTTCTGGGGGTGTATGAAAAAGAGGAAATTGGGCACTTGGCTTACAGTTTTCCAGGCGAGACACAACCACTTGTGATTTCAATTTCTTAAGTAGAATGAATGCAAAAAAAAAAATCCAAAAACCCAAAGCCTGAAGTGCAATTTTTACCGCCAGGAATTGTACAGCTGAAGCGTGCAAAATGAAGCAATAAAGCATTCCAGTGCCAAAGTCAGTGCACTTAAAAATTCTGCAAAGCTGCAGTTTGCCAACCCCATGTCTGCTGCACACAACCAGGCAGCAAGGAGGGATAAACATAGCAAGGTAAATGGCCAGCTTCCTGTACAAATACTTGACTTCATCTGAAATAGAAAGCTGAAATCCCCCTACAGCCTTGATTCAAAGCTGAATCTATCACTTTTACGCCCTGTGCTTACAGGGGGTTTTAGCATTGGTGCAACAGCTGGCATCACAAAAGGAGCTGAGGTCAGAACTGATCCTGCGTGAGCATCAGCGTGCCTTGGGCAGGTCCAGAGTGGGGGGACTTGCAGGAATTCTCTGCTCCATGCCACTGCCAGAACAGCTCAAGCTCTTCTGCCCAGTTCAGGTAAACCCAAAGATTTTGAGTCACATACCTGTGCCAGTGCAAACTTTACACATTTTTCCTAAAGCTGTCTAAAAGTCACCTCAGGTACCAAATGCCTTGGAGGTGGCACATGAAATTCTGTTTGCTGCCACAATTGCTGACTCACACACTGGAGATCTTGGTGCTTTGCTCCCAGCTCAGTTTCATCAGCCAGATAAGCTGCAATCTTTTCAAAATTCTAAGGGAGTAGTCACTTAAAGAGAAAGAAGAAAGGTTCAAGCATCAAACTCACTTTATATCTACATTCCTAACCGCTCTCTTCAGAGCTAGGCAATGAACCTCCAGGAAGAAATGAAGCAGCACAGGACAAGAAATGGAAGGAACAGAATTGTGATTCCACTGAACAGATTATGCACAAGTTCACAGCCTTGGATGTTTTTTCCTAATCATGCATTTGTGTGCAAGAAATGGTCCAAAATAATTGGGAGGGCAGCGTTTGAAGGAGAGAGAAAGGAGAGAGGACTGAAAATTCTACATTGCCTAATGATGGCAATAAACCATTGATTATGTAGAAATATATCTGGCAAAATTTCAGTTATAATACTACAGCAGGGTAACAATACCATTGTATCAATAGAAGAGATATTAAAAAATGTCATCATCTGTTTCAGAAACCACTGAGGCTGCCTGGTTATGATGGTTATTCAGACTGTCTAGCAGAGCTCCAGATCTTGGAAAAAGCCTTGTTCAATCAAGATATTTTCACTTAAAACAAATGATTAAAGTGTACATTGTTTATTTTACTTTGATCAGCATAGACTGAGTGTTTCATTCTTGAAAGCAATGTTTGCAATCTGCTGTGCCATCTCCTGGAGTGCAATCCCAGTGTGTCTTGCAGAATAAGGCTTTTACTACAATTTCCAGTGCTGTAGGAAGCAATGTCTCAATCTAATTGTCACTGAGAAGATAATTTTCAAAATACCCATGGTCCATTTCTTTGTTAGTCATGGAGCCTGCTGTTTAATTACTTCTTCAGTCAAAACTTGAATGCATAACTACAAAAGAAAGCTATCCTAGTCTTTTTTTTTAACAGCATTCTTCATATCCTTTGTCCAGATGACAATTTTTCAAAGAAAGCAGGGGAATCAAAGGTATTTGAATTTTCTTTTCCTGAGTCACCTACCAAATTCTGCAGCTCTCCTGACCTGCCTGGCCAGAATGATGCTGCTGAGTTCTGCAGTGCCCAATTCACCATCACCATTGCTCGAGCACAGGAAGCTCATGGCTGGTGAGAGGAAACCACAGTTTGCCTGCTTTTTGTGCTTCAGTGTCCAAAAGGGAAAGAAATGTTCCTTTTCCAGCCTTATGAGCCACTAAACACATGAGCTGTGATTAATGTGTGTGTGCTCAGTGGTTCCTGCTCTTGGACTGGACTGAGAAGCCCGACTGATCCCGTCAAGCCAGATACTTAAACTGGAAACAAAATATCCTCTAACAATTTCAATCCACAGGTTTCATTACAAAAAGATTTTTCAAGTTGTCCAGAAAACTCATGTTCTGTTCCCTGGAAACCATTTCCCAGGTTTCAGGATGGTTTATAGTAAATAAATCATGTGCTGGATTAACAGAAAACCCAAGTCGGGTTTTAGCTTGAGTCTTTAAGCTTGAGAGCTTACAAAGAGATTTAGCAAACATTTTGTTGTTGTTGTTTTGGGTTTTTTCTTCATTGCTGCCCAAGACCAACTGAAGAAATCAAATTATCAGCAAAGACATGACGGGTAATTTCATTTTGTCACATGATGGATACTCCCCAGAAGATAACTTAATCAATTATTCTAGAGAAAACCCCTGTTTCTCTTACTTCAGGTCTAATTCAGCAAGGGATTTTTTTTAACATCCTAATTTCAATTAACCTTGAATATAATTTTCAGTATGTCCACAATATTACTTCAATGACATATTGACACCAACTCTTTCCTCTCAGCACTCTGTGATGCTGAGAGAAATACTTTTTGTCAGTATCAACAGCCAGTGCTCCCCAAGAGCTTTAATACCTTGTCCAATAACAACATGAAGAGCACTCATGAAGAACAGTTTCATGAGTCCCCTGGGCCCAGGGTTTATTGAGCCTAGTTTAGCCAACCTGGCAGTAACTGCTCATGAAAACAGAATCTTTATGGCACATATAATTGTGATAACAATTACACCCCGTTTCCAATTTCTTCCAATTTAGAAGGATCAGTTGGTGTTGGAATCTGGCAACTCCTCATATTCCTGAGTTTTTCAGTTGCACAAGTTTGCCATAGATTCATCACAAGGTCCATAAGCAAATAGACTGGAAAGGGTATATGTGCTAATGTATAATAATAAAAAAATTCCAACTGCACATTAACTTTACCTGGATCTATTTTGACTTTCAATTTTCAGCCACTGAAAAGATTTCATATGTTGAGGTATTGAAATTATTAACATCAGCCAGACTACCAAATCAAAATTCCATTCCACTCCGTAGAACTGAAGCACCACTTCTTCAAATTCCAAAATAAAGTCTAACCTACATTACCATTTCTCATTCTATTTCCTGAAAAAAATTACTTTTACTTTCCTTTTTTTTTTTTTTAATGGAGAAAGAGCAAGACATACTCCTCCCAGTGAAACTACAGGATTGTAATTCCCTAGCAAAAATAAGGGTTTTCCCTCAATTCAATCTCCACAAAGCTTTAGGAAAGACAGAGCTCTTCTACCATTTCTTTTGTGTTCCCAGGAGTCAAGCCAGGATGTCTTTCCTACAGAATCCTGGATTGAGAGTCTTTAACTAACTTTGTTAATTGTGTCTGAAAGCTGTGCTACCTAAAACAGAGCTGCCAGTTTCAAAAGAGAGTACCTAAAATTCTAGCTCTGTGATACCACTCTGATGGCCAAAGCTATGAATTTTAAATCTCTGACTTTTTACTACTGTTTCCAAATCAGTAAACGGATGGGAAAAATCCCAAATGTAACCTGACTTTACTAATTAGGGCACAACAACAGCAAGTTATGGCACGATATTTCTTTTCCCTGCTGTGGAAACCTCAATCTTGCCCTGACATCCAGAGCAATACCAAAGAGCTCAGCAGAAACCCTGTCCCCTTCTGAGGTGTTGGGTGGGTCTCTGCTTGTGTCTGGGCATCCAGACAAATCATTTCCCCACACTTTGAGTGCATTTAGACTGGAGAGTGTGTTCATTGCAGTAGAGGGCAGTAGTATTCATTCACAAGCCAGACAGAGCTGTGTACAGTACAAATAAACACCAGTGCAGTTGTCAGACAGTTTAGGCAAAGGGAGTCTGTTGGAGGGAAAACTGCTCTTCTCTGGAAATTAATTGTATTTTTAATACCTTGATCAGAGAGCATAATGAACTCACATCACACTCCTTACAGATAAAGACAGGTAATCAGATTCTGTAATCCCAATATTAAAATCATCCTCCACATGTTGAAATTAGTAATCTCTTAGGAAATCAGTCCAAATTTATGAGTGAACAGAGACTGCGACCACTTGTGCTTCATGCAGCAATATGTGTAATTTTAAAATCTGCAATATTGAGCTTGGGGCCATCCCTACCCCATTAAAAAGAAAACTCTCCTCCAAGCCAGTGGAAACTGGCAATCTTCACTGAGCAGCAACAGCTCACAGAAATCTATCTCCATTTGTAATCATTTCAGTGTATGGATGATGACATTTGCAAACATCTGGATCCGATGATGTCCACGGGAGATTCCAAAATGGTAGTGTCTGAATGTGATGATACAATAAATACAAGATGTTTTATTTTAGATTGAAATAGCGGAATGAAGACAAGGGCAGATTTAGATAAAGCGTTCAGGCCTGGGACATCAGGTGGCAGCGTGCAGGCCTCCTGACTCTGGAGAACACCTCCAGCTCCAGCCACCTCCTGAGACCTCAGAGCAGCCCTGCAGCTGCTCCCCAGCCAAAATTCTTAACAGCTCTGTGCTCACCAAACTATGCGCCTGTAATTTAAACCATCCACTGCTCAGCGTAATTAAGAACCAGCCTCTGAGTCCAGAACAATAGTCTGCTCAAGCACTAGCACATGGGAGCAAAATGAGACTTTATGTTTTGGCTCACGCTTGCTTTCATCATTTTTTTTTTGGTCTCCTCTCTCTTCCAGACCTTGGCTCCCCCTCTCCTGCCTGCAGCACACCCGTGGGCAGCCTGCAGATTGCTGCAGCCTCCTCCAGGTCTCCTTCAGCACTGAAATGGGGCTGCAAAATCACCCCAAATGTCTAAGGGCTGCTAGAGCAATACATTTTGGGGATGGCTCTCCTGGAGATCCATGGAGGAACATGGAAAGCCAACCTGGCATTTCTTTCTGGCCCACTCCACCTCCAGTGTGGGATGGAGGGCTTTGCACAGACTCTGCTGCTCCTCAAGCCCCAGCTGACTCAGGAACTACTTAATGCCTCAGCCTGAGCAAGGGCAGCCTCAGGGACATCTCTGACAGCCAAGAACAGCTCGTACAGAGAGGCCCTGGGAGATTTCTGGTTTCCCACCGCATTCCCTGCTCCGCCACGCAAGGCCTGGGAAGGCCGAGAGAAAGAAAATGGGTTTTATGACACAGCTTTCCTCTGTCATGTAAAATTCCTTCTGGACAGGGTGGGCACTGCTCTGCTCTGTGGCCAGGAGGTTCCCAGTGACCAGAAGAAGATCCTCCTGATCCCTGAGGTGTGCACAAAGCCTTTTGTCACGGGCTGCACAAGGCCACTGTCAGTGACAGGCAACTTCAGCGCTGTTTAAAGCAAGGTTTAAACAAAGAAATAGAGCAATGAAGGAAAACAGCTAATTCAGACCAAAGTGTAAGGCTTTGTGGGCCACAAGCAGAGAGAGGAGGCGCCCTGTCATGGAAAACAATCAGGAACGAGCTGTTCTTGAGCTGTTCTTGCCGAGCTGTTTGAGAAGGACTTGCCTCACTTCAAGCTGCTGACAAAGACATTATCTCAGGGAATATTTTCTGGTTTGCATAGCAAAGGAGGCCAGGGAAGGAACTCAAAATATATTTTGAAGATCCAAAATCAAAGCCATGCGGAGACTCAGGAAAACACAGAGCAGACAAGGGTTAACAGAGATGAAATCTACACCAGGCTCATGCCCTACTTCTTCTGTGTGTATTCCTTACAAATAACCCAGTGTCCTTCCCCACAGAGAGGCCAGCACTAGTCTCCCTAGGCCTGGAAACAAAAAAATGGTATTTGCAGTTCAAACCCCTCCACCCTCAGCACGGGGCACTGCTCATTATACCATCTCTCTTAACTCCAGCTGACTAAATTTGCATTATTTAAACTCAGAATAATAGGTAGATCAAATTCCAGCAGGGCCTTTCTATCCCCTAAATTAACCTTTGCTCTCATTAAATTAGACACTTCTGGGACTGTCCTTGTCAGACATGCCCACTGAAGCTGAGCAGTACCTGTGCCTGTTTACTTTGCTAATCAAAAACAAGGTGTGTGCACAGTTTGTGCCATCTTTCCATGGAAACAGGGAAGGAACTGGAAGCTGGGAAGAACTGGAGCCATCCACTTCCCAGCCCATAGCTCATTTCCATTAGGGAAGCAAAAATTTGTGTTTTTTAGGAGCTTAGGTACCATTGTAATTTCATTAATATTGTTC
Source organism: Alaudala cheleensis (assembly GCA_013398995.1). NCBI lineage: Eukaryota > Metazoa > Chordata > Aves > Passeriformes > Alaudidae > Alaudala > Alaudala cheleensis. The sequence continues at coordinate 13,548 of VWYE01021116.1, read as the reverse complement.
CTAGGCTTCCCAGATTCTGTGTGGTGCCTGAGGGGGTGTGTGTGCTGCTCGNAGGGAAGCAAAAATTTGTGTTTTTAGGAGCTTAGGAACCATTAAGATTGTTCTGTGTGGTGCATGATGGGGTGTGTGTGCTGCTCACTCATGGCCCAACACCTCTACACAAGGCTCCACATATGAAAAGGAGGAGAAAATCACCACTCTCAGTGTCAGTCTCTATTGCAATTGGCACCTGCCTCTTTTTAAAATTAACATTTGGCACCAGAAACTGCTTCTCCTCAAAGTTGACATTTGTCTGCTGAAGGCATCTCACCACTTTGCACAGCAAAGCACAGCATTTCAAAGTCCAGAGCCATCAGGACAGCCTTTGTTTCAGACCTGGAATTCATTTGCCTGATGCTTCTGCACATTTGAGCCAGAGGAACTACTTCAAACAATTCTTAGATCTGAGAGCACAAAGGTCTTTGTTCTCAGGTTCCCTTCTGCCTTCAGAATACATGTTACATAAATTTCTCATTCTCCTCCCTTCTTTCCTTCAGAATCCTAAACATCATGTGTTTGCCCCAAACTCCAGACCATTATGCATGTTCTAGCACACACGGTCTGAATCACACCAGAGTTTATCCCACATCACATCAGTTTATCCTGCAACCATTTTTCTTTCTGCATTAACGTGGATGGAAGAGGAATCTTCTTTCTAGTCCTCTTATCTATGGATTGTAACTATTGTCAGGAAAATGGGGAGCCCCTTCCTTCAGTTTCCCATGATGGATTTTTTTAAACAAACTTGTGTCCCAGTCCTCTGACACACCAACATATTTGTTGTAGAATCACTGAGGCTGTTGGCAAATCACGTATTTAACAAGAGGACCACTAACAAATGCTTTAGGTTTGCCTCTGTGTCCCTGCCAGGTTGAACAATTCTCACCTCGTCACGCTAATGAAGGAGGGTAAACTTCGAAGTGGGGGAAGAAATCTCTGCAACAGGAGGGAAAAGAAAGAGAGGTCCAATGCAAACCCGACGTGCTGTTTTTTAAAAGGTGAAAGTCACCAATCCTGCCCCTCCTTTCCCTTTTCCTCCCCAGACTCCGGAGGCTGCTTTTCCCTTGCTGCTCTTATCAGTTCCCAGGCTCCACCCTGCTGAGATGGAAGGACTCTTTTCTTAGAGACAGAGAGAGCATTTTCCACATGAAAATCTCCTTGCAGCTCCCCACGACTCACAGCGCCTGCCTGGCGCTGAGGGGTTTCCATGCAGGGTGATGGAAATCCCCTTTTCCAGAACACAGCTCCTTTTAGAGCCCTGCTCATTTACTGGGGTGACATTTCCTGGGAGAAAGCAGCCATGCTGCTCTCTCCTGTGGTTTGCTAAACAGTGTGAACTATCTTAAAACCCAAACCCCTGCAAGTACCTGAAAAGCCCTTGTTGGGGCATTCTTGACCAATTATTTCATTGGAAGTGGCTCATGTTAACGAAGCAATTAATGGAAACCTAAAGAAAACAAGAAATTTGGAAAAAGCAAACATTGAATAGCTGGCACTCAAGTGAATGTTGGTTCTTTTCTACTCACGGGCAATTTTAATTCCAATTTTGTGCACTTAGTCAAACACTAAATCTAGGTACCCTGTCAATCTCCTCTTTTTAAAAACTCTGGCTAATTTACAGTTTCTCACTGAACAATTTATAAATAATATATGCTGACCTGTTTTCATAAAGCTGTCAAAAGCTAATGCCTGCCCCTCCTTTGGTATTTGGAAACTGAGAGGAGGAAGGAGCAGTGGAACGAGTGCAGAAAGTGAAAACTCACTTATTTAACACCCTTCCTCTCAAGGCAGCAGAGTGGGAGTGGGGAGCCCTTTGCTCTATCTGGACTCTGGAGCTGGGAAGCACTCACACAGCCATAACCTTTAGCAGGAATTGTGCTCAGGCCTCTCCAGGGCTTGGAATCACAGCCCCAGCCCCTTAGGAAACGCCAAGCCCGCATCCTCCTCTTGTGCAGAGATTGATTCCTCGCTGGGACTTGGCTGGATGGTGCTGGAGATGAGCCTGTTGGGCTGGTTCCCTCTGCCCTTTTAACCTGCGCAGGGAGGCAGCACCTCCCTCCGAGGCCATTGGAGAAGAGATAATCTGGGTTTATCAGCTAAAACCGGTCACTTCTCCCTATGAATGTAAATGGGATATCTTGCCCAGCGCTGGTTTAAAACACACCCTCCCTGCCGGCACTAAAAGCCGTGAAAAAATGGACAATGCCTGCAAGCTGCGAGGCTTTGATTTTTTTATTTTATTGGTTGTGTCTGCTGTACACCTGTGACCTCATGCAAAATTCTGCTGGGGGTGGAATGGGTCCCTGTGAATTCCCACAGGCAGGGCAGCACATTAAAAAAAATAAGACTCTCCTGGGCTTTTGCCAAAATAATTGGAAATCTCAATTTATGGGAGTTTTAAAACCTGGTACCAGCTGACAGCTACTGTTTGTAGGAGATTCATTTTGGTTGTGGTAACAAATAACTGCTTTCTTTTGAGATTGTAACAAACTCTAGTTTCAAGTTGAAATCCAGTGAGGTAAAACAGCCTTGCAGCAAAATATCTGCTACTAAAGGATCTCGGGAAGAAAGGTAACTATTCCTACATGGCTGTTCTTAGGCCAACACCATGGAAAAAAACCAGCCCAGAGTTTGCAACTTTTACAGTTAAATGCCATTAAGTAAAACTGTCTTATAAACACAGCAGAGAATTAAGTGTGCTCTGCCAGAGCTTTACATTTAAAATGAAACCTTAACTCTTGTCCATCAGTGCCAATGGCAGAGATTAACATTCGGTGCAGAAGGAAATTTGCATAAAGAAAATATTGTCCCAAGATCACGGGATACACCAGAAATAAAAGAGTCTGAAGGCATGAAATAAAGAACTAAAAGTATGGGATGAAGCTTCAAGTGCCACATCAGCAGAGAAAGCCCCTGACCCTCTCCCAGGCTGAATTCCCCTCTCTGCTGTGTGAGTCATTGGTCCTGACCCCCCCCTCCAGTACTAAGAATATTTGTGAGGAACTGTGTTACAGAGTGAAACCACTGTCAGGATGGCCAGCAGCAAAACCCTCAGCAGGCTTATGTCACCACCAAACCTTCCTGAGTCACTAAAACCATCTTTGTGGCTTTGCATCACTTGTAGAAAATGACCTGGTAGATGTCTGAAATAATACCTGGTTTTCCCCAGAGTCAGTGACTCTGAGGAAAAGCAAACTGTGTGAATCACTGTAGGAACCCAAATTCCAGAGTGGAATCATATTAAGAGTATCACCCCCTTAATATTCTTACCATTCTCTTTATCTGATCATTAAAGGGGTTTTGTGAACCCAGTTTAAATTAACTCCTCTGGTGGCTTTCAAGCACTACTTTAGGACCATAATTAATCATTTTCTTCTCCAAATTCTTGATGCTTCACTAAATATATGCCCTGGAACTTGGAAACAATATCACTAACAACTTTGGGTAGCAAGATGAATATTTCCTCTACTACATCAAAGATTAGAGACCTTTTCAGAGTACATTCCTGTCTCTTCAATAAACTAAAAATGGACACAGCAGAGGCATCTGTATCTCTGGATCAAACACGAGGTTCAAAAGTTAGTAAACAAATACTCCCATGGCTGAAACTTCAAGGGACCCCACAGTCACCACAGAAGCTCTTTCCTTCACCTCTTTGTGGTGGAGTAGATATTTTCCACATGACACAGTGTCATGAGCCGTCATAGTGCTGAATAAAGCTGTGGATGCGGTAGGAAATCTGGGAAGCAGATTGCAAGGAGCACTTCCTCAGACTTCCAGAGAGTGAGAGTGCTCAGCTGAGTGCTGTCTCCCCAGGATTCTGCAATCACAGCATGAAACCTTTCACCTTTTGGTGCAGTGAATGGGCTCCACCTGCCAGGCACAATGAACTCCGACAAGGGGCAGAGATGATTTGAGGAAATGCATTATTTGTTGTCACTGATGTTTCAACAAAACCAGTTTTGTCCACTTTACAAATAGAGACAATACATCATGATAAGGCCCTGAAAGCTATTGTTTATTATCTCTTCATACTAAAACACAGTTTTCAATGCTCCTCAAACCGTTTCTGTTTTTTCCTTGTTTGGCTTTGTTTTTAGAGTGCCTTGTCTGAGACTTGCCTTTTAACTTTGCTCAGGAAATCTTGTGGAGCAGAGCTCTCACAAAACTCTTGCGACCGTGAACTTGAAATCTTTAACAAAATTTTAAACTGAAAGCAAGACAAGAAGCTCCTGTACCATTTTGTGAATCATTAAAAATCCTGCAGTCAAACATGCCTGGCACCAAGGGCACCAGCAAACCTGGAAGAACTGGCATGTCTCTGGTGCTGGGTTAACACTGGGCAGAGCTGTGTGCCCAAGAGGAGACAAAGAAATAGAGCAATGGGAGAAGCAGGAGCCTGGCTGGCTGAAGCAGCAGTGAAGACTCTTGGTCCTTTCATCTTTATTTGCATTTACCCCAGGCTTATGTCATCATGGACATATAACTCCATGTTTTTAAAAGAAAAAGTCTGTTCTATGACCTCATGTTGACTCCCCATCCCTGGGGGTAAATGCTTTTTACTTGATGATTTGGAGATTCTTCACAAGGAGAGGCAGCACACACACCAAAATCACTGGGATAATTTACTTGTGGGTACCACTCAGAGCCACATCTCACAGGGTCCTGGGTCAGTCCTGGTAAATGTGCAGGACTGTGGCACAAATTTCTGACAGGACTTTTGTCTCAGATTTGGAGAACAAAAGAGATTTTTGTGGCATCCCAGTGATGTGACTGGGGAAAAAAAAAAAGATTGTTTTTCTTTTATTTCTGTGGTATTGTTTTAATTAAGACACCCCCAAAAGTCATTGCAATGAACTGGACATCTGAAAGAGAAAGGTAAAATGAAATGTGAATGTCCCTGACAGGAGTGCTTTGATGTAATGTTTAGTTTGTGAGAGATAGAAGTGTGGAAAAGAGGGGTAGGATGGCTTATGTCTGTCATAGCTCCTACCATAGCTGAGGAGGATGATCTGAACAGTCTGCTGTTAAAATGTCTGAGGCAGATGTTACTTTTACCACCACAGTCAAAGCAAGGGGCTTCAGTGTTTGACTTTCGAAATCCCCTCTAAGTTCCTTACAGAGACATAAAATGGTTTGTTTATTAAATCTGTGATTTTACAAAACTTGTGAGGTCCAGAGTGAAATGCCGAATCCTCCGCAGTCTCTGGTGGGACATACATTTCCCATAATCTCTTTAAGAACATGCCTCCTTCAGCTCACATCAAGTGCCACATTAATAATCTAAGAAGACCCTAAATATCCTTTTTCCTTTCATTATCATTTCTGCTATATTCATCTTCAATAGTTTCCAATTTAGCCATTTTATTCTGCTGAACACATGGTGAAACTCCACTTTATGCCAATTTTCAATGCCTGAATATATTCACGCTTCCTTGCTGCTTTTTTCTCTCAAAAGATTTCAAAGGTGTTTTCAAACCTCATTTAGGAAGGATTCATTTTAGCAGCAACAAAAGATTGATCATTGCTCAGCAGCAGAGTGCAGTAAAGCTAAGCACTGAGGAAGAGCTCATCTCAAGAAATACAAGTAGAAGCTTTCCTGAAATCTCAGTTCAATTAGGATATTTTTGTTTCCTCAGCAGTCTGATTGGGCACCAGAAATCAGAAATGGAATAACACCCCAGTGACCACGCTGGGAAACAATGCAGCTACATGGCTCTATTGTGTGCATTTAAATTTCTCAGTGCTTAGATAATGGTGATTCATTCACATCAAACTCTGAGCGACTGAATACAGGCAGGCTTCAGGCAGGGAAAGGAGCTATGGGTCCAAAAGGGTACAGGATGTGTCTCCCAATGTCAAGCAACATTTAAAAGTCGTGGAGGAGACTCCAAACCCAGTGAAGCTGGATGGAGCTTTAGCTTTTTTTGGCTGTGTTGCAGTCACCCACTGCTCCATGCCTAATGTCCCCCGGGAGTTTACAGACGTGCACAGCCACAAAACCCCAGCACCCACCCAGGAGCTGCCCCTATCCCCAGTGCAGCGGCAATAATCAGCCATCCCTGAGTGTTTGGGATTGCTGTGACTAATTGGGATCAGGACCTGAGCTCTGAGGAAGGCTCTGGGATGGGGAACACGTCGGGAGGGCACCGGCCAGCTGCCGGAGATCCGCTAACGCCGCCGGGACGGCGCTCGCTGACTGCCCAAATCTGACACAGCTCTGACATAAACCAAACTGCCCTGGGGTGCAGGGACAGCTGGGAAGGGCAGGGAAGAGAGATAAAGTAGGGATGAGGAGTCATCCTTGCCTAGGCAGCGTGGGTCTGGTCTTCTTCCCAAACAAGAGAAACAGAAAGCACAAGTGAAATAAAACGAGCACCAGAAGATGCAGAAAAGAGAGGAAAACCTCCCCGGGACTACTTCAAAATGTTTCCTACTTGACCCTGAGACAATGATTACTACTTAAAGACGTGGAGTTTTCTCTACTGCTACTTCTAGAAAAAGGAAACAATAACGGGCCTCCTCAGGACGGGAATTTTGTTTCTTTCCAAACATCATGCAGATTTTTATATGCCTCGGTAGAATTTGTATGCAAGTGTGCAAAGAAACCAGTGCACAGATGTCTCAGTTAATGCTCTTGACATGTTTATACAGCAACAAGAAGGTTCAGACATAGAAAGAGGAGATAGAGTGGCACCTCAGTATCAAGGCTTCCCCAGAAATGTTTGTTCACCACTGATGATTTCCCACCATTTAAAAGTATAAATAGATATGTGAAAGTGTATAAGTATAAATAGGAATTCCTGTTATGCAATGCACTGTACATCCCTGACTTCTTAGAAATCAATACAGAAGGTCCTATGCTGATTTTAGGAACAAAAATGCATTGATAACAAGAACAGGAATTCTGTAGTGATGTAAGTAAAAGCTATGTTTTATGAGAAGGATCAGTAATTCTGTGTATAAACATCATGTGACTTGCAACCTCAGGTGGCATAAATTATTCCTGAACACCTTTAAGGAGTGCATTAAATCCCTTGACTCCATCCCCTGAAAGCAGTGGGATGAGCTGTTGCCCCCAGTCACGTCTCATGGCCTTTGTGATTGAAACAAAAAGTTGACTTCTGTGTCAATTGAGTCTCAAGCCAGAGAATCAAATGCACATGCAAAATAAAGTGAAATCTCCCTATGATAAACACTGTTACATTTTACTCAAGGAGCACTGATGTTAGTGAGACAGATTGTCACACCAAGCAAGAACCCTCAAAACTCTGCATTTCTGTGCACCTCCAACCAAGGTATTTGAAATGTGAAAGGGGGCATGGTGTTTTGAAAAATACCATGGCTTCACAATAGCTGTTATCCTTCTAGCTAGGCTATAAGCAAGACATAAAAAAATTTTCCCATTCGGGTCCAACCATGGAGATTTTTGGCCTCGTTCCGAGTATGTTTTACTTTTCTAGGTGCAAAAAAAAACCCCAAAAAACCCCAAAACGTTTATTTCCACTGTCTCAGCAAACAGAGGAGCTCAGAAAACATCCCTGATGATGGAATCACAGCAGTTTTTATGGCTGGGGCTAACATTTACAAGCAGGGGTGTCAGCGGGGTCACAGCCCTGCTTCGTGTCGTGTGACAACCGAGCAGGGCTGGACACCCACAGGCAGATTTTAGGTGGCCAGCTGGCACAGGAGGCAAACACTGCAGTGTCACTTTGCCCACCCACGTGGACAGTGCTTTAAAAACCCAGTAGGCAGAAATACAGCAGTAGTTTTATAGGAAGGCCGGACCATAAATAATTAATCCACGGAGTAAATACCCTTGCATCAGACAGGAAGGCAGAACTCACCAGCCAAACTTCACCTTCTATAAAATTTTCTGGCGCATGGGCTGTTTTCAAGTGTCACTGACACAAAAAATACTGCTCTGAAATTGCCCAAACCTCTGGTTGTTTCATGCAACCAGCTGCCCTAGCAGAAGCCTTTAGAGAGAGACAGGCTGTATTTTAATATACAACCACCTCTGCACCATGGAAACAACTCTGATTTCTGTCACACTGACAGCTCCCCCCAGGACTCAGCTCATTCTGCAGCTGTCTCATTAAAGAGATGATGATTACAATCACACTGGTGAGCCTGAAAGCTGCCTGCCTTGCAGAGTTATCTCTGGCAACTGAGCATTTTTAAGGGAATTTGGAGCACAATACAGGTAAGATATCAGGAAGTGTGCTCTTCTTCCTTCTCAATAATTCCTCTCTCCTGCTGTATCAGTTGGAAAAAGCCATACGATTCTTCTTCACCATGAAATAAAAAATCAATTTTAATTTTATACTTTAAAAGTTATGTACATTGTTAATTTGCATTAGCCTAACTAGGAGACCTAGGCAAGTACCCTTAGGACTATCAAAGATATAAGTTTAAAAAAGTTAACAAAAATTATATTAAAAGTGGGTTTTGCCACTTAATCATAAAAATAATGCTCCAGCTTAATATTCTTGAAGACAATTATGAGAGGTTTAATTCTTTTAAATATATGAGAACTATTCAACAATACATTTTTTTTTTTTGGCAAGGAGAAATACAATTTCAATAATTTGAGCTCTATTTTATGTCCCTTTCCTACATAAACTACTATGTTAACCCTATGTAATGGCAGTGTTTCTCTATGCTGGCAGTAAAGGTAAGGAGGGGCCAAGGAAAGCTGACTTTTCTTTCCATACTGCTCTGAGATGAAATAGAAAAATTTTAAGTAAATTTTCCCCAATAAGCTGGAGTGAGGCCATCAAACTTTTGGTCCCCTAATTCCTTCCCAGAGAGGCTGCAAGGTTCACAGATGGTGTTCTGGGCCACCAGGAGCCCCAGGAGGAGACAAGCAAAGAAACAAAGTGCAATTCAACATGCAAACATCAACACCTACCATTAAATCTGGGGTTTTGTCTGTGTTTTGAGGCTGATACACTAAAAATACAATCCATAGTATAGAATTTCCCAAGCAATTCCCTTTTGTGCTTCCATAACCTTTTTCTTAGCTATTTTCCTACAGATCGTAAAAGAGCAAAATCAACCAAAACCCCAATAACTACTTTTTTTTCCCCCCCCAAATCAAACTGTTTTGGAGACAGAACTTTATTAGGCTGCCCATATGATGTAGCTTTACAGACAAAAGTAAACACTTCTTAAAGCAGTGCACAACCAGTCCTTATTTGCAGCCAGATAGCATCAGAACTAAGCATTTAAGAGCATTCCAGAAAAGACTGGAGAGTTAAAAGATACCAAGAGTCACCTTCATAATGAACAAGGAAAAAAACAAATTTGGCTGGGGCTATAAAAGAAACCATGAGTCTCAGAACATGAGCCAGCCCCTGCCACATCAGGGAATGGAGGAACTCTCAGTCTCACATGAGAACTAATATTGAATTTTACACAACATTTCTTTTCCAACTGATAGAAGTCAATTTGGCAGGATTGATCCTGGCCAGATTGATGCACCAGGTACCCACACTGCTGATCCAAGGGGAAGATGAGGTCTGCACTTCAGGTGTGCAGCCCCAGCAACTGCATTGTGCTTCTCTGCACAGCTCCATCAACCCTGCTCCTCAGATCTGCTGCATATTCCTGCAGGGATTTTAAAATACCTCTGCACAGAGAACCAAAGTTTAACTCTCCCAATTCCCAGGCTGAATCGGGAAGACTACTAGATACTTGTAATTCTGACTGGAAAACAACAGAGCTAAGAGGAGGCGGGACACAGAGTATTCCTCCACATACTTTGGAGAGAGAAGAAATACATTTTCACGTGCCTCAATGCTTCAGGTGTAGGCACAATCTCACTTTAGTTCTCCTTTCATCTTTTCTTGGTTTTTCACCTGGTTCTACTGGAATTGCTGAAGCTTTGCCCCATGCATTGCTGCCTTGCCCTTTATCTCTCTGAGATCCCAGGCAGGGTTTCCCTCCTGGCTGTTCCCAGAGCACTTAGGGCAGCCCAGGGGCTGGCTGGGAGCTGCAGATCTCCAGGGAGGGACACAGAGAGCTGCTGTGGCTGACACCTGGCTCTCCAGAACCATCTCCCCACTGGGTGTTTTGTCACACCAGAGGAAATCCTCTGCAGAAGCGCGGGGCTGTCGCTGATGGCAGCCCCTGGCCCATGAAAAATCCCTGCCAGCTTCCAGAAGGGCTTTGAAGCAAAGGGACACACATTCCAACAGCAATCTCATCACATCTCTCACTTTCCCTTCCTGAGTTCCCTCCTGGGCCCTTTCCCTCAGCGTTTTTTCCTCTTTCTCTCACTCCATTCCTCACCAAATCCTCAGACTTATGGTTGGACTCAAAGATCCTAGAGGCCTTTTCCAACCTTAACAACTTTGTGATTCTACAGTTTTTACCACTGCTCTGCTTTCCTCTCTGCTTTCATGCCACACACATGAAGAACTCATGTCTCCACCTGCTTTGCAGTTAGATGATGCATTTCTTTCTCATTAGTGCACATCAGATACAATCGTGGTTTTCAACACAATGGGAAAATAATGTGAATGGGATCCATATGTCAAATAAAGCCCCATGTTTTGTTTAGGTATTTCATGAATTAAGGCACTCTTTTCGTTCCTCAGCTGCTGGCAGGTTGTGTTGATAACCATCACACATGACAGCTACTATTTGTTGTATATTCTATTAAATTATCACACGTGCAATCAAGTTGGTGGTTTTCTCTGCAAGAGATACACATCACAGGAAAAGAATATTTATTACAAATCTCTCCACTTTCATGGAGGCAATAAATAAAATAAATAAAAGCATCTGACTATAATTCCACCTGTAATACTAACAAACTGAGAGTGAATAATGAAAAATCTGAACCCTCTACCAGCAACATGATTTTCAATACCAACCTCTTTACAGAAACGTGGTGGGTTGTGTAGCACAAGAAGACCATTAGGAATGGGAAACCTTGAAACAATAGGTTTAAAGAGGAATGTTTACAAATCATATTTCAACATGAGTAGAAACTTCACCAAATAGCACCTTTTATATCCAGGTTTTCCTTTCAAATTTAGATGTTTTATTCTTAAAATAAATACCTGCTTATTACCTACCTAATTAAGAGTAAAAAAAGACCATTAGGTCATCTAGAAAAATCTAGTGATGAACATTGTCTTGCTTTACTTCCTAGAATTCTTTATTACATTTATTTTTGCTGGTTTTGTCCTGATAACAAAATGCATTTGGAATTGGGCATCTGATATCAAGCAGAGCCTATTACACTACACACAGCTGAAGACATGCTTGCTGAAGAGGTATTTTAGTAGTTAAAATGCACATTAATATCTGGGTTGTCCTATATTTTGCGTCACACAAAATTATTTCAAGTTCAACACCATTGTTTGCAGGAATTCTTTCAATTTTTAGCATGGAGATAGTCACAAAAGTGTCTTTCCCCTCTACTGTGAGATTTCATTTGGGTCTGTAAAAAAGCCCTGAGCTGTGAGCTCAGTCAGGAAGCCCCCAATTTCTGGTGCTCATCAGCAGGAGGGCAATGAGCTCCTCAGCTCAACCCCAGCAGCAGCCACATTCCCTGGGACTGAGGTTTAGCAAGGGCAGCCCCTCATCACAGCTGGTTAACTTCCCTGTGAAAACCCCTCACAGTGCTGGGCAGTGGGATCGTTACATTTGCAGGTGATGGCATTTTGTCCAGCCTCAGTTGCTTTCTTTCTACTCAAAAACACACACCTCGAAATAGATGCTGTTTTCTGCCAGGACATGAAAACCACTCCTGAATTTAAGATACTCTGCCCTCTAAGCTTCTTCTCTCCCTCTCTTTTTCTTTTCTTTTTTTTTTTTTTTTTTTTTTTTTTTTTTTTCCCAGTCAGGTTAAATCCACCTTGGTATCAATTAAACACCTCTCTTAAAGTTCTCCCTCTGTAAGGTGGAAATAGCAGCCCTGTATGTCAAGAGGAAATAAATGCCTTAATATTCTCCAGGTACTCTGCTGGTACACTGATGGATGTCCTAAATGAGGCTAAAAGTAAATGTACAATTCCACATTTAATTCCAGCCTTAAAGAAGAAAGGATTGTGCAGTGAATAATGAAAAGAAAGCAGGAAACCGTCTGGAGTACGTGTGAACACGTAATTAAAGACTGCACCTTAATGCAGAAGGAAGATGAATTAGAACTGCAAATCCACTTAGTGTTAACACTCCTTGCTTCATAACACTTCACAGATTAATGTCCTTTTAATGTATTTATGAGCAGTGATGTACAAACCTATATATATATATATATTTAAGCACTGAACGAGCAATGGATCAAGTCTGACTCTGGAGAGATTTACTGTGTAACAACTACAGGAAATAAAATCTGGATAAGAAATGTCACTTGTACTGGAAATTAGGTTCAAAACAGTCATCAATTCATTCATGGAGCTCTAATGAAAAGGATAAACTTTGCTTTCCAAGTTAAAATTAGAAAAGTCATTATGAAAAAAAAAAACCTCTCACCTTTACCTTAAACCCATTTACACCAGCTCAGTCAAAGACCCCATTTATTACAAACTGTAACTTTGCAGACATTGTTATTTCCCCACTGTGGTGATAATTCACACAGCTGCCACCCCACACCATGCCTTCCCTCTGGGTCCATCTCCCTTTTCCTCTTGGAGATGCCCTGGTGGCACAGCTCAGACCTGGCCCAGCACCACCCACCCCGCACAGAGGTGCCCATCCCATTCCTGCTCTGAGGCTCACTGCAGCCAGGCTTGAGAGAAACCCACAGGGAGGGGAAAACCACTTGATGTTTGTGGTTTTGGTGATTGTGGCTATGACCCCACCATCCCTGCTGGCACTTTATTCGATGGCTCCCCTTCCCTGAAGGTGTGGTGCCCTGGTGCTCCCTCTCACCCACACCAACAACGAGTCTTCTCCCTCAGGAACTTGTGCAGGGGTGGGGAAAGGTGAAAAGGAGACAAACACTGACCAACCATGAGAGTCTGCACAGCTCCAGCCTTGGGACACACTGCCTCTTCTCTCTGAAAGGCTTCCTGGGCAGCCCCCTCCCCTCTCCCCCTAACAGGATGCACATTAGGGCTGCCCTTCAGCTGATCCTAATTCGGCTCAGTTGACTCAAAGCTCAAACAAAGGGAGGGAACAAAGGGTAAAATAAGTAAAAATAATGAAGCAATTGCTCAGTTAGTGTAATTGCATAGGCTTCAATAGGACCACGCTAATTTCCAGCAGCTGGGGTTCTGGCTCTATGTTTTTCTTTACCTCCTGTACTTAATTTCCTACCCTCCCATTTGTTTGTTATTTTCATGCCCTATGGTGGCTTCATTTGGAGTGTAAATTTCTTGAGGAATCGTGGGAGTGGCTGTAAACAACCACCCAAGTCTGGGACATTAAATAAATGCATTCCACTAAAAGTCAGGTAGGAGAGGTGTGGTAGGTGCAGAGACATCACAGAACTGCAGTAAAACATTATCTCTACATCCAGCTCCACGAAATTTTCTACCTTGGACAAGGTCA
>VWYE01021115.1:66941-78834 GCA_013398995.1 Alaudala cheleensis | reverse complement strand
GCCGCCAGGGGGCGCCGCCGGCCCGGACCGCGCCTCAGGGAGGAGAACAAAATGGCCGCTCTGTGCGGCCCGGAGCCCGCGCCTTGTCCCTGTGTCCGGCCCTGTCCCTGTGTCCGGCCCGGTCCCGAGGAATCTGCGCCCTATCCCTCTGTCCGGCCCTGTCCCGAGGAGCCCGCTCTCTATCTCTGCATCCCTGTCCCAGGATGCGGAGCGTCCACATGGAAGAGCCGGCTCGGCCTCGGGCTGTACACGACCCCCTGGATCGCAGCCGCACACAACCCTGCACAAAGAGTTACTAGAATATAAAACAATGTTTCTAATCATCATTCTATTTCTAACCCCCTAACTTGTACTGAAATAGCAAGAACTATGAGGTGGCTGAGCAGGGGAGGAGGAAGATGCTGGGAGGGAGCAGCACAGCCGAGCCGCTGTCAGAAAGAAGTCTGTGGTCAAAATTAACCTTAAAAGTGCCTCTATTTATTATTAAGAACTTCCTTGCCCCGGTCTTTCCCCCTTCTCCTCTGCCACTTTGCATATTCCATTTTACATGTTTAAATAAAAAAGTCGATGTAAATGTCTTTTGAATTGACACTATCACAAGACATGGAGGTCCCTATGAATAAGTTACTGCACTCTGACATTTGGAAGTCATCAAATGAGACAGTATAATGTCAGCTTGATATTTTTCACTCTATGAAAATATCAGCTTCATGTCAAAGATCTAAATTCCATCTTAATGTAATAAGTTTTCATGTATTCACAGACAACTGAAAATGCTAAATATTTAAATTTTTAACCAACATCTACAGTTACAATCTGGCCTTCATATTGCATTAAGAAATTGAAAGTCAAGATCTTCTTTGCTTTCTTTCTTTATTTCTTCAGCCATTGAAGGGTTTGATAGAATTTTAGCCATATTCTCTAAATGGATTCTTCCCCACCAACATGTGGCAAATAAAGTTTAAGAAGTCTTGCTTTTTAGTCAGCCTATATTAAACCAGCTCCAATAGCCACAGTAAAAAATGACTGTGCCACGAGTATCTTCCACTTCGCCTGATAAGGCAAACAGGATGCAACCTTTCATACACAGATTAGAATAATCTTCCCAGTATTATTTGCAAAAGCAGTATTCTTTGCCTTTCACTCACTATAATTACAGCCTCAATTATGGTTTGCGTCAACAACCACTAGTGAATACCTATAAAATGGTGCATTTAGACTAGTTTTTGCCTAACCCGAGTGGCAAATCAGAGGAGGAGTAAACAGACATTTGGAAAAAATTTAATTTGGAACACCCATTTGCATCCTTTTACCATCAGTTCCATGCCAGCCCGTTTGCCACCTGCTCAACCATAACTGCAGGCGGTGCTAAAGACACGTGCTCCAGAAGGCATTAAAGGACCACTAGCAAGTCCAGCAGTCACTGCAGTTGCCCATTTGGGGCTCACAAGACCAACACTGATGTGGAACCCATAACCACAGTGAAGGCGACAGCTGACCAATGCAGCACAAACCACCTCTGCCTTTTGGCACTGCTGCAGGACAGCTGCAGTGCCCTTATTTTCTGGTACAACAGTGCTGCCAGCTCTAATGAAGCCAGAATGGCATTCTTACCTGTCAGAACTGGCCTCACCTGAGTTAAATAGCACCGCTTTTTCAGAGACCTGAGAAAGAAGCTACCATTTCTCTAATAACAACTGTAAGTGTTACTGCAATGGGAGAAGTCTTACCCAAAGTGGCTTGTACAAAAATGCCAGAGAGAAACCAACAGGAAACTTGTAAAAATATCCTCTCCAGATAAACTAAGCGGCAAAAGCTTGAAGAAAACAGAAAGAGAAGCAATCCCCATAATTGTGAACACACATGATAAAACATGGAAATATTCTTAAGCACAGATAGTGGGAAAATTTCTTCCTTTTTTCCTGTGTTTTTTTTACAGTTGAAATAAACCCATTTAACAAAAACTTTACATTGCAAATTAAAGCTGCCAAAAGTTGCATGCTTTGCTGTAAGGTTAAAGTCAGCATTTTCATGAGGGTTTTTTTTCAGTTCTTGAAAATGAGATAACAAATTCTCTTTGATTTGTAAAAAAAGACTTAATTTGAGGGAAAAACAAAGCAGAGGAAAAACCTTTTCTGTTGCTTTTTCTTGTAAGTATTTTAGAAGCAAGTTTTTCAAGGATTTTTGATCTAGCAGTGCTTTTTAAAGGCACTTGCATTTATCCTCCATGCATCAAACTGCTCTAAGTCAATTCCCTGAGACACTTAATCTTTTGGCAGATGGAAGCTCATTTTAAAAGTGTACTAATGATCAATTAAAGTATTAGCTATCTCTGCAGACAAGAGGTTTATGGGGTCATAGTGTTGAGAAGCTGGAGGCAAGAACAGCAGCATGTTAGCAAAATAGCTAAAACTTTCTGTAGTTACCACAAAATTGGCCAAACACTGGAAAACAAAAAACATTACAGTCCTTTTTGGGTTTTTTTTTCACACAATGTGTAGAAAACAAATATGATAGTTTCTATTTTATGAGAGAGGCCATAGTCCAAACTGAATGTCAGCAAAGAAATAATCCAATCTTTTAAATTTTCTTAATGAAGCCTAATAACTATTCTAATACTTCCAATAAATTTACATAATCCTTTGAAAATTGGATTCATTCCAACTCTAGTCAAAACTATGTACCCACACTGCAAATATGGTTGCAAATACTCCCTGTATTGTGGGGAGCTGCCATAGGAATCCATGACTCCCTGGTGGTAATGTGTCATTTCACACCTGCTCAAGGTCTGGAGTCCAGTACTCTGCCCAGAAGTTTCTATGCAATGTGATGTACAAGTAGTATGGCCAAATAGATGTAACCATCACATTCAAAAAAGAACATTAGATTCTTCCTTTAGGAGTTTGACAAGCCATTTTTTCTTGAAGGAGAAGCACATAAAAGTATTTAGCAATCTAATTCAAACTAAAAAGGTTGTTTTTTATGACCTGTCATGTCTAGTATGACCATAGATTCCTAATACTAACATTGATGAGACAATCAATACTTACTTGATTCACTGCATAAAGATCTTTGCGTGCAGTTTACCTTCTACAAAGGTAGAATAATAAACAGTATATATTTTCTTTCAGTGAGAGTGAAAATGCATGAAGTTGCCTACTAAACATTTGTAAAAAGCTAGCAATCCTGTGCATTTTTAATAAGAACACATGTACAGATACTTGTGGGTAGGGAAGAGTATGATACTAAAGAGATAAGCACATCTAGCATTGAGTAGTATATTCTATCCTCAAAAAGTTCAGCTTCCATATCAAGTGCATTGGCTTGTGAACCTTACTACATGGATTCTCCTCCAGGTGTAAGCAAACAAGACAGAATTAGCATGCCCTATCATTTAGTCAGTGTTGCAAACAGATGTCTTTAAAAAGTGATGGTTCTGAAGAGGCATTTCTAGCCTCTATAAAAAACTTTCGTTAAAGTCCAAATATTAGGCAGTGCTTCTTAGTCTGCCAGTTCATTTTTAGCTGCTGAGCTACAGCAATGTATCTGCCTTCATCTTTTGCAATTTGGCACATTAGCTACTCTTCCCCCCTCACTTTGATACAAGAGCCAAACAAACACAATGGGAGTGCATAAGATGACAGACTATTTATGACCATTTTCAGAGCACTGAGAGGTCCTTTGCCACTCCCACACCTTTTGAAAGAACAGTATTCATCAGCACATTTGAGACTTCAAATTTGCAGAGCACAATAAAGTCCTGATAGTAAATAAATTATGTAAACACTAGACAGAACTTCACACTAAACTAGCATGCCTCTTTCACCTCGTAATTAAAAAGTGATAAACCTGAACAGTTTGCTCTGGCAGTAGAAAGTAGCAATAATCAAGAATAGACACATCTTACAGCAAGACAGTCTCTTTCTTTTACAGCAAAGCAGGGCAGAAATTTTAAGGCTTAGCTGAAAAATTCTTAGAGGGATTGAAGCTAGGACCATGAGCATAGTATGAAAGGAAGGAGCGAAAGTGTTTCTAGGAGACAGGGGAAAAAAAAGAGTGACAGAAATGCTACAGCTCCCCCTTTCAAACTGCCTGCAAGGGCAAAATGTTACAGGATGACTCAAGAGAGCCAGGAACTCCAGGCACCTCAGAAAGATCAGCCTCTGAATTACTCCCCAGTTACAGGAAGCAGTCATGTTAACAGGACAAACTGCAGAAGAGCAGAGAGCTGGTCCCTCCTGACTGAGCAGGAAGAGTGTTGGAGGGAGAGCACCCAGTCTGGTGCCCCTGGAGAGTGGCAGCAGTGCCAGCAGGCACCTCAGTGCAGGGAAGCCACTGCAGCCTGAAGTGACACTACTGCAAGTGGCCAAAACCCATACCTGAACACAGAATGGCTTCCTGCTCCAGGAAATAAAGGTCAGAACCACTCCTGACTGCATGTGCATGACCCAAGGCCTGATTACAGCTGGGAATGTTATTCTGGAGTCCTTTTCCACCAGTCCCAGAGAGTGCAGTTTCTGGGCACTGCAACATCCTTCAGGGCAGGCCAGGAGGGCACCCCTAACTTGATTCATCTGCAAGAGTCAAACACAATAGGTCAAGCAGAGCTTTGATGCAATAAAGCAGAACACAGGTGAACTTTAAATACCTAAATACAGAACTAATTATAGAAGCAGCCTTTCTTTAATGAGTGTCTGCATTTTCCCATTGGAACGCACACAAAGGTTAACCTTAGTTTGAGACGTTGTTTCAAAATTCTGTTTCAGCCTGACCAGGACTGGGAACCTCATATCACTGCAGAATTCTCTGAAAAGGCTTGATCAGGATACTGCACTTTCTCGGGCTCCATGAGCTCTCCCTACCTTCCTATACTTACAAAGATATAAATGTATTTATTTATGCATATACACGCACTTCTTTTAATATACCCTGAACAATTTTTTCAGTTAAAACATCCTAAAGATGTTTTAATATTTAATCCTAAAGATTAAAAAAGAACCCAAATTTAAATCACCATTATTAAAATTTACATTGGAATTATAATAATTCTAACATCTATGCATCATTCACCAAGAAACCTAAGCCTAAAGAAGAAAACTCCATTTACTTCCTTAAGTCTTATTGCTTGTAGAAATGAATTATTCTCGTTTACTCTTCTAGGAATTTTTTTTTTATTTCCTTGCATTCCTCTCAAGTTAGCCAGCCTCAGGATGAATGTATTTTTTGCCATATGCTTTATTCTGAGAACTGCTGTTAGCAAACACTTGAATTTAGTCCTTGGGTTTTGGCTTCTCACCTGAAAAATGAGTAAGTATATATTCAAAGATGTGACAACAGTTACGTTGTAGCAATATACAATAATTCATGGGAACAATATCAAATATATACTCTATAGCAAGATTTTAGTTGTAACAGACTAGAATCTCATTTTACACAAGTAAAATCTCATTTTAATTACTCTTACAGCTAAAAGCATGATCACCAAACACCAAATTTAAGAAAAGTATATTTATTTGATTCTCCTTTTAGTTTGATGACAAAGTAGTACACTTCATTAACAGTAGCACAGAAAATAATTTTTCATATGTGGAAGACAGAACATAACAGGAGATAGTAAACACATGAAGTGGCTTGTTTCCCCGGCAGTGATTATAAATCCCATGCTCTCAACATCACACTGCTGAAATCAAGAACACAAACTCGTGCTTTTGAAGCTTCTGAGGTACTTCCTACAGTGGTGTAGCCTTTCCATATTTTGTTCTAAGAAATACAAAATCCTCAGTGTAGCAAGTTGCCAAATGCATAAACCAACAACTACCAAAAAAAAAAAATCCCTAACAGAAACAACACACCACCCCCAAAAGAGGACTCCTCAATCTTTACTGTTAGAACAAAGCAGTTCTTTAATGAGTCAGATATGCTTCATACAAACTCACTTTTCATTTATCTCATCCCCACATTGCTGTTTAGATGGAATTTTTTTCTTCCCTGTTTATCTTTTATATATATGTATATATATGAATCACTGAAAAGGTGAAAAAGAAATAAGCAAAGTGGATATGTGTAAGAGCATGGTTTTCATCTTAGGATTCTGGATATTTATTCCCACCATGCACAACAGTTGTCTCTGAAATGGAAACTATTCATGATCATTAGAATTCTAAAGCAGGAAAACTTCCCTAATTTTTCCCAAAATGGGAAGTGACTTTCCTGAAACATTAAGAAGGGCTTCCAATCCAAAAAACAACAACAACAAAAAACAAACAAACAAACAAACAAAAAAGGTTCCAATGTCAGTTAAACATAGGCCACTTTCAGAAAATGAGATGTACAGCTAGTTTCTCTTTAAGGTTGGGGAGTTTCAAGAAGGCAGCTTCCCCCATTTAAGAAGCTACAATGTGCTATTCTCTTACTCCTTTCCATTCCCAAGTTTTTGCACAGCACCTGAAACTTACTGAGTTGTGCAAGCTTAAAGCTATTACAGTGGAAGACTTTAAAAAGTTGTTTCCCTTACTAAGCACAAGCAATAATCCAATCTTTCTGCCATGCATCACTCTTAGAAAACACCCTGATCAACCTTCTCTTGTAGCACTTTTGATTCCTTTTAACCCACTTATGTACATACCTGTAATACAGCTCACTATGCTCATGTGTGTGACTGTGCAGTCACACCCTCTTGTGCAATTCCTTATTATATAAAAAACCATGCTGTAATAAATATCATTAATGCAGCCAGGATGCCAAATACAGATGCACTGCAGGAGGTTCTTTAAATAAGGCTTAGCTCTGTCCTGAATTAGTTACATGACACACATTACGGACATGAAAATACTAAAATAATGCATTCTCTTACATCAGAAAACCACCTTTTGAATATTCAAATAAATAGCCATTAAATATGAATTTTATGTCCTTTTAGAAATGCTGTTTTACAAGTGATACTATTTCCTGCTTCTAACAGACGTTCTTCCGTTCAAAGAAAAAATGCATATTAAGGCATGAGTATATTCTCCTTTTCTATACCTTTAAAATACTCATACCACACTACACCTCCTTTAACTGATTAACTGAAGTTTTCTGAGTATGTATTTGAAGATGTAAAATGTCCATGTGAAAACAAATACATGGCTTTATAGTGTAAATAAAACTTGTAATCTGAAAGAGTCCAGATCTTTTATCCATCATGGAGGTATCCAAATACTTTACATATGTGAAATAATTTATGACATTTACAGTTTTCACTAATCAAGTAATACTCAAAACTCCAGTCAGAATCAGAATTGTAATGTATTTGGAGCAGCACTGAAGTCATGAAAAGAAGGCAAACTTATACAGAATCTGAGACAAAGTAAGAAAGGCTTCCCAGTTCTTAAGAAAATTAAGATACATGTTTTTGCCACTGTAACTTTATTATTCCATTTGAAACACCACAAAAGCATTGGTGCACTCAGAGATTTCCCTGTCCTCCCTTCCCACCCGCAAAGAACAGTGGTGATGATGAAAGCAATGACAGCTGCAGTGATCTTCTGTCTCAAGTCCTGCTATTCACACGTCCAGGGTCTAGGAGCAAAGTGTTACTTTTGGAGTACACACCACAGGAGTACTTAGGAAGTCCAGCGCCACCAGGCCACCTTGACTCTGTCCCAGACGGCCGAGAGCGAGTCCAGCGCCGGGCGCACGTCCAGGATGGTGAACTGGTAGTTCTTGTCCACCGCCCCGCCGTCGTAGTAATCGATGACGTAGCGCACCTCCTTCCCACAGCGGTCCACTATCCAGTCATGGCGGTCAAAGGGCAGCTCGTACCTGGGAAGGACAGGCCATGGAGACACTGTAATGGGTATTACCAACCTGGGAGAGGGACTGGAAGTCCAGCTCAAGATTTATTTGTCCCTAAGATCCCACCAGTACTTCTGTCTTCTGGCAATTCTAACTTGCAGTACACCTCAAACATCTTTAAATTAATTCTACACCAGGTTTCCAGACACTTTTCTCCAGCCTCCCACCTCACTGGAAGATCTTCCCTATCCACATACCCCATCCATGAACGAATCCTGGCTCTTGGTGAGTACTCCTTTGCTTTGCCTCCAAACCGCATCAGCGATGGCCCACATGGACATTCCCTGTGCACACAGTTTAAAAAGAAAATAGATTTTACCTTTTAACACAGCCTTTAATCATCTCAGTGATTAAACCACTATGGTAATTTGTTTTAGTAACAGAGAAACTGAGTAGAAGAAAGCAACAGTAAAAAATTAATTACAAGTGATATAAACTAACTTTTTTTCCTTTCTTTAAAGCTTTGAAAAGTCACCCAGTTTCTGCCAGCACTTTTTGCTGGTATGATAAAGTACCTCTGATATGCTCCACACCATTGTTGTAATTTGTCAACAAAGCAGTTCTCTGTAAATCTAATCTACAGATTTAACAGATTAAAGAATAGAAAACCATAATCCAAACTACCGTGTAAAAACCATCATGGATTTTCTGAGAAAAACTGTAATACAAAATGCTTACTAGTCTTACAGGGACTATGCTGACCTAAAAAGTAACAGTTTGCTTTACACCAGTCTTGCCAAATTTACAACTTGTATCTTTTTCATAAAAAATATTCCATGTGCAACATTTCACAGGTACATACATAGCATGTAGAGCTTCCCACTTCAAAATCTCCTTCCAAGCTTGCTCATTATTTTGATTATGAATCTTAATAATGTTGGTCATGTCTTCACTTGTTATGTCATCATCTTTCCACCTCCACCTAAAAAACAAGAACTTGAAAACAGTTTATAAACATTACAACATAACTATTCCACCTTCCTAGGTTTATCTGATGAACTTTTGAATCAAGATTTAAGGTTGTATGCAAGACACAAGACAAGTATGCAAACTTCTGGCTCATCTGCTTAAGCATCTTGAGAACCCCTTCATTTTCTGTGCAGAAGTGTGGTTATTGAACTTAATCATCACAGAGATCCACAAATTCTACATAGCTAAATTAAAAGCTTAACTGGATCAAAAAGTTATCAGAGTGTGCAAACATGACCACATCCACAATACACATAAAAATGCTCAGGAAAAATCCCACTTGCTTTCCTTAATGCACAGAAGTCCTGTATTCAATACATTTTGCAAACACTTAGAAATACATTTCATCTCTCTTGACACTGTACTTTGACTGCATGTGTGCTTCCTTTTCAATTGGCATAACATTAACACATTTCAGTGTTGACAGGACCAAAACTTGTATGTTCCATACAAGCTGCTTCTATCATATTGTGTTATGAACCGTATCAACACATAGCAAAAGGAATTACTCCTGCTCCAAAAGTAAACTACCTGTAAAGTTCATCTGTTCGAGAATGACAAACAAATCTTTACAAAAGAACAAGGAAAAATTAGCACAGGAGGATCTTTAGTCTTGCCTACACTGAATTTTTGTAAATAGCAAAAATATCTACTTGCAAATTTCCCCATTTTTAGCAATTCTGCAGAGTCAGATGTTCTTACATAGAATTTCTACTGCCATTTTACAGCATTAGCATGAAACCAACTGAGTGTGAAAGCTGGTAATTATGCAAACTTTGTCTAATCTGTGCATGGACTTTTAAGAAAATTTTCCGAGCCAGCAGCAGTTGCTTGACATTTTTTTACCATCCTCCTGATCACTAGAAGACACATGGCCTTTGAGACCAACTCACCCTTTAAAATAAAGATGTTCATAAAAATAGTACTTTTCTGAAAAGCAACATTATTATTTAAAATCCAAAAACTCTCCAAAAAAAACCCCCAAAACAGAGCAATAACTGATTATATTAGTTCATTAATTCCAGGCTCACAGACACATCTGATAATTCACAGTGTATTTACCCTTTTCTTAGCATAGCATTCCAGAACATTTGCTCTGAAGGGTAGACCCAATTCTTGTCAGAATGTGCTCTAGGAATGGAAGATTCTTCTCTGACAGTTGACAGTGGAAATGGTTGACCTGGGGATGGCTGCTGATTGGGAGGAGGCATCTAGAGAACAAGGAGAACCAACAGCAAACTAGAGTATTAGCAGTTTATTAAGTTACACTGTTTGAGAAAAATCAAAGCATAATCAGTCAACTCCTACAAAGATCAAGAAGTTCAGCCTTTATTTAAAAAAAAGTCCACCAAAATTATCTTTTTTTACAGCAGAACTCCTTGCACAGGTTTGTCATCAGAAGAGTACAGGAAAGCTTTCTGCCTAAACTTCAACTTTCAAAAGAGCAATGCATTTTGTAAATCAGAGGAAATCTTGGAGACACTAATCAGAACTCAACCATACTGGTATTACACAGAAACTAAAATCCACCAGTATATCATAAAAAAAAAAAACATTTATGTAACTCGTAAGTAGAGAGGAAAAGATATTTAAAAACAGGAAAACCACCAGATATTGCAAATTTTAACACAATTTTAAATAAGATGCAACTTGTTTTAAATAAGAATTTGCACTAACAAGAGAAAAACCAGTCTTAAAAAAAAAAAGTTATTTCCCAGAGTTTCCAGCTTACATAGTAACACTATTTACATTACTGGGTATAACACTTCAGAAGAAACAAGACTAAAGAAAACACATGAAGTAAGCAAAAGTTACCATATTGCTGGGATCTATGTCATCTTTCATTTGAGATGCACCAGACCTCACAGGACATGCTACAAACTCATAAGCTCTTTCTTGATGTGCAGGAACATCATCTGTGTTCTCCGTTCTGTGATCAGCAGTCTTCATGTGCATTGGACAACCTTAAACACAACAGCAGTATACACTTTGCTACAAGATGAAAACTCTAACACATGAAATTGAAAAGTTCATTGAAGGCTCATGCAAATGGCTATTTCATTCTTTCTTCTGAGCTTTTCAACAGTTTTACCTGCTGTCCTTCCTGCATTTCAGGACCCAAAATCGTAGTAAGATCAGAGTTTCCTGGGTAGTCTTTCAATGCTATCTATCTCTCCCCATACTGGTCCCAATCCTGAACTGTTTGTACTTAAGATTTCCTTAGGGAAGCTGACCCAGTGCATTGACTGAGTCAACAGAAAAGCTGATGTCCTTCTCCAGGCATTCATCTCATTCCACCCTTCTGCTGCCCTTTCCCAGATGCATGGTTTTAGTGACAACCAGTCACAATCTCTGTAGGGGCTTCCTGACCCCCTCTGGCTGCACTACACCATGGAACAGATTTGTAAGGCCCCTGTGAAACAGGACAACTGGGATAGACCCACAAGTTCCACAGTAAGCACCTCCTGTCTCCACAAACAAAGCAGCTTGCACAGTGCTCTGGTGAACACGTGACTCCTTCTAAGGAAAACTTACTTGAGAATGACTTTTGTTAAACAAAAAACTCAAGTTTATTTGAAGAATTTCTCCCTTCCCTCCCTCCCCAAGATTTTCAAGTCTGGTCTCCATGTAGAGTTTAGCTCATTTAAGTTTCAAGTATGGTTACCGCTCATTTTCTCCTGATGCATGGGACATTCTGAAGGTGGAGATGCCGTCTGATACTGCCTGGATGCATTTGGTGAAGGTGACTTCTCTGCAGCAGCCGGGGAGGATGCAGACAAACCCATGGCCTCCGCACGCCGGGCCTTTTAAGATGAAATTTCTAAAGAAAAAGAAACCAAATATTCGTAACACAAAACACTGGTTATTTATTAAGGTGAACGCCAAGTGCAGGTGCAGTGCTGCACCACAAATCAAAAAATAAATTGAAAACTCGATTTAAGTAACGAACTTCCAGCCCAAACCGAAACTCAAGCACCTACCAGGGCTGTCCCGAGCTCCTCCCCAGCGGCTCCTCACGGTCCCTGGCGGGGCTGTGCCCGCACGCCGTGAAGGGCAGCGGCTCCCGCCGGAGCGCCCCGGCCCGGCC
>VWYE01021115.1:39189-66931 GCA_013398995.1 Alaudala cheleensis | reverse complement strand
GAGTTAAAGTAGTTGTATGCACGCCTGCGCCCGCCGGCGAGGGGCGGGCACAGGGCCGAGGCCCCGCCCGCCGCCGGGGCTACGGGAGCGGGCCGGGCACAGGGCCGGGTCTCGGGGAGCAGGTACAGGGCCGGATTCCCGGCCGCCCCGGGGCTGTGCCCTCGCCCAGCGCACGGCTGGCCGGGCCCCGCAGCCCGGGCGAGGCGCAGGGGGAGCCGCGGGGGCGCACGGCAAGGAACACGAGCTGGGTCTCAACTTGCCAACGGCAGCGAACTGTGCGAAGCGAGGCTCGCGGAAAACCCCGGGCAGCTGCGCCAGCCAGAGCTACGGGTGCTCGTACCTCGGGCTGTGGGTTTGAAATCATTATCCCTTACAACCGCAAGTAATTGCTTCAGTATAGAAGGAACCCACAACGTACTAGCAGCACGCATCGATGCCCTAAAGGTGTATCCTTTTTACATTTAAACTTGCGGAGATAGTAAAGTTATTTATTTTTAAACATCAAGAAAAGTATGACAGCTCTTTTAAGACTTCCTAAGAATATGGCCTTATTTCCAAGCCAGAAGATGCAGTTTACCTCTGTGTGTGAAGTACCGTGCATAACACACAGAGGATGGAGCTCACTGTGCATCAGAACACGGAATACTACCTTCATCGCATCCCTTCTTGACCAACAAGTGATCAGACCTGGCTATGCAGTAACCACTGCAACAGTAGGTACAAACCCCACAGGACTATTTAAATGCTCATCCCACCACGTGGACTCTAAAAGAGGCTGTCAAGTGCAAAAAGCAGGTGGGGAGCCGAGAAACATTCATTATAAATGTATAACAATTAGAACTGATTAAAAAATAATAGTTTTTTCCCAAATATTCTATTTCATTGTAGCAAATAAAAATAAAACTAAAGTTGAAAGGAATTTAATCTTCAAGTGACACAGTTATTACAGTATCTTAGGATGAAGAAAATCCAAATTCATATGTGGAAGAAGGGTGTATGTACATGCAGAAATGAGTTATTTTCATAGTAAAGTTTGAAAAAAGACAAATTCTAAACCACACTGAAATAGTTCGAAGCAGCAGTATTTCAAAATATATAACTACTTGAATTTAAAAAGCTTTTATATATTCCTCTCAGGAGTGTTCTTAAGATAACTTTCACATGCCATCTTTCAAAGTAGGATCTTTCTTATTAACAAGGACATCGCCATTCAGTGTGAACATGAAATAAGAATACAAATATAAAGCAATACCAAATATTCATCCTTTCAGTCCTTTTGCCCTTTTATAGTCTTGATTATTTAAGAGGAAATTGTTTCTGACTCTTTCTGCATGCAGGAATTATTAGCACAGTATATTGAGAACCTTAAGAAACAAATTCAGCATCATGTCATCTCTACTATATGGCCTAGAAAACATTCTGATTACCTCCATCATTTCCCATTTTAGGCAGATCTGGCTTTGCTGCAGTACCTAATCTCAATGAAGCACACAATCTACCCATAAGTATATTGCCCTGTGAACTCCAGAAAAGCAGAGCAAAAGAAGGTACCACAGTAGCCCACCTTCTAAAATATGACAGATATCCATTGCAAAGATTGATTTTTTTTTTTTAATCTTAGTGCAAAATTATCCCACCAATGTGAGGAGAGAAACAAAAGTTTTCAGCAGAAACACAAAGAGTAATAAAAAAAAGAATTGGGAAGAAAATGAAAAGCAACTGCCCACCTGAATATGACAAAGAAGTGGATATACAAAATGCTTCCTATATCCTACATCTTAGGGAGAGATAATGTTTCTCACACTTTAAGGAAGACTTGTTGAATGCATCGTTTTAAGAATGGCTCACTGAAAGGCATCCCTTGTTCCCAGCCATTGCTCAGTCCTTCCTTTCCACCATTCAGTGTTAAAAGCTGCCTAGTGCCAATAGGAAAGCCTCCTACCAAGCCCCATTGTCCTTCCTCAAGCAGTTGGAAATCTGACCTATATAGCATCTGACCCCAAAGAATGTCTGTTCCCAGAAACTCCCACTCACTTGCTAACAGACCAACTACTTAATGAGTAGTTTACTACACTAGCAGTGTAAAATTAGTACCATAAGTATGTAATTTACAAATGCAACTAAACACCCTTCAAAAGATGAGAGGAAAAGAGAAACACTGGTCTGCTTTGTGTTTTCTTCTGGTAATATAACTATTGCAAAACACATAAGAAAACACAAAGAATCATGAGCAATTCCTGTGCTTGGAAGTCAGTGATTAAGATGTAAAACAGCAGCAGTTTCTAAGGATGCTCAAAGGAACCTGTGAGCTTCACCACACAATTCGTGCTCCCATGCATACATTCACTCAATTGCCATACTGAGGAACTGAATTTCCCATCTTTCTATTTAGTAAGGAACTGAATACTAAGGTGTAAGTGCACCACATTTATAAACAGCAGCTCTTTATCGCCACAGCCTTCAGACAACTGCCCAGCCTATGCCCTGACACACATGACATTACAAGACAATGCAATATATTATCAAATACAAAAGTTCTTCCCCAATACAAACAAAAATTTGTAGTTTAAGTTACATTCCTGTCCCCAGTGATGTTCTATACAGAATTGCAGCATTCAAAATTCCAGCCACCTGAGCAACAGTGGGGCTCAGACCTCATACACCCATCTTCACCTTCTTTAAAATAAATAAGATACAGCATGAAATCTCAAGATACAATAAAACCCAGTTGTTTCAGAATTGACCCCCCCCAAAACTGTTCTTTCATGATACACTTATTGTAGGTACATAAGCTTTTATCATATTAAGAAAGAAAACTTCACAAAATAAGAAACTGTGTTCCTTTCCTTTATTATGAAGTACCAATACCTTGCATACAACATGCAATTTATTGCTTATTGACATTATTGCATATATCAAAGGGAAAAAAAATCAGCCAATATCATTTTATGCAAGCTCCTAGATTGTTCAAACAAAATACAGAAATGCTTTACAGTATCACTGAAATGCTAACAAAAAATTCCGATTCTTTCTTATAATAAAAAGTAAATTTAAACCCATAATACTTAATAATTCACTTTACTATGATGAATTACTTTTATCACCAATTTTCAGAATTGTTATATTGCATTTTTAAGTTCTTGTGCCATGATAAGGATTGCTACTACAATCAGGTCACATTACTAGTTGAATTTAATAATGTGATCCTGACACTTTGTGACAGTATTAGAATTTACTGCAAACCAGATTGTCAAGATTTACCAGAAATCAGTCTAGCAGAATCTACAGTTTTTGTCCTTGCTCTGCACATAAGTTAGATAAACTCATCAAGTTTCTTCTTAGATAGAAGATTATATAAACATTGTAAAATTACAGGTTCCATTACTTATGCCTAACTTGTAACTCATTTGTCCCAAACAGGTTTTCTAATTTGATTTTAAAACAGGTTAGCTGTGCTTATTCTACATAAATAGGTATCTGTCAATATTTAAGAAAACACTTTTTGGTAAATGCATGCTAGAATCAAATCCAGGACATTTGGGTGTGTGCATATTAAGTGTGCAAATTATATAGCCGAGCTCATGATTAGCCCTTTTCTTCCCTTCCCCCTATGATTTGATGGATTTTTCTTGTGAAACTGGAATAGGATTACTATAAAGAAAACCACATTGCATTCAAAATTTTGTATTCTGTATTACAGCTTAGTATTCATATTTAAATGTTGCTTTCAAAACTAGCAAATTTTTAAAAATACCAAAATTTAAAAACTTAGAAGACAATTTACATGCAACATGTCCATTTGGGTGCAGATTCTCATATACTTAAATATTTATAGGCTCATAAAAGCATGTCCTGTCCACAAGACAAGTACAATGTTTGACATCCCACACATAGATTAAAAATAAAGGTACAATTCAGAATATTTTATTTGCTTTTACGTTTTCAATTTCAGTAAGTAGGAAGTTATAAATAGCACACTGAATCATTATGTGGTTGATACCAAGCCATGCTGATCACTTCATACTTTACTGTCCTAAAGACACTTCTTTCACTTACAAATAGGTTAAAAATGTTTATACTTTGTATTCAACAGATGCCCTCTCAGTGCAGGACATCACACAATTAAACTGTTCTCAGAAGAAATTTTGCCAAAATATTTCTTATACCAAACAATACAATTTATTCTTTGTAGCTACCTTCCATTCTTTACTGAGCTATAAAGTGCTTGGTTTTTATAAATAGAACAAGACTTTCAAAGGAGGTAGCTAGTAGGAATTTTTAATGGGCAAGAAACCTTACCAAGTGTTACCATCTAAAAGTATGACTTGATGCTTTATCCTAGATCTCTAAACTACCCAGACAGCACATATTTCATCATCTCTGCCATAAAAACAACTTTCAAGTTGCTTTCAGAAAATCCTAAGAACTTCACCTGTCTAACACAGATTTTATACTGGTTTGGATGAATTTATAAGTTCATAAATAGTATCACTATTTCCATCTGACTGCCATCAATCAGGATGTCAGAAAAGTACTGTTCTTTTTCTGCCTGTATTCCATAGACAGAGAAATTTTGCCTGGAACAAACTTTCCCTGATGGAGCTCCTTGTAGCCAGATAATGCTGTTGTACAGTAGGCTATTAAAAATATGAAAGGGGCTTGCAATACTTTTCAAAATCTTCTACACTTGCACTTTTTCATATGAAAATTCTAGTCCCTTTCTATTTGTTTTATTGATGGCTTTCAGCAGCAGCCGACACCAGACCCTAAGCTGGAGTAATTGTCAAGCAGCCCTCTATTTTCCTCTGAATGGCTCAGCAGAAGCATCACAAAATGATTTTTCAGACTTCTCTATTAAAAGGTCTTTTACAGAAAGCTTGTACATACATATGCTCAAACACACACAAGACCATGAGTAGAAGTCCTCTTTGTACAGTAATCAACAACTGGAATTCCATTTTATGCAGCTTGAAAATTTTAAAGAATAAAATTTCAATTTCCATTGTGAACAGAGACAGAAACACCAAAATCTTTCTGCTACGTATCAGTCTGCTGTTGTCCCAAGCACAGCAGTAGGAAGACATCTGGATCTCTGTGTGTGTACTCAAAGTCTCCTCCTCCTCTCCTCTTCAAACCTGCCTGAATGTATCTGCTCACTTGTGTAAGCTTTTACCCTTGGGTTGTTAGTTCTGCAATATGAGTAATCTTCTCCCACAATATTCTAAGTAAAGATGGAAGTAATTCTTTTCCAAACACTGTAACTAATTTAACTTTTAATAAACTTAAGTACAAAAATTGGAATTGTTAAGAATTCATATATGAAGTCAGCTCCCCTCATTTTCCTGTGCATATATTTCATTGTTCAATGGATTCTATTTTTTAAGCCACTAAGTTATTAAATTATGGAGCTCACTTAAGATAGCATGTGTTTAGAGAGGTAGAGTAGGCTTCAGAGATTAATTCTTACCACTGAAAAATTCACACAGATAACCCATACAGCATCCCTGTTGTGTGAGACTCTCCACTGAAATCCACAAAAACACTCTGACAAAATGAGTATTTGAAGTGTACCTCCTCTCTGCAAGTACTGATTCCAAATCAGCTACAGAACACCTGAGCTACCATTCTCCTGTAGAGTTCTGTAAGTGGTATTCACTCAACTTTTGATGAAAAATTACAGCCATAAGAAATGGAAACTCGCATTTCTACTTACAGCCTAACCAGTACAAATAATCTCTCCCATGATCAGCAAGCTGATTTTATGTCACCTGGTATGGAAGAATGGAAAAGAAAAGAAAAACATGCTATTTTTTCCAAGAGTCACTCCTTCCATTTGATATGCTCACAGAAAAGACCCAGGTGACATGCCAAGAGTCTGCTTTTACAACACATCTGTTAAAAATAGAAGTTTTAAGCCACTAATAAGATATTACATTCAAAAGCTTTTTTTATTATGCTAATTATCATGCATTTATTTTTTTGCATTAAAAAAGCAAAGACACAAGCTTACAACATTACATTTTATCAGTATTTTACCACATTTTTAAAATTAATAAAGTGCAATTAAAAAATGGGTGCCACAGCTATCTAATTTGCTGTATTATAAGCTGTTAATGGCAGGTTAAAAGTGCCCTATATACACTACTGTATTCAGTACATCACAACTTTGCTGCCTGTTTACTGAAGTCTCTGCTGAGACCACAGCTGTTAATAGTTTTTTTCATAACAAATTTTTTTCTGATGCATAAGGACATTGTAATAATGCTTTTTTAGAAATCATAAAATTTAAAGCTAATGCATTGCAAAAGAAATTTTTAATGACACTAATTTTTTGCAGCAATCCAAAATACTACCTGTTCTAAAAGAATTATCCCACTGCCCTTCAACCCTGGATTGTTGGCCAAAGTGTAGTATGCAGAGTTTTGCATTGTTTTTTGTTTCTAAATCTAGTTTTAACATCAATTTTATCATACCTTGACTTAATACTTCTTTCCCCTATCAAACCCAAGTCTATCTAAAAGTGGAAGAAGTAGACAATTTCAATGAATGGTCTCCACTGAGGAAAAAATATTTAAAACACTGAAACATTAAATCCAAATTAAATCTTTTCATTAATTATCACCCTAAGAGTTGCTCCAAATCATCTTCTCAATTTTTTCATCCTACTTCCCTAAAAAGAAAAGCAGACTTCTGTTTTCAAGCATAATTCTCCAGAATGTTTGAATTTACTCAATTTTAGAAAGGAACAAGCTTTTACAACATTATTAATCACAGGGATCTAGTGATTTTAAAAGCAAAGAGTATTTCATATACACCTTTAAATAAAGGTGATAGAAATATAGCCTTTATACAAATTTCCATTAGGTACTCTGAAATCACATTTCAAAAGATAGCAGGTTCTGCAAATTAGCATAGAAGAGTGTCTATTGCTTTGAGTAAAGCAAGTCCCAGGGTTGACTCTAAAAGGCTGTGGATTTACTGGTACCCAGATGAGGCACTGCACTCAGATCATACAGCTCAACAGATTCATGGCTGACTCTCCCAAGGCATAAACAGATCTTTTGTCCATTGGCCTGTGAAGTATTAACAACCACAGGACCCAAAAACAAGTACTAACAAGGCAGGATTGGGAAACTTAGAAAAAAGCCTGCCGAGCTGAGCAATGGAAGTAGGCTTTCAAAAGTGCCTTTTACACGAGTCCAAACAATACTCCCTGACAGCATTTTAACTGGGGAACTAAACTCATTGCAGCTGCCTTAGTTAAAAGGCATTTCAGCCTATGCAGTCCTCTTGGGTCTTGGAATTTCTGGAAGAGGGGATGTCAGAGTCCCTCACCAGGGAGGACAGCACAGGGCACTCGCACCTCTGACCATGGAGGGGAGAGCTCATGTCACCCAGCTTTGTCAGAGGGAACAAAACCAATCACCCAACATGGGTTAAATATGCTATCCTTCAGTTAAAAATCAATTGCTTAACAGATTGCTACAATAATTGGGATGTGCACTGAAGTCTCAGTGAAAGCAGAAACTTTTAGCACACCTACATGAAGGAATAAAGGAAGTTAATCAGTCACAATTCTGGCTAAAAGAAACAAAACAAATTTACACATAAATATAGCTCTAAAATAATTTTAAATAAAACATAACTCAAAATTTCCTCAAATTGTATTACAAATGAGATTTAAGACTATTCCTAGATGGAATAGGTGAGATTCCTCTCTGATGATCTCCAAGCCTTCAAGTTCACAGACAGGGTAACTGAGTATCTATTGAAAAATGTGTGGTTTAAAACAAAAGAAAATTGTGTCTACGAAGGTCAACTGTTCCTTCTACAGAATTGCCATACAGCTTTAAAGGAGTTTGGCACAGTTAATTCAAGAGTGTTTTTTGTCACACCTCAGATTTCTGACTTGATTAACAGTGAAAATGTGACAAAAACCCTCAACGCTTCATATCCAATAGGTCATTTTTGTGATAAAAAAATATTACTTAAAGTTACACATCACATATACAGAAGATTTTTATATCTTTGCAATTAAACTTTGAATCCAAATAGCCAATGGGTAAAAATACTCTGAGAAAAATTCTCAGAGGTAGACACTTCTCAAAGGTAGTAGCAGCAAAGGAAAAAGCACTTCAGTAAGAACTTTGCCATTTCCACATATCATCTACCATATTAACTTACCAAAAAAGCTCCATGGGGAATTTAGAAGATGTACTATTGCATGTAACCTAGCACAGCAAATGGGAATCCTTCCCATCAAAGTGAGAATTTTAACAGCTTTTAGGATATAATGTGGTCTTATAATACAGCATTTTAGATAAAATTATTTCATAAATTTCCCAAAATGGTTTGCATTCATATAAGGCAGAACAAAAAGCAGTAAAAGACTTCATAGAATCAAAGCCAAATTTTTTGCTTTTCTTGCAGAAATTAAAAAGTTGTCAAGAATGAAATCTTGATTGTTATTCCTAGAAGAAAACATAGAAATGTGCCTGGAAAATTGCACCATATCAGGAGTTTGGAGAATTTTTCCTTTTCTAAAAAACCAGATATGTCAATATTCACTGGATTTATAAAACATTTTAATCTGAGAAACCTGAGAGAAACACTTTGAACACACTGGTGGACAATAAGCAAGTAACCAGTCTGCTCCTTTCTCATATCTGATGCTTGCAACTGCTTAGAACAGGCATGTGGAACTCATCTGTGTGAGCTTTTGCTTTTATTCCTCACTGGACAGGATCCGCAAAGTGTGGCCCTGGGCGTGCAGGCAGTGTGGCTAGGGAAAGAGTAAGGTCAGTACAGAGGTAATACCTTGTTTCCATAATAGGAGCATTCCATGGCAGAAATGTGCACTGTTTCAGTGAACCCAAATAATTTTCATAGCAGAAATTTCATTTTATGTGTGATTTCTAGGCAGATTTTCCATTTCTGTGACTTTTTGCTTCCTCCTGTCCAATAAGACAAATGACCTTGTAGCATCCTTTTGCAATTTTGACCATCCACATCACATTCATAATATCCAAGACAACACTTGAGATAATCCAGGCGCTCTGGGCTGCAAATCCTAATCTCTGGAAACCTTCTGTTCCAAATGAAGAAATGACATGGCTGTAATATACAGGCATGACGGCAATCCTCACCACGAAGAACACCACTGTCATCAGCACACCATTGAGGATGTTGGCCTTTGAAGATTTGGGATATCCCAGTACTTCAAAAAACCACCTGCAAAAGAAGTGTTCACAAATACCAGGCAGACTTGAAGCCATCTCATTAAAAATTATTTTACTTCATGTTTATTTTTAATTCATCATGTATTAATTGCTTCTAATTGCTTTATAATTTCTAAATTATTGCACTTTGTCTTAGTTACAAATCCTTTTACTTGGCTGCAATTTTCCCCCCCACTTAAGCAGTGTATGATATCCAGTATATTGTAGAATAACACACAGAAAATCCTGATTTGGATTATGAACCAGTTGACAACCCGTGTGCATTTCAGTGACTATTGTGTTATATGCAATAGTAAAACTCTCTTTTAAAATCATAAAGACATATTTATTACTTGCTATTATAGATTATACCAACAGCAGCTAAAATTCTTTGTCTTACTGAAAGCAACTATAAAATTGCATTTGGATTCGGTAGTCTAGATGGAGCTCTAATTTCTTGTAATTGGAATTTTCTGACTGCTTCTGTTCAGCCCAAAACCAGAACATTTTCAGAACCAGACATTGTGAACTCTTGATCATGTGACAACTTGGAATGTTATCCAGTGAAAAAGATAAATCTAAAAACTGCCTCTCAATCTACTGCTGGGTCATAAATGGTCTTTAAAAGAGAATTCTTGCATATTTATTCCTAGATATAGTAGACAGGCATAATTTCTCTACTGCCTAGCACACAGAACTTGAGGGTTGAAAAAGGAACAACAAACTCCTCTAATGCTTTGTCATTCACACTTAAACCAGAATAAACAAGTAAAATTTTGCAGCAATTGGCAGGCAGGACCAGAGCAAAATAACATAAATCACTATAATGGGGGATGGGGAAGAGAATGAAATAATCAGTTTTTCTCCAGCAAGACACAAGGCTAAAATGATTTAACAAAAAACAGTTCTAAACCTGGTTTTAAAAGTAATTTTTAATTTAATTACCTACAACCTAGGTAATTATAAATACACTAAAAATATTTTCCAGACATCCAGCTCTAACAGAAATATTCTAGAAATTCATTAAGCATGAAACTAGAACAATTAAAATCCAGGCACTCAAGGTGGCAGTCCAGCCCAGAAGCAGGATGCCTCACCACAGAAACACTTACTGACAGGATGAAGAGAAAGACCTGATATGTTTGGCCAGATTAACAATCGAAGCCTTTACTTTCAATTATGTATACAATGCAGAATCAAAAAGTAATGTAACATGCCAGTATAGGTGACTGGGCATCTGTTTACCAGCTTCCCTTTCCCAGCAAATAAAAAAAAAATTTTAAAAATTAAAAAAAAAAGTCTGTAAGTAACTGTTGCCATTACAATTTTACCCACCACAGTTCAGAATTAATTACATAAATGCTGATATTAACATCAAAGGATCTACATGCTTGGCATGGAGACAACCTCCAATTAGAGATCCCCAACAACACAGACAGGAAATACACACAGTTCTAAGTTTAGAATATCTTTTTATATTTTAATAAGAGCTCTTTTGGTTGACTAAGAATGCAAACAAGAAACATAATGCAAGTCGTTATCATTATCCACTGCTTACTCTCTTAAGGGTCTGATTCACTTCAAATTTATGGAAAAAAAAATCATGCACTAATGAGATGACATCACTTAGTGCAAGGGACTTGATTATCTCCTGCAGCAATTTCTGCTTTTCTGAGAGAGTGCTAAATGTCAGTATTCAAAGACCCATAATCTCACCACAGGCATTTTAAAAGCATAACACAAATTACTTATAATAGGCAGATGTAGCACAATTCTTTCTAACACCACAGTCTGAAAGGTAAGCATCAGTGCAGGAATCCACCTGAACCCAGGATGACATCCTGTCTTGGTAGAAGCTGGGACAACAGCAATTCACTAGGACACGAATATCAATATAAACCCTTTTTTCTTCATTAAGTTTGAAGAAGTGTTTACTTACTCTTCAGTTTTCTGTGCACACAGAGCATGGGCTACAACAGACTGGTATCTCCCACTCAACTGCACTGGGGCAGAGGAGAGCAGCCTCTGGAGAACTCCATTATTTCACCCTGTCCTCCTGCAAGTTTGAGTTTACCAAACTGATGTTCAAAAGGGACCACAGCACAGTCTTTTTTATTGGGAAGAGCTCTGAGGAATGCTACAGTGTCATAAAACACTTCAGAGATTACAGTCACAATGCAATGGCATTGTAATGGGCAATAGCCTGTCTGCAGGAGGAATAGTTTCTATTTGCCTTATCCTTTCTCTACCAGACATCTGCAAAACAGATGCTACACATATAGAAGCAGTTAAGCAGAAATACACTCCAAAAAGCATAGTCAAGGAAAAGCCTGATACACTGAAAGTTCTCATCCCACCTTGCAAAACATCGGAGGAAGAGAAGACTGCAGCCCGCTCTGTACCAAAGCCCCTCACCTGAGGTGAAATCTTTCTGGGGCAAGTCCCTACCCCCAGCTGTGTCCTGGTGGCTACAGAGTAAGGAGAGAGGCCACTGTCCCCACACCACCATGAATGACAGCTTTCCCCTAGCTGCAGTATGTGGCATTATCTGCCTCCTTTTCTGACACAGCAGCAAATCAGGTAAAAACACTTGAACCAGCAGCCAGGGCAGGCTCTGACTCAGCTCTACAGGAGAAGCTTCTGCCCCTTTCTTCTCTAATCACAGGTGTGAAGATTAACCACTTCAGATATAATTAAGTGCTCAAAATAACTTGCAGAACTATTTTTTAAAGCAAATGAAATATACATTTACATTTTTCTATATATTCATATGCATGTATTACTATTGGTCTGCATGTGTGGAATATTGGAAAATAAACTTCAAATTGTACAGGACAATGCAATTCCATTCCAGGATTCTGATGACAATATTATCTTGCTCCTTTTCATCATCCATGATACCAAGAAAAAACATCCATACTGAAGATAGCTTTATTATAAAAATTAAATTACTATACAAAAATTAATAAATAATATTATATTTGTAAATTTTTTGTTTGGTATTTTTATAAAGAGCTGGCATTTCATACAAAGCCTGGTCTAATCTCAAAAGGAACTCGGGGATGAATATATCAGTTATACTGTTGCAGCTATAGCAGCAAAATGTTTTCATAGCAAAAAGGACTTTAATATATAATCCTTAGTTCAATATATATAAATTCCCGCTCAGCAGACATTTGACAACTATAAAAAGACTTCCTAAGTGACAGAAATAGTAATGCAGATTAAATTTTAAAAGAACTTTGGAAAGCCTCCCTAACCACTTACCGCTGATTGACAAAAGGAGTGGAGAACTCTGCAAGGAGACGGAAGTTTCCAAAATAAGCCAGCAGACCTTTGCTCTGGTTAGCAAAACAAAATAGACATAAAAAATCAACAATGTAGATGTGAAATTGTCATTTGAGTCTTCAAGTATACACAGATTAGTACAACATCTCAGCTTCTTTAATCAAACTGAGTTTGCCAGCTGTGGCCACTTTCTTCTACTTCAAAGCAAGTTCTATCACAAAAGCTACAATTGTCCTTTAGGTATTTCCATCAGTACTTCAAATAAACCTTTATAAGACCTAGAGTTAAATGGCCATGAAAAGCTAACTAGAGAAGACTTGCACAAGTAGTCATAGATTACTAATTATCATTACAGCAGTACTGTCTGAAAGTATTATAAATATTTCTGATTTCTCAAAGTTTAAACAAGCCCAAACAGAAACATTGTATACTGAAGGAAAATGCCCCTGCGTTGTTTTCAGAATTTTTGCCAAAGCAAAGACCAATTCTGAGCTCTTATTTGACAGAAGGGCACATGAAGCCCTTTCTTCCCTCCTGCAGAGGGCAGGGGTGGCCGCGGCCAGCAGCTCTGCCAGGTCCCTGCTGGGACACCGGCACAGCTCCTCCATGGGGCACACCCACACCGCACCCCTTCCCGCTGAGCTCCTTCCTCCAGGTGACACAGCACAGCCTTTGGCCGGCCTTATCAACTGGTAGTGCTGGAAACAGGATCCACTCGAACAATTGCCGGGTAAGCAGCAGTTTGCAGATATAGGGATAAAAAGATTGGGGTTTTTAAATTTCCTTAGATTTCCTGAAGAACCTATGGAGTGTGTGTCATGATTCCTCTTTCTCCCACCAAGCAAGCAAATGCCCACTATTTCAAGCTTTTCATGCCAGTTTGCACTACACCAAACACAAAATCTGTGTGTTTCACCAAATTTTTTCCTATCCTCAAAAGGCAATTTGGAAATAACATACTTAGGGGGAACTTTCCCTGAAGACAACAGACTGAGAGCAACACACTGACATCCACATGCAGAGCTATATCCACACAGTAATAAATCATTTTAAAGAAGTTCTGTTTCCTCCAGAAACAACTAGTGAATTTTCTGCATGGGGGATTAGCCTTGGTAGTGGTATTTTCAGTTATCTAATATTCAGCTCTAATTCACTTTCATCCATGATAATATTAGTAAATTTAATTATCTTCAACCAGAAACAGTATTCACTCATCAGTGTACTTCAGCCCCTTTAAACCATTACATGGGAAATCTGACAGTAATCTGGCATCACGACACTTTTAATATTATAAGCCTGGGATTCACACAGTGGGCAAGGAAAACATCATTAAATGCCGGAAAAAGACCTTCAAGATCAAGTCCAATCATTAACTGTGCTCTGTGTTCAGCACTAAACCATATCCCCAAGGACCACATCCACACGCCTTTCAAACTTCTAGGGATGGTGATGCCACCACTTCCCTGAACACTTGCCTGACCACCCTTTCAATATAGAAATTCTTCCTACTATCCAAAAATTAAACCTCCCCTGGCACAACTTGTGGCCATTTCCCCTTGTCCTGTCACTTGTTACCTGGGAGACAGAAGCAGAACCTAACCACTTGAAACCGTTTCCTTCTTACTTTCCAACTAAATATTCAAGCTTGTGGTTTTATTTAAAACCCTGTTCTATAATCCTATGAAAAGCCCTTCTGTCAAAGGCTCTTTACAGCAAAAACTGAGAAAAGTTTTTAAGTTCAACAAAGTTACACATTTTTGTGGGAGTGCATAATTGAAAAGGCATGCACTTACCACAAATAACAAATGAAAACATTTAAAAATAAAGATTCTAAGTATAAGTATGCCTTTCATTAACCCATGAAAATTTTTTCAACATTAAGCAAGTGAGGTTTATAAAAGCTGTTTCTTTAATCTCATCTGCTTATGCCACAAGAAAATACAGCACTTACCAGTACAAAATAGTAAGCATACAGAGCTGCCAAGTGATGTATTACAAAAAATTTGTCACCAATTGCCTTCCAGTAGTAAATAATAAGCAACAGATCTACAACAGAAAAGAAATTATAAAGAACTATTTATTATTCAGTCATTGATCTCAGAATAATTTCTCTAAGTTTAAGAGAGATAACAAAATATGGCATCAGTAGGAACTCTGAGTTAATGATCTCTGAAGAGAACATCTTTATCCTAAAGACTTTACTTCAGTCAAAGCATTAGGCAACAGTATTCTCCCAACAATTTCCATAAATTATTACTTTCCACATCAATGGAAATACAGATGCAATAACTTCAGCCCAAGTATTTTGGATGGAAAAGGTGGATCCTGAATCTTATAGTGATTTCACACTTATGACCCCAAAAATCGGAACAAATTACTTAAAAAAAAAAAAAAAGAAAAAGAAAGCAGGTCTCCAGGGAGCATAGCAAACATACAAATACATGCAACAAACGCAGGGATCTATTTCAGAGAACCTCTGAATCAAAAAGTAAAGTATATTAGCAAATTTGGACCTGTTTACCAAAAATATTTTGTAAGAGGCATTACGAATAAGAAGCATATTTGCTGTATAAAATCTCAATTTTCTAATTACTGCAAAATTGACATAGCAGACCCAAGTTAGAGTTAAAAAGAAAACTTTAACATAAAATAAATGAAAAAAACAACAAGAACAACATCTTTCTTCTCATGATTGTCTGAGAATTCAGAAGATTTTGTTCTCTGTACTGGAACAAGCAATTTCTGTTCCTCCTTTCAGCAAATTAGTACTTTGGGCTGGAATATTATTGACCAAGGTTCCAAATCAAAGACTACTCCTGCGCCTTTCTTAAGTCCAGTGTGTGCCTTGATCTCTTTTATATTAGCTATCCTCAGGCAGGTCTCTACATCATCTGACATAGCTGCTCACTTCCTATTAATAATTAAACATCAACTATATGGGGAAGTGAGAGAGAATGAGTGGTCAGGTTGAGATGCCTGTTCAAAGGCATTCATTAATTCAGAATGAAAGTTTAATGCATAATTATTCAAAAATAGATACTGATTAATTCAAACATGGCAGTTGAAGCTATGAAAAATCCCAGACACTTCAAGTAATGCAAAGTTGGACTGAGTATGCTGATGATCACCAGATTATCACTTCCACTGGATTGAAAAATCTAGTATGAGATCACCAAGTCTGCGACCCAGTCTCTGACCAGAGGCTTCATCCTAACATGAGAAGTTTTCACTGAGAAGAGCCCAAGTCACAACAAGTTTTTGCTTTGATAAGCCAGTATTATCCCCACACAACATAAAAGAATGCTCCAAAGCATTTTGTAGCAAAATCCCCATGCCAATTTTAGTTGACAGCAAAATTAAGAACATAAAACACATGTAGGAATAAATAACATACAAAGTAAATAATTAAAATTGCCATGCTTTTCTACATGACTGAATTTTGGCTTAAAGTGAGACTAAAAGATGAGCAGGCAGGATCCTATGGCATCATGTGCCTCAGCTTGTATTGAGGGTTACTAAAATTCTTCTGCCAGCATTCTGAGGTCACATGAAGAAACACATGATAAAAGAGCTATGAGATGTAGGCACGGTGAAGAGAGTGAAGGGCACTGCACTAACACCTTCTCAATTGGCCAAAGGACAAAACTGAGCTGGAGCTGGTGGTTGCACATCAAGCCATCACAAAGCCACACACTGGCATTTCTTCAGTGCTTGGGGAGATATTCCATCTTACACATCTGCTAGCAAGATCCTGTAATTTCACCACAACCCACAAATCCATTAGCAATTTTTAAAGCCACAGTAGAAAATGTATTGTATGTACATATCACATCTTCACCACAGTGGCTCAGGATAAACATATAGGTATAGTGACTCAATATAAATAAACAGGTTGTGCATGTTATATACATGTTGCATAATTACCAGAAATGAGGTAGCCTGTGGTAATAGCAATATTCAGCTTCACAAGTGAAGGATCACCCCTGTAAATATAACAAAAAAACAAAGTTACAGCCTAATTTGCAAAGGACATGCACATCTCAAACACAATGCCCATCAGGACACATTACTCTTGGCTCATCAGTAAGAGATTATGTAATCTAGTTAAGAAGGGTTCTAATCATAAAAGTGGATTCCTTTTCCACGCAAATACAAGACACCTACTCACTACTCTAATCAGGATCAACCCCTGCCTTGGCACAGAGACTGCCCTAAGAGCCTTGCTAGAGATTTGAACTGAAACCCAGCAAGTACTCTGAGCTGGCTTCTCAGGAAACAGAGGCAGAAGAGAACAGCCCAATAGCTGTCTCTTAGTCCTTTAACTGACTCTCTGTGTCTCCATTTTTGTTTTCTGACAGTGCTGGAACTTTGGTAAGGATGACAAAAATATCTTGCTCAGCTGGTGCTTTTCATATTCATAATCAGATGGATGTTTACAGGGATAAACAGAGTAGAAGGACACAGGAAAAGAATCATTTGCCAGTTCTCTGAAGCCAAAGAACCTTTGTGCAGAAATGCTTTTCAGAGTAGTTTCCACACCTTCTACCCCTTCCCTTTTGGTGCCAAATATTCAGCAGGCAAAGCTCTTAGTAGCACACACAACTTCAGTTCCTCTAGAATGTTCAACAAACCCAAAATTGTGAATACAGCTCAAGAAAGGGAAGCATCCTTATTACAGCAAGCAATTTTTGTTCTTCCCTCCACTGTCCTCTGCACATTCCTACTTTGAGGAGTTTGGTAAGCCAGTCTTTTTTCTGGTAAGCCAGTCTTTGGCATAAAGATTGTAACTTTTTTTTTTTTAATTAAGTTGTGCAACTAATCTAGCTATGTGTAAATATGAATTGAGCTTCAAGTGACAGGTCAACAGATCCATAAAATGTGGACTGCTCAAGACAAGCTGTGAAAGCAATCCTTGCTGTAAACCTTTCCAGAAAAAAGGAACCTAACTGTGCTTACAGCCAACTCCAATATAAAGTCTGCCTCAGCCAGAACACAGTAAAATGCTATTACTTAACTATTTTTTCTTAATCCTATTGGAATGAAGCAGTGGTAGAGATTTCCTGTATTATTACAATCTGATCATTAAATTGTAGAGCTTTCTTAGTGTCTAAAACAAACTGTTCCCCTCAGTGAGAGGGTAGTTTACAGGAAAATAGGACTCACAAAACCAGAATTCTGCTGTTAGGTGAAGAAAAATCATTACTAGGAGAGTCTATAATTCATCCATATATATCCATCTCTTAAGACTGGCCATAGAGGCTCTTTTAAATACAGCTTGAAAGGGGAACATTTTTCCATGGCTTCAAAACTTGATTTCATGAGCTCCATATGTTGTGGGCTGAGTAATTCTTTAGGTTTAGACATGGAGTATAGAGAGATATGTTCTCATAACTTTAGCAGAAACTCTTCACATAGAGTGCTCATGTTAGAGCTCCCAGCTGCAGCAGCAGCATCATAACTAAACTTCTAAGGGGTCCCAACACACTTCAGCACATCACCACCACGACCAAGCCTGCACTCAAGAGCCTTCATATTCTCCAGAGAAC
This sequence comes from Alaudala cheleensis, assembly GCA_013398995.1. NCBI lineage: Eukaryota > Metazoa > Chordata > Aves > Passeriformes > Alaudidae > Alaudala > Alaudala cheleensis. Next base: position 48,879 of record VWYE01021115.1, on the reverse strand, counting down.
ATGCAAAGGACTATATGAGTATATGAAATTGGTTCCTTGATAATGGTAGACATGACTTAACTGGATGGGACAGGGAATGGTTCACTTCTCTCCTTTTTTTCCCCAGAGAATGGTCTTCGCATCAAACCTTCTCTAGGCTTTCTAAACCAGTACTTCAACAACATTCATGGCTGCACTGTCCATCTGTCACACCCCTTCAAGAAGAGTCCATGTTAAGAAACCCAAGTTGTTCTCAATAAATGGAGAACTTAGGATTTAGTCTAAAATCTTCCAGATTTCCTGACCTGTCTTCTTGAATGGAAGGTGCAATGGAACTAATGAGCCCTGATGTTTGCATGTTTGATGCAAGCAAGAGCCCGGAGTGACAAACAGTTCTTCCCATTTGCTTATTCAAGTCACTCCCTATCTCTTTGGTGATTGCTGAGGAGGTATGTGTGGCAAATGAATTACACATAAACATGCAGGGGCAGACAGAACAAACCTAAGTCCATATGACTTTCTCCAAACTCTTTTGCAGATAGCCATATAAAATGCTAATCAATCATCAAACTTGAAAAACTATAATGACTGTGAACAGTCATAGGAAGGACCCTGTTCTCCTATGAAGCTACAAATTAATCCACTTATTTGCATCTTCTCCCTCTCCTTATCTGATCTCTACCACCTCCACATTTTCTACCATGTGATTTTCACCATCACAAAAACAATTTCTACATCATCTATGTTAGTCTCTAGTACATACAGAAAAAAGGGAAAAGTTTTATGAGAAGTCTCAGACCATCAAAAAATGTCACACACACAACACTGATGCCTCCCTGGAGCTTACCAATGCTCCAGTCTTTGTTAAGATCTACTGTATCTATTTTCAGGCATTACCTGACAGTAATAACAGATTCTCTCTCCCTTGAACCCAAACCCTTTGCAGGATTCAGTGGAGAACTTTCACACTGATTTACACTATCCAGATCTGCTACAGCATTTCAATTCCACATCAAAATGATTACTGTAAATAGCAGAGTTTCAGTCATACTGACTTATAGTTACAGTTTATCTTTTAGTAATTTAATAAGCTATTTCAAATAAATTGCTTGTATTTTATCTATTCCACTACACATTGAACTAAGACATTAATACTGACACAACAGTTATCAAATTTTCAGATACTAGAGACATAAAAATGAACACATCACAACTGCATATTTTAATGGAAAATGAAACAATCATTCAGTACTTAACAGACTTTTTTTTTCTTCTCAATGATGTTATTTTATCGTGTAACCACAACACATATGTAACATGCCTTACCAGAGATGGTCAGCATTAACAGCATCATCGTACAATAAAATATATAGGCAAAACCCTCCAACCACCAAGGCATGGAATGTGGACACTGTCCTGAAAAAGAGATCACAGTCACAAGGAGGTACTGCCATTCACAACTTCCCACAGTGTGCTTAAGGCTCTTTCCAAAGGCATTCTCAACTGCATCCAGATACTTCTGTGGAAGACAATCATCTGTTCTCTACGCTACATCCAACCACTTACACAATGACAAGTGGGAAAAAACAGTCAAAAAGAAGGAATCCATTAGATTGGAGTAGGATTTGTGATATTAGATACAAAGTGGAGTCTTCAAAGTAACTGAGATCTAAATTTTCCTCCAGTCATCCCATATATTAATGAATCCTTAAAGACAGTATGGCATCTAGCTCTCTTTCTGTATCATCCCATTTGCTGGAAAATGTGTATGCAATTTCACACTCAGAGTCCTGCAACAGCAGGTTTCTCCTTTCAGGCACCAATTAAAAAGACCCATAATAAGTCTAGTATGGGTTTGGAAGGTGGCATTAAATGAAAAACCCTAAGCTTCAGATAGAATTTCTAGTGCGTATGAAGTAGATTCTGGTTTTCAAAGAGAAAACTTGTATAAAAATAGGTTGTAGCTGAGTACCCAAGATGTAACAGCTACAGGTTTATACCACTTAGCACTTTGTATCAGACAAGGGAAATATAAAATAAACATCAGAGTAATCAAAGTTGCCTTGTCCCTACCTGGGTACTACACACACTTTTTCCCCAAAGAAAAGAGTCTCCTGTTTACTACATGCACAGTGTAAATAAACTCTGCATGTTAAGAAGTATGCACTTACAGAGAAATATCTATTTACAGAAGCCCCAGCAGGGTTTCTGCCAGCACACAGGTCAGGGTGACTCCTGCCTTTCCAGTCCACACATATTCTTGGAAGGTAGAACAATGCAATGGGCATGGGTCCAAAATGTGTAACCCTTGTGCTCTAGCCATGGGTTTAACACAACTCTAACACTGTAGCTACTGTCTGCTTTCCCACTTTCCAAGTGTAACTAGAAAGAAAAAAAATTACGTGAAAAAATATCCATAGGGAATCACAGATACTGTTTGAAAGATGAGAATTAAGTTCAGTGCTGTGTGATTGGAAACTCTTCACACAATAGTCACAGCACCAACAATATACACACAAATGCACAGATGCTGTTAGCTATTATTCGTGTCTTTGTACATACTGAATACATGTATTTGGAAGTCATTAGTATTTTAGATGTCCTTAATGCACTGTCAGGAGTCTAAGCTCTATCATGCAAGATTTGAAGAAAACATCTTACTTCCTGCAGAAAACTTTGCAAAGAAAGAGGTTATAATCCCTACTCCATTCCCAGAAGTTACATTATTGTCTATTAGCAAGAGAAGATTCTGTAACTTTTCATAAAAGAGATCGTATTTACAATTTGTTTCAAGATTGTCACTGTGCTATTTTCAGCAGCTTTTTCAATAGTGTGTTCCAGAAAATTAATGGAGATTAGTATAATATGAGTAGTAAAAAACTGGATGAGAACAATTAATAATCATTACAGTGCAGGCTGCACTTCTGCCCTCTCTTCTTTTAACAAAGAAAGAAAATTCAATTATAAGAATTTTAATGATAATTAATAGTTTAATTAAAAGGTCTACTCTTGTAACACAGGATTTTAAAAGATAGGAATTTTCTTTCTTTTAAAAACAAAGCACAGCATGCAATATTAGTGTCTGAGAAATATCTGGAATTTTTGAACTTGAGGAGAGGATAATTCAGCAAAAAGGAAAATTTGTCCTAAAATATAGCTCATTAGTTTAGAGTTGTAATTTGTCTTTGAAGAGGCTATTTTATCTGAACCTTAGTGTTTAGAATACAAGCTGTACACAAGCAGAGCACTTGATGAGGGTGAAAGGAAAAAGGAACAGATTTCCTCCTTCACTCTGGACTTTAAAGCTTCTCCATAGAAGATGGGGCAGAAGGGAAATAGTACAACAGTCCATTTCAATAAGGAATCTAGGTCAAGCTATCAAGCTCTGTACATTTCCTTGAAGTTTTTGTCAAAGCTTGCCTTCTTTAACTCCTCATTAAGCTGCAAAAAGTTGCACTGCTAGGTTGCAGATTTGCTCCTTTATTACTGAATATAAATATTTTTTTTCCACAACTACTTATTAGCAGTACAAGCATGTATTATAGGAGGGGTGACAGGAATATATCCACAACAACTTGAAGAGTTGTGCTACATCTGTGACAAACTATAGTTTTTTAACTCAATTTGAGTGTCCACATACTTACGATGCCAGAAGCAATTACTTTATTGGTTCATAATTCTTGGAAGGTCAGAATGAACAAACTGACAGCATGGAAAATACAGTCAAGAGCTGCAGCTCAAATGCTTGATTACAAAGCCCTCTAAACTGTAACAATATATTTTCAATGCTACAGCTCATTTCAGACAGATGCCCTCTTCCAGACCCAGCTGAGCTGATAAAAATGCATAACCATCCTCTGTGCCAGTTTCCTTAGCACTGCCAACAGAATCATTTGTGTTTGCACTCCCTACAGCAGTTCAATACAGGACAAAATAACAACCATCTACTTTTAATTAATTTAAATGAAACCAACTTATTTTACTGGCACATAGTAACTGTCCCTACCTGCAGAGCTCTCTGCAGAATAAATACATACTCCTCTGCATTCTCTGAACTTGCAAGATACTCCTTGAGGCCTCTCTTCACTTTGGTGAAATACTGGACTGGCAGGGCAGTTTGACAAAACACTGTGTTTGGTTAGCAGAGCTGAAGTAACACAAGCACAGCTAGCCTCTCTTTCCCTTCATGCCATCCTCAGTTACAACATCCACAAGATGCTGATGAACCATGCTTTGTGTTTCATGCCTTCTAACTCCTGAACTGGATAAAGCCTGGGATCACAACTTATCTGTGTGCTAACACCTACATCCTGTTACCAACCCCAAGGAAAAAAACAAATGTGCAAAGAGGTAAAAAAGGACATAGTCTGGGGTACTGTATCAAGTTGAGCTGTTAAATACCTTATTACAAAGTAGCCCAGAGATTATGGAGCAGCCTATTTCCAGCACACTTGTGATGTGTAAAACAATTCATGTTATTATGCAAAGCACTACACCAGCACAGTGCCACCAGGCATGGGGTAAGTTCTCATAAAGCCTATTATGCAATTCAAAGGCCATTTGATGTGGCTTATAGACAATAGTTCAGCTTCACATGGGAACAGTTTAGTTTACTTTCCTTGTCTGTCTCTATTGTTAATTGTAACAGAGAGATAAACCTAAGCTGCACTGATACTGTGAACTGGCACCCTACACAGTTGTTCTGGCAGATAGGTAATTATTCAAAGATGGAACTGGAATCAAGATGGTGCCCTTAAGAATACTGCAAGTGGACATTAGCCAAATGGAAAGGCAAGGTTATTTGAGTTGCTAATGCTGCCTAGAACAATGGAAACAACTTTCAAAGTATCCACCTGATACTAAACAGCACTGAGGAGGAATAGAAATGCAACTAATGCATTTTGAATGCAGTGTCAACTGTGCAGTACACATTTTTGAGCTTTAAATTTAGGAAACATCCAAAAAAACATTTTAAAGTTGTAACTGGCTACTCAAAATTATACTGCACCAATTAATTTCACCTGGAGAACCTTGTGTACTATTTATACGCTTTCAGAATATTATAAATAAAATAAATAAAACCTCATTGATCATCCCATTTCCAATTACTATCTTATACTTCCTTTATGGCTTAAAAGACTCACAGGTCAAACGAGTTTCTAGAAATACTGTATCTGAGGAGACAAGTGAAATGCAGGTGGATCCATCCCTCTGATGGAAGTGCAGAAACATAAAGGGAGTGAGGACCGTTTTTGGACTGAGTTTCCACAACTCCTTCCTGCCTGTGCACCCTGCATCTGCTACAGCTTCCTCCTCCTCCTCCTGCAGTCTCCTTCCTCAACAACACACCATGTGTACCTGATTCTTCAATACTACACCAAAGCTTCATTAAATTCCTTGGAAAACCTTAACCTATATAAACCAGTTTGTAGTGTAGTAGCACCAGGAGAACAGAGAGCAAACTGCTTTGGTCCCAAAAGCATGACCAGAGATAGACTGGGATTTAGAATAAATTGCAATAGTTTTGACTTTCATACATATTTAGAAAGGAATTTTTTACTAGAAGTATCACAGAGCATCCCTTCAGCTTATTACCTCTCACCAGTCACTGGTTTCTTTTTGTACTGATCTTGACTTGGGCATCATTGTCTGACAAAGGGTTTAATGTGCAAATGTTAATAATGCTGTGTTTCCATGAAAGAGCCTCAACATTTCACATGCACTATTTGTTCAGTGCCTAGAAACAGCCCTCTGATCTTAACAAACATTTAACTAATAGGGTTTTCTTCAGTCTTACACATACACACACAGGTGGTTCAGGTGTCCATGATTTCACATAGGTGGTTATTTTGAACACTCTACCTTGAATTCCATTCAATCTTCCTTTTTTGGCTGAGATTGTTAAAGCCAGGTGTTATTCGTGTTGACACCCAAGAACTTACAACGTGGAACAGGAGCTGAAATACAGTAAAACTGACAACAGCAATGCCAATAGTCAGGTTGCTGAAGGAAGCCATTGTTCTTCACCCTGTGAAGAGAAGCAGAAGGTCATTTCATTCTATTCTCCATTTAACTCTTTTAAACAAATACAGAAAGTGTCTTTGACAGCAAACTTATCAACACAAATATTACTCATCAAAAATATCTACCTGTTCAATGTTTCTACTTCAGTATTAACAGTATAAAAGTAGTCTCAATCTTTTAGATACACAAGTTGCTTTTTGGTTTTGGGTTTTTTTAACATATTATACGTTTTTGTGGCCTAAAACTACATGTTTTATCTACACAGAAAGGGATGTGAAGACCACTGACCAGGGCAACCACCAGCTCTGACACCACCACTCCTGTTCCAAGAACCTCCAAAGTTAAAACTTTTTTCATTATTGCCAAATTGACTGCTACCAACAAAATTTTCAAACGCAGCAATGAAATCGGGTAAGCACAGAAGAGAGGTTTTTGGGTGAGCCCAGAGGAGCAGCAGCCTCGCTGCAGCTCTGTTTGTACACCTTCCAGAGACAGCAGTTCTCAACTTACACAGTGTTCAGTGGAGAGCTCATCCTTGTGACAGGCTGTAGGCTATCACATCTGAGCTCTCTTCCTTCACTAAACTCTAACCTTTGCACATTTTCACACACTGTGGAAAGCTCCCTATCATCAGAGTTTATTGGCTTTCCAGTTGCTGGATGTTCAGCTATTTCATGAGGTCTAAATACCAAAACAATTCCAAACATAAGTGTCAGTCTCTAAATGCTTCAGTCATTTTTCCTGAGTCGCCAGTATTAGTAACACAGAATAATATTTTCCCAGAAGCCAAAAACTTCTGACATGCATCTCCAATTTGATAGTGAAGTGGTTTATACTCCAAGACTGGCAGAAGTTACAAACTCAAAAAATGTCAATTTATATTAAGTTGAAATGGAAAGGGGGGAAAAGCCAAATGGCTTCATTTTAAATAGTTAAATAATTCTTTTAATGACTATAAAAAAACCTGCTGTCACTTATTTTAGTTTTACTTAAGAAAATATCTAAAAATAAAATAAAGACTTTTAGTAACAGCACAAGTTACTACAGCGACCTAATAGTCAGCAAAAGTGGTACAATGATGTAATATATTTATGTCCACCTTTATTTCACATGCATTACAGAATGAGTGAACATGCCTTAGATTTCTGAAATTGTATCTGCATTGCAGATGGTAAGAAACTTGAACTTCAGGAGGAAAAAGCAGAAGAAAAAGTCCACCATTATAACAAAATAAGAACTTTTTAAAAATTAAGTAGAATATTCTCACTTTGGGGTGTAAATGGTGAGTATATTGAAACACAAAGATCAGAAAAAATATACTTTCATCTTCAAAGATTTAGAAGCAAAAAGTTCAACGGTCTCAAACTTGCCCCCTCTACCTCTTTCTTTTCTATTTACTCTCCCAGAACTGAAGACGAGAAAACTTGCTCTGTCTAGTATTCACAGAGCTATATGTATAAAAACAGAATGCAGGACAAATAAGAGCAGATTTGCTGAGTGAGATCTGCCTCTATCATGTAGATTTCAAGTCATTACTTCAGACCAGCTTTAATTTTGTCCTAGGGACTCCACAATTCTTGGGACATATTTGCTGTGCTCCTAGGGCCTATCCTCCTGCCCAGTTGAACCCAAAAGGAATCCAGCTTGCATGCTCTGGGACAGCTAAGCAACACAAATCACAGGGGGTGAACAGAAGATTCAGATCATGACTGCATTTTTAATCCAAACTAAAATTTTTATGTACACACACTGCAGTGCATTGCATCAAACTAATTGATTCCAGTTTGAAATTATTCCCCCCAGCAGCCCCCTGAAACTCCTAGGCCAACTCAGATCTCAAGGGGCTTAGGAGGGAATATTTCAGAGGTAGGACAAAGGATTCCAAAAGAGTCTCTCCCCCAAAGTTGTCTGAGATGTTTATTCTTTGATGGTCCAAGGGGGGAAAGAGAGAGAATGGTGGAGAACAGGGCCTTATGTAAGTCTATCCAGAGGATGGGATAGCTAGACATAAGCCAGTAGAGTCGGGGAAGAAGGGAAGGGTCAAGATATATGTTCATAAATTCCAAGGGTCTCTGAGAGGGGGAGAAGCCATTTCCTAGAGAAATGCAACAGCAGTTGTTTTCTGATTACCTGTTCTTGTGCAGCAGCAAAAAAGTCCTGCATACTTTCTAATGTTACTCTGTCAAAACTTCCAATTTCAATTGCTGAACATGCAGGATTCTTGATTCTCCACATACCTCTCCACTGGTGTCCAAGAAGACACCAAACACAAACCAAGCTTTATATCCTTTTCACATAGTGTAAAGTACCAGAGACAACGAGTTTTAAGCTCAATTTTCTAAAACCCTATCATTTGAAGGAATACAATTATTTCCTATCTACCAGTTTAAACCCACTGAAGAACTGTATAGTGTCCAGTTCCAGATTCTAAACCCAGGGGCAAAACTTTGTCATTATCTCATTTGTAGCAACCAAGTCTTCTCTTGGACCACGTAAGGAAAAAAAAAAAATCAGTTGGTTTAATTAATGGAGGAAGCCAAATACAGGTTAAGTATAATTCTCTTCAGAAAAAATAGCAAAATACTGAGCATTACCACACCTACTTAATCCTTTTGAGTAAAATACAGCAATTCTCATGATGCTACATTTTCTTCATCTGCAGCGACCACACTAGCATCTCTGAGTTTCAGAGACACAGACATAATCTCTTGGACAAGAGAAAACCATGTTTTGTTTCGTTGTTTCCTTAGTACCAGGAAATTATATTAGGTAAGTAATGTTTCAGCTTTTGACAGGTGTTCTCTTTAGCACAGATCATGGAATTAAACAAAGCTTGCAAACATCCCTTGAAAGAAAGGCATTGGAAGACAAATCTTTCTCCTTAAGGAGCCTGTGGAGGGAACGCATTTTTTAAAAAACGTACTTGCATGGGAAGTGCATGGCCTGACTTTCAGCAAATGCAGAACCATGATGCCCATGAAGGAGAAAGGTACAATGGTTTTAGAGAAGAGAGGCAGACAAAAAATCAATCACTAAGTCTCTGTGGTTGGTCTCACAGATGCTCAAGTTTTTCAAGCCTGATTTCATATATGCTTCTCAAGATGCTGTTTAAGTATAGTAACTACCAAGTCCAGAAGTTTTACCTCAGCAGTTAATAGTGTCATATTTTAATTCAATTCAAGGACCAGGTGTAAATACAGCTCTTCATACATGTTCAGCTATAAACACTGCCTCATATCTTATAGGTTGTTATTTTCTCATACCTCTAGGTTGTTTTCAACTGTATCCTGTTTAACATGAAAATTTACTGGTTTTTACCAGATTTTCTTTTCATTTACAAGAAAAATTATTCACATTGTTGAACCTACAGAGCTTGTTATATTGTGCTTAAAACAAGCACAATTAGCTTCTGATTACAATTTTCCTTGACAGACGCCAAAGTTAGTAAGCCAGGCAGCTTCAACTACACTGTGGGGTTTTTTTCCAAGTATCTTATATAGCTGTACAGCAAAGTCTGATCAAGATACAGAACTTGGTGGATTATGTATGAGCAGACACTTTATCACCCAAACTGCATAGTCATTGATTACTGTTCTGTCAGCTGATACGGGGTTTGAGCTAATGGGAGGCAGGGTGGGGAGGAGGTTTAGTGTAACTACTTTGTAATGCAGGAAAAACAGTACTATA
>VWYE01021115.1:0-38792 GCA_013398995.1 Alaudala cheleensis | reverse complement strand
AAAAAAAAAAAATCAGTTGGTTTAATTAATGGAGGAAGCCAAATACAGGTTAAGTATAATTCTCTTCAGAAAAAATAGCAAAATACTGAGCATTACCACACCTACTTAATCCTTTTGAGTAAAATACAGCAATTCTCATAATGCTACATTTTCTTCATCTGCAGCGACCACACTAGCATCTCTGAGTTTCAGAGACACAGACATAATCTCTTGGACAAGAGAAAAACATGTTTTGTTTCGTTGTTTCCTTAGTACCAGGAGATTATATTAGGTAAGTAATGTTTCAGCTTTTGACAGGTGTTCTCTTTAGCACAGATCATGGAATTAAACAAAGCTTGCAAACATCCCTTGAAAGAAAGGCATTGGAAGACAAATCTTTCTCCTTAAGGAGCCTGTGGAGGGAACGCATTTTTTAAAAAACGTACTTGCATGGGAAGTGCATGGCCTGACTTTCAGCAAATGCAGAACCATGATGCCCATGAAGGAGAAAGGTACAATGGTTTTAGAGAAGAGAGGCAGACAAAAAATCAATCACTAAGTCTCTGTGGTTGGTCTCACAGATGCTCAAGTTTTTCAAGCCTGATTTCATATATGCTTCTCAAGATGCTGTTTAAGTATAGTAACTACCAAGTCCAGAAGTTTTACCTCAGCAGTTAATAGTGTCATATTTTAATTCAATTCAAGGACCAGGTGTAAATACAGCTCTTCATACATGTTCAGCTATAAACACTGCCTCATATCTTATAGGTTGTTATTTTCTCATACCTCTAGGTTGTTTTCAACTGTATCCTGTTTAACATGAAAATTTACTGGTTTTTACCAGATTTTCTTTTCATTTACAAGAAAAATTATTCACATTGTTGAACCTACAGAGCTTGTTATATTGTGCTTAAAACAAGCACAATTAGNCAATTCAAGGACCAGGTGTAAATACAGCTCTTCATACATGTTCAGCTATAAACACTGCCTCATATCTTATAGGTTGTTATTTTCTCATACCTCTAGGTTGTTTTCAACTGTATCCTGTTTAACATGAAAATTTACTGGTTTTTACCAGATTTTCTTTTCATTTACAAGAAAAATTATTCACATTGTTGAACCTACAGAGCTTGTTATATTGTGCTTAAAACAAGCACAATTAGCTTCTGATTACAATTTTCCTTGACAGACGCCAAAGTTAGTAAGCCAGGCAGCTTCAACTACACTGTGGGGTTTTTTTCCAAGTATCTTTTATAGCTGTACAGCAAAGTCTGATCAAGATACAGAACTTGGTGGATTATGTATGAGCAGACACTTTATCACCCAAACTGCATAGTCATTGATTACTGTTCTGTCAGCTGATACGGGGTTTGAGCTAATGGGAGGCAGGGTGGGGAGGAGGTTTAGTGTAACTACTTTGTAATGCAGGAAAAACAGTACTATAATACAGGTTGGTTCTTCACCATCAGTATTTGCCTTGCTTACCCAAAATTACTGCCTCAACCATTCAGTTAGACAGTAACTACATATGATCAGAACTTCACTCTTGTAGCTTTTCAGTGGAGTCTAGGTAAATAAACATTACCAAACACCTGAAACTAACATTTTAAGCAAGGTATTGCTTACATGCCTAGTGTGATTTCAAATTATTCTGTTGACCCAGAAATTTTGAAAAGGTTAATAACACAGGTTTTTTCACCATACTCCATAAGAGCTAAAAATGTTTGTTTTCATTTGCTATTAACATGCAGTGGTTTTCTAGCAATTTTGTTCCTACTTGAAATTAAGAAAAAACAATATCCATTCAACCGCAATATGATAACACTATGAACTCCTGATAGAAACAAGTTGGCACTTAATGAAAGAGGATAAAGGAGCAGGAAAGTCATCAAGTGTTGTACCATCAAAAGCATTTAGCATTTACATTCTCCTCATCTTACTGTTTCCACATCAATTTTTCACATCATAAAAATAAGAAATGTAACAGTACAGCAACAAGACATGGTAAGAAGGTGCAGTAGAAGGATTAAGGCCCACAACCCTTACTTTCTGCCAGGCTGGATTTCAAGATGAGTTGGATCAATTTCCAAACAAGATTACACCGTAAAGCTGCTACTGATACCAGGACATCACATGAAGTAAGTACTGCGCTCTCCTGATCCGCTTAAAACTGAAAGCCAAATCCAATTGCTGTAAAACTTGTCAGAGCATTCTGCAGAGAGCAACACTGGACTACTGACTGCTCCCACATTTTATAATAAGCCTAGCAATAAAACATCTGCAGTGCTGGAGCTTTGCTGTGCTCTTAGTTCTGAATGGTGGTTCCTATTCGTTTGATACCTTACTTAACTCATTAAGCAGCGTTAAGGAGAAATACAACAAAATTCAAGCTATTCACACTTAAGCCGTTCCCTTTTCTATGTAAGGCTATTTACACCCTGAACTCCACTCAGCTCTCTGCTCTTAGAACACCAAAGCAACCAGCAGATAAAACACGCTTCTTATAAAGCCATGGTACCCAGGGTGAGGTGGTCGCTGCGATACCATTTACCGAAATCCCTCAAACCCCGCAAGCGGTCTGGAGTCGCAAAGCCCCCGAGAGGGAACCCGCCCAGAGTCGGTGGGCGCGGAGGGCCCCCAGGCTGTGCCGGAGGGACGCTGCCCCCGAGCCGGGCATTACCTCGCCGTCCCGGTCACCCGCGGCGCCCGCGGTGGCAGGAGCGGGCAGGAGAGCACAGGCAGCAGCGGGCAGGCAGCGCGGAGGGAGCGGGCAGGAGAGCACAGGCAGCAGCGGGCAGGCAGCGCGCACCCTCCGCGCTCGCTCCGGCCGCGGCCAGGCGCTGCCGCGGCGGCGGGAGGGGGCGGCTCCGCNGGCTGCGGGCCCCGCCGGCCGCCACCGCCGCCCCTGCCAGCTGCCACCGTGGGCGCACGGGGAGCGCTGCTGAATGTACGTGGTGTTTGTGCTGCGGCAGGAGAAAGGCCAGTCAGGCACAGCACCTCACCTTCCAACAACGTTTTGGTCTCTGTGTTGCTTACATAGCCAGGTTGCCCGAAATATGTCACGGGAAAAACGCTGATGTGACCGTTCGTGCCCGAGGAATCCATGTATGCACTCCTTGGGAGCGCTGTACAGCACAGAGTCATGGGGAACACACCCATCATAGACAGAACAGGTATTGCCTATACTCGATATTTACTAAACTCAGCGCTGTGATTTATGACAAATTATTTTTGTTTAACATTTTTGAACTGTTGTGTTGAAAAACAGAAGTAAACTTACGCTGACAAAATAAAATATGATGGATAGATAGATGCAGCCTTTCACCAGCTGGAAAGTGTAATGGTCATGACTGTTCCTCTTGGCATTCTTCTGCTGTCATCCACATCTGAAACCACCTTAACTTTACATTTCCATCAGTGATTTCTGATCAATAAATTAAAAATTCTCTAACAAAAGAACAATGAATGTATTAATATATAGCTCACCCTATAGTTTAAGCTGCAGCTGACAAGTCTACCCCACTCTGTACACTGATCTCTCTTGCAAAACATCTCCCACAGCAAAAATACTCTGGCTTAAGCCAGAACAGAAACTGATGTTGGCTTGCCTTAATGTGCCGACCTGCACAAGGCAGAAACCCAGGTGCTGATTAATGAGGCACGGAGCCATTCCTGCTGCAGAAGTGGAAACCTGTGGGAGGTGGGCAGGGCACACTGCCAGCATCTCTAACTGTTTCCAGCTTGGTGTAATCCATTGCTGGGCATGAACCAGCCACCAGGTGTTTGTGTAAACATCGGAACTACTGAAGTTTGATTTCCTGTGGACTTGTGTCTTATGACTGACCAGTTTTTTAATTGATTTTTAGTTTGGTTTTTGTTGGAGTTTTTTTGGTAACAAAATTTTACAAGACGTCCTCAGACAAGTGAAAGGGGTCCTGTTCCTTAGTTTCTTAGTGAAATTAAGATTAAAACCTCATGTTTTGCTGTGATGTCATCTCATTCTTTATGTAAATGAATATTTCAACCTATTTTCTACTGCATCTGCAATTTTTAGTGAATCAGAACAGCCAATAAATCCTAAGAACTCCGTGGTAGGATCATAAACCACTTTCAAGATGCCATAAACCATAAACATTCCAAGAGAATTGTTTTCTTCATTAATTCACCTTGCAAAGAACAGCCCTCACTTTTTGCTTAATACAGTACATCAGTGACTTTGAAGTTTCTTTACACATACTCCTTGTTCTTTTAAGTTGTAACAGCTGTGACACCAATACTCCATATGGACAAGAAGTGGACTTCTGGGGTGACAGAGGACCTGCAGTGGCAGTAAAGGCATGAGTAGTTGTCCTCAGGCTTGAAGGCACTGGCAAGGACTCTTTCCTCTCATGGTTAAGAAGCAAAGGCCAAAGGCTCTGAACAACAAGCTCTGGCAGATTTAGCTGCTGTATTCTAAGATGTGATTTCTCTCAATTGCCTCAGGTCACGATCACTCTAGGAGAGTACAACAATAAAAATAGGTATTCTTTTAACATGCCAGCCTGTGACCTGGAGTCTCTGCCACAGCAGTGTGGTACCTAACAGGAGAGTAAAATAGACACTTGAGAGTAGTAATGTCTTAAACTGAATTGGTAACTCTGCCAAAGACCACTTATCAGGGCTCTAAGCCTCAAAACAACCCATCACTAATATGCACTTACAGGTTAGGAAGCATCTGGAAGGCAAACCAGACTCTCCCCAAGCCTCTGTATCAGGCCTGTGCAGCACACAGCCTACCAAAGAATTCCTTTGGCCCAGTGTGCTGTGTGGGTGACAGAAACAAGTTTGTCCTGCCTCGCTGCTCTCTCCTTGGCCTGAGATCAGCATGTTGTTGAGCACACAGCAGATCATGACCAGAGGCAATGGCCTCTTTCAACAGCCCCATAAGGGTTGAGAGCTGCCGACTGTAAAGCTGAGAACGGTGATGCACTGAGGATTCCTGGCAACTGCTCTTCACGTGAACATACAGGGTACCTCTCACACTTTTGACAAAAAAAAACAAACTTGCAAATAAAAAAGAACTAGCTGTGGGGAAGCATGAAGGCATTGCAGTAGAAGGGAGACCTGTAGACATGGTTAGATATAGCTACCATAGCCAGGTTGCCTTAGACTGGTTGTCCTCTTTTTAAACCAGAATTGTTTTCCAGGGAGATTTTGAGAACTGTGTATGTCTAGGACTCTTGGTATCTAATAATCTCATCATGTTATTGCATACATGCAGCAGTCTCAACCTTGGATGTCCCATGTCCAGCAATCCCAGAGACCTCAGAGCAAACACCATAGGCCCATATTCTATAGGCAGTGTAATGCCAACAAAACTAAGAGAGTGCTCTACCACTCCTACAAAGTGTTGCCTGAACAGACTACACAATTACTTTGAGCATTTCCAGCAAGCCCTAAAAGTATAAGACTTAGTGTACTTGTGTGATGCAACTAGTGCACCTTTTTCTGCATCAGAAATAGAGTAGCCAAAGGGTGGGATAAAGAGCCACCAGAGCAGTATCACAGCCAACTGGCTGCTGTAGAGTGACCACAATCTGCCTTTCACAACTAATACACCTCTTCCTCCATCCCTTGTGATGTGCAGCCACCACCTTCCAGCTGCTGCAAATCAAAGTTGCCCCTGCTAAATGGTAACTGCCAAGAACTTTCCTTGGTAACAGCTGCAACTTCTGAAGTCAAGCTTCAGAACAGAAGGGAAATACCAGAAATGGACTTGCTAAGTTGAGCTGCAGAACAGAGCTTTAGCAACACAAGGCAAAAAAAAAATAACATCAACATGTATGGATAGCAAAGGTAGGGAGGTATCACAGTAGCATTTGCAGGTAGCAGCATAATTCTTTTGGCAGACTTCTGCTGAATCATCTTATTTGTACCATGTAGGAGAAAAATAGGGCTGTGCTTTTCACCTATCCTTTAATTACAATAAAACTTATTGATTATATTGATGATTTTCAACTTCATGTCAATTAGACGCAATTCCATAAATGAAGAGGAAATTTGGATAAAATGGATGGGATTTGTTACAACAGGGTAGTAATTGGAAGGCAGCCCAAGATAAGTAAGTCAAAGTCTGCAGTAATCTATCCCAGCTGAGTTGTACACACCTGTTCCATACCCTTCTCCTTCTGGAATTACTTCCAGAGTGGCACTTCAAGTATGGTAAAAATTTGTTGTCAGATGACTGCTCCCACTAATATCTGCAAGAGGGATGTGACCATGAAAGAAAAATACACAGTAACCTTTCCAAAGTATGCCTGTAATTTCAGAATTGTGCTTTCCCAGAGTTGAGCCTCCTTCTGCCAAGAATGAAGCCTTTATCATGGCTGCTGTACTGTAGAAAAGTGAGACATAGGTGAGAAAGAAAAATACTTTTAGAGCATTTGAAGATTATTTCAGTTGTGGCTTTAAATTTACTCAGGATGTAGCTAACATTTCTGTCTGAATTTACCCACTGTAGTAAGAATAGATCTAAATGAATGTTTAAAATCTGAGCAGTTTATGAAAGAAATTATATAACATGGTGTTGTAGAACCAGTGGATTGAATTCAGTGACCTAAAAAATACTTACATTTATTTCTGTCTTAGGAATTTCCTAGGTCTACCTGTCAGCAGCAGGATATATTCCCAGAAAATCAATTATACATGCAAGCAAAAACATCATGGAGATTAAAGAACACATGAAAGAGCAAGCACAACTCTTCTTTCACAACACTGTGAATCAAGAGTAACTTCACTGAAGCCAATGAGTTACAGTGGTGTGAGTGAGAAAAGAACCAGCTCCATTATCTGGAAATTACTCGGGCCACCCATGGAGTCCAATCACAGGAGCTGCAGGCAGCTAATATTGCAGCATTTAATTCAGAAAGCCCAAGACTGAAGAGAGGAGATGGAAAATAAAGGATCTGAATTTGGTTTTGGTCAAAAAAACCCAGAAAAATAGGAAAATGGTGAATGGAAAAGAAAAAAAAATTACTTGATTTCTAAAAAATCCTCCCTCTCAAAAAAAAAAAAAAAAAGTGCATAGACCAAAGAACAAATCTGCATGCTTTGGGGTTTTTTAACACCCTGCAGGTACTCAGTTAACAGTGGCTGAGCTGTATGCTTCCCTGAAGGGAAAGTGTTACCTTGGCTTTCCAAACAGCAGACACATTTTGTGAGTTGATGCATACTGTGCTACACCTACTTAGATGAGTGTTGCAGAACAAGTGTCACAGCACAGGTCACCATAATATATCCTACCACATTTTTAGGTAGTAATGTACCTTCACTTTCCCTCCTTTAGTTTACTCCCTCTAAACACACACTCCATTTTTCCTCTGAGGTCAGTGAGTTTAACTTTGCCAGCTCCTGTCACCTCCCACTTGAGAGAGCATTTCTGCCAGTAGTACTTACTGTCCATAAGAGAACAAAGGCTTGTTTCTGGAAAGCTGTTTGTTCATGAACCTCTCCCTGTCCCTTCTTCAGTTTTCTTCCAGTTTTTCTGTCTTCTCCATTTATGTCTCTCATCACACGTTGTCTGTTTCATCTATTTACACCTCACCTGCAGCATTACCCTCTCCATTGGTATTATTGTCCTGATTATAACTGTCCAGAAGCTACTGAGGACCTGTAAAACAGCACATTGTGAGCTTACCATGCTGCACTAGAAACCCCTACACTGATGCACCACGTCAGCATTATGACAAGACATCAAACCACATTAAGACAGATGTGCTGAGTATTACCCACAGAATTCGCAGGAACGCTCTCTCTCTTTTTCTTTTCCAAGTCATTCTGTCTCATCTGTTTTTCCCTCTTCTACTTTATATTCTATTTTACTATCACCTTTTCCTTTTCTGCCACTTTATTTTCTTCCTCCCCACAGTTATCCTCCACCTGGCTTCCTTCACTGTCCACTTCACAATTCTCCGTGCATTTTCTTCCCTCTGATGTGCCTGCACAATGGAGTATAATGGAGGCAGTACTGCAGCTTTGTGAAATGTGGCCTTGGCTCTTTAGTAAACAAAGCTGTAACTGGGTGCATCTTTGGGATCTGCAAACCAGAAAGGTCTAGGGAAAGTGTTTCATTCCCAAAGGCTTAAGCCAGAGAGCTCTGAGATTTAGGAAACGTCTTGGTTCCCTAATCTCCGACATGAAGCACACCACAAACAGCAGGAGGAATCTTGAAACAATACCAGATTCTTTTCTTCACATGCACATATTTCCTTTTGCTTTGTGAGTCGAGGCTCTTAGCAACAAGAGCAGGGTAGTGACTAGAATTTGATGATGTCAGAACAGCAGAAAATGGAAGATGTACTTTGTAATAGCATACAAATGGAAAGAATAAAATTGGTGCCAAGTAGTGCTAAAACCAAACAAAATGTTTCCCAATAATTCAACAGAGGGGTCAGAAAGCAATCCGAGTTTTAACATTCTAACTGGTAATTAAAATCAGCAAAATTCAAGTGCAGAACAAAACAGAGCTTGTTGATGCAAGGTATTTTGTTTTATGTGTCAGCATCAGACTTTCAGGTAAAGAGACAGAGCACGTGCTGTGGATGGCATTGCTCATCTGTATGCTAAAGATAGCTTAAAGCCTCACTTAGCTCAGTCTAAACTTTGGCACACACAGTAGCAGCTGCAGAGCATGTCACTGTCCTTTCTCAGCACACACCACACTGTGCAAAGAATGGCTTGTAAGGATATTTTAATGGCAGATATGTTAGGCTGAACAGGTCAAGTAACTTCTTCAGACAGTGTAATTCCCTCTGAATGCTTTGTCAATTTTTTCAGATTTTTCAAAAAACTTTCTATAACGTTTAGTGATTTTTTTTGATCCTCTGTTGATCTGTGAAAGCCTTGAGGAAACAAGGAGGGAAAATTGCTTGATGACACAAGCAATTTTGGCCCACACCTGGGCCATACTAACTTTATATATTTCTAAATGCTGTTGAAATCTATTTTAAAAAACTGAATAAGAAAGCAAGAAACTGTTTTCCTCATTGTTCTCAAAAGAGTAAGCATTTGTAATAATTATATCTTCTTCAGAGAACATTACTTTAAAATTGATATTTCTTAAATATTAAAACTTTTTAATCTGATATTTAGGGATAGATAGTAGTGTCATACTTAGTTTCAAAAGTAAATATAATTTATGCCTTAATTTTGTCAGTTTAGGAGGTCCAGAATGTATTATTCATTTTTCCTTTATTACAAATAATGAATTCTAGCAAAGCCCCTGCTTTTAGCACTGCTTCATGTTAATATTATTAATATAATGCTAATCTTGCACTGCTACTATTATGGATTCTTATCTAGGGTTTAATTGTTAGTCTGCATTGATATCAGGAGCTCTAGTGATTCCCCTTCCAAGGCCTTGATCTGTGTATTAATTCATACAGACATATTTCTGTTCCTTTGTACAATTATAGTCACAAGAAGGATATTATGCTCTATACTGTTCTTTCAAATCCAAGATTTAAGACAGTAAAAACATACAAAAAGACAAGAAACTGCATAAAATACAGCAGTGCTAAAGTACAGAAACAAAGCTTACCTTTTAAATCAAGTGAGGAATTTTGTTTAGGCTTCTACTCCCAATGACATTATTCAACACCATACTTTACTGATTAGACAAATACCAGAAAAAAAATTGACTATAAAACCCAGTAATACCTAAAATTAAAGAAAATTATAAGTTAATCCTAAATCTATATGTGAGATAGATAGATAGATAGATAGATAGATAGATAGATAGATAGATAAATAGATATTGAAAAATGCTAAGGTGGAATAGTTTCACCATGAGAATATATCATGCAGACATTGTAAGTTTAGATTTGATTTGATTTGATTTGAAAAGTCACTTTGTGAACTGCACCAAATATGTTGTCTAACTGAATAAATTGCAGAAAAAAATGCATTGTGATATACACAAATTAGAACATCTTGGTTGTGGGTTTTTTTCAGTGTTGCCCATTTCCTTTTATTTTGTTGTAAACATGCACATCTTTCTGTAATAACTCTACTGGGACTGCTTGAAGAACCAACATTTCAGTACCTGTTAATCTGATTTGCTGAATAAGGGACATTACACATCTGGAGTGCCTCTGGCAATGTCCTCTTTTCTGTTTGGAAATTATGCTCCAGTGGAAACTCACCACTGAAAGTGGAATGCCAGGTTCTGCAGTGCCAGGTCAGTCTGGCCACGCTGTACTGCACATGTATGCACTCTTCAGTTTCATTTGCAACAAACCTGTTTTTGCTTTTGTGTGTACAGTACTCTTTAAACGTGATTGCAGTTACAAACAATAAATAATTAAATAATAGTAATGATAATAATAATCATCATCATCAAGACTTATATAAGCTCATCTTGACTATTAGCTACGTAACAATTGCTTGTATTTACAGTTGTACCAGTCCTCAAACACAAATGTACAATCAAAAAGAAAACAAATTTTTTTCTTCAAAGTATTCTAAAAAGAGTATGAAAACACATGTAAGGATTCTTTTTGGAAATTATTTCTATTACTTATTTGCTTTAGTCAGTGTTCGTAAATTGGAAGCTGACATTGGAAGCTGAGGTAAAACTTGTGTTTCCACATGTGTAAAGGTTTTCTTTTCAGTAATATATTAATCACAAGTCAGCTAAATAATTAATACCATAACTTAACTCTAAGCAATTGTCTCATTATCACTGTTTAATTCACAGGCACTGGAGTAGACCAACTAACTCTCTTGACACCTTAACGATGCATTAAATTCACAGTAACTAATGCAAATGGTTTATAATTTCCTAACATTCATTAAAACTGTAATAAAGACAAGGTCATTCTTTTCTTGTACTGTCAGAGAGAGAACAGTGTTACACATCACCTGTGGCTGATGAAAAAAATGTGAGGGGTATCTGTTTTCAAATCCGTTATCATATAATTAAAGAATGTTAAAGTACAGTGCAGAGGGCAAATTATATTGGCTGGACTTTAAACTGTGTCAGCTTTTTCTTAACAGGGTGTGCTATGCTTGACATCTTACATATTCTAACAGATAGAAGAAAAAAAATAAATTTCATCTTTTGAAATTGTAATATTTTTTCTTAATTGCAAGAATTATGCACAAACATACAGAAATTAAAACACTGAGATACCTTTGGCAGCCCTTGCAAATTTTGCAAAGAATTCAATTTATCTCCATTGAGAGCTAGTGGAGTCATTACATTCAATTGACTTAAATAGTACTTGATCAAATCCCCAAATCCACAGCCATACCTGGCAACATCCCTGAAACAATAGTCAATAAATGACATATTTTTAAACAAAACTGCATGAAGATGGAAGAAAAATGGCAGGAAAAGAAAATGCAAGACAGTGTAGAGCAAAACCAGAAAACATCTTCCTCTCTCTTTTAATATGAGCAGTTATTTCCAGCTCCAGCATGGCTGGAATAATAATTCAATGCTAGACTTTTAGAAACCTAAACAGCTCAGAAAACTGTGCTCACTTTGAACTGAGTAGCGTTTCCTTACAGAGGAGGGTCAGTTCTGCAACATTTTGAATGCTCATAAGGAGAGGAGGGAGAGAACACAGAAGGACAGGAGCCCTTTCCTCGAGCCTGAGAACGCTGGGGGCTGAGCACTAAACCCAGAGCTGTGACAGCAGCAGCAGCCCCACAGCTGCCTGGCTTCAGGCTGAGAGGGGAAAAGCTGAGCACCCAAAACAAGCCGAGAGCCTGGTCTCATCTATCTCCCTGCACAAGCAGTGGTCAAGTTTTCTCACAGCAGGAACCCAGGGAAGGCTAAACAATGTGCATTTCTCCTCATCCTCCTCACAGATGCTTGGGAAAGCAAAAAAGGTTGGGAAACCCCCACCCAAAAAGCAGCAGTAAATAGGTAGAGAATCCTAAATCCTAACCCCCAAGTACCCGGCAAGTTTCATTTAACATTACAGATCAGAAGACTGTTTTCTAGGAGATTAAGAATAGACTTCAAATCTATTTTTAGGTGTGTTTTAAAAAAAGGCCTTATTTTTACAGGCCAAGTGGCCTGAGGCACACAAGTGACCTCCAGGCCACGCAGTACTTTTAAGAAGTGAAACAGCAGTCTCTTTCTCCTGGCCTTTTGAATAGATAGAAGAGCATTATTTTACATTACATTACAGGGACTGCTCCCTGAACACGCTCCCTGTAATTACAACAAGATGCATTATGTAATTTCATTCCTGTCTACTACAAAAGTTTCTGCTCCATAAAAGCACACTCAGAATGCACCCAAATGGTTACGACACCTTGTGTCATCAAAGCCACACGTACCAGCCCTCCAGACATGCTCTCAGACACAGCAGGTTAAAGAAACACGGGCTGGCAGTGTAGCTCATGCCTGTTGGAAGGAAAACATTCTCCTTACAAATTGCTACTTTGATTCTAAATTCGTACATGGTATTTAGACCCAAACAAATTTCTAAAAACTCCTCTCCCACTTCCAGAGACTATTTTCAGAAAACTTAACATTGACAACAAGAGGGAAATGTTTAAATAGTAGGAGTGAAGTATATACCTTACTTACTGAGCTGTTGTAAACTTACAACCACTTTGCTGTCTGTCACTGAAAATTGAAGTGTGAAGAAAAACAAATGTGAATGGGGAAAAATTAAAAATTTAAAAAGTATTTAAAATGGAATTAGTTTCATTATTTGGGGAATTTGGTTCCACTTTTTTGGTGTTTAGCACAAGCATTGTATAAGTGTTTGCAAGTGCTGTATTTTTGTATCTAAACAAAGGAGATTCAAACACATATGAGAAGTGTCCTTATACCAGGAAGCACAGCACTAACTGTAATGTTAATATAAATATTGCAGCTGTTATTGATTGCAGATACAAATCAGGACTTCTAAGATTACATTCCTGTAATTCTAATGACTCATAAGAAAGTGAAACTGCACTTTGCCCAAAGCAATTGAAAAATAGCAGCTGTCTAAAGGGACAAATTTTGCCACAGATTGGCTCTCATAACATCCTATTTCTGCCTTCAAGTGAGAGCAGCCAGTAGCTGCTCCAGTTGATCCCAAAAGGTCTAATACCTTTCCTTCCCAAGCACAAAGCTTGTTACAACACTTAGGATGTTATTGCTATTCTAGAGTCTTCCAGATACAGTTTGCATTTCTAATATTAGAGAAGAACCACGAGAAACCCAGTTAGAAGCCTTCAGGTTTTGTCTAATGAAAGAGCATACCACTTCTCACAGTGTTTCTAAAAACACCATAAGCACATAAGAAGAAATAATTGCTTCCTCCAAAAAAATCCTTCATTTCTCCTTCAGTAAAAATCAAGTTTACTTATGTAACATCTTTTCTTACAAATCACTTCTATGAAAATACCATGCAGAAACTAAGAACAATATTTAGATACATTTAAATAAATTACTGAGGTTATCGTGATAAATGGTTCCACATTACAACTTTTTCCAGTAGTAAAGCCCAAGTGATTCCCATCCTTTTTCTCACCAATTGCTTCTACCATTCTGCTAGTTTACTCATCAGGAGTGCTGATGCAACTGTTTGTGGAGCACTCTAAGCCAAAACAAGAAAAAAAAGTTCTCAATTTAGAAAACAACAGTACACTCACTCTTGTTCATAGGTGTAATTTTAGAACCCATAATTAGAAGGAAAAGAAATCCCCAAACATCACAAGTATTCAAAATGCCAGTTAAGAAATCATGAATACGAGATGTATTTCAGTTGAATGGAAAGATTCTTGTTTAACAATTAAGAGTTAGATCGCTTACAGGTGGAAACTCAGAAAGAGAATTACTGTCAGATAGCCAAAGCTGTCTGCATTTCAATTCAGGGGAAAAAATAGTTTTATTTATATTCCAATTACAGCCTTTCCTGTTGGAGACAAAAGAACCTGAAACACAAAGAGTGAGCTTTGCTCAGCTCCCTTTAGTACCAGCAGTGTAACTTTCAAAGGAAACATGCACCCCAGGTACCAGGAGGCTTCCACAGAGAATATTCACATATAAAAAGGAGAGCAGCACGTCCTTCTTTGGGACATTGTCTCAAGTGGTACATGGAAAAAATAATGTACCTATTTTTTCCTATTCAAGAGTTTCAGAGTTGGAAAAGAGTGACCAATTTTTTAGGACAAGTGTAGTTCATTTCTCCTTCAGTAAAGAAGTTCAAAGCTAACTTCCTGCATCAGTAGCAGGGGTGTCAGAGGCAGCCTCTGCACCTGCATCACTTTCTGTCAAATGACTTTTCAGACCAAGCGCACCACTTCCTCCCAGACATTCAGGTCACTCACTCACTTGAAGACTGGAGAGCAGTATCCAGCACTAATCACTGCCTTCCTCATGGAAATCCTACATTTCACCTGCTTCACATTACTTAGCTAACACAGCCATGTTGTGCTAAACTTTGCTTTTCATATTAACTGTCACAGCTGATGCTGAGACTAAGATTTCTAAAGGCACTTCCCAGATTGGAATCATGGCCAAGCATTCAGCACATACCTGGAGTAGACAGCAACCTGCTTTCTTAAGGACTGTTACAGTTATTGCACTGAAGCCTCCCAGGTCCAGAACATGGTATCAAGCTAGCAGGGAATTGCCATGATGAAAATATGCAAATATGCCTGTGTCCTCCTGAGAAAAGGCATAATTAGCAGTGTTACACTGCAAAAGGGATCCTCATGAGCTCTGCTCAGTTTTCATAAAGGAAAAAGAAATACGCAAAACTTTATTGCGACTAGGTATCAGACTGTTGCCTCAGTCTGTAGTTATTTTAACCAGTCTTACCAAATTCTGAATCCTCCCTCAAGCCTTCCAATCTTCTTTGGATACTACTTGAAAACTATATCCCTTACTCTTGCAAATTTAACAATGAGTTAGCAGACTTCAAGCACTACGTGTAGGAGTTTATGAGCCAATCTCACTGCCTAGCATTTTAGACTCCTTGAAAGTCAAAGCCTTTGCTTTGCATCCAAGAAACTGTCTACTCCAAAGAACAGGTCTGCATCACTCTTATTTGTTCCTCTTGTTTTTAAATGCCTTCCAACTTCCCTGGGTTTAGGTCAGTTTCTCATTAATTTCACCAAATTCTGTATTAGAAGGGGAAGTATGTACATACAGAATAAATGACATGAAAAGGAGAAAAGAAGTTGAAGTTTTTTATATCAATCTCTGCTGCTGAGTTTGCAGGACTGTTTCCTGGAATAAAATGCCTAATAAAAAGAAGTTCTTTAACATTTATGGTAGGAAAAAATAAGAGCAAAGGAAAGATCTTGAGAAGTCTTGGAAAAAACCCACCTTAAATAAACCAATTACTAGCTACATCTGGTGTGGCAACTGGGATAGATTCTACATCAATTACATTCATTTTCCACTGAAGA
The DNA here is from genome assembly GCA_013398995.1 of Alaudala cheleensis. Classification (NCBI taxonomy): domain Eukaryota; kingdom Metazoa; phylum Chordata; class Aves; order Passeriformes; family Alaudidae; genus Alaudala; species Alaudala cheleensis. Next base: position 23,408 of record VWYE01021115.1, on the reverse strand, counting down.
GACTACAAGTGGGGAAAAGATGACCATAGACAAAATTAGTATTTAAATTATCTATAGAACTTACTGTCTTGTTTTAATGCAGTAGTTCCTGTCCTGAAAAGGTATTGTGCTTTCTTCTTTCATTGACTTGCATCTCTATTGTCCCTACTTATTAGTTTTACACAGCTAATTAGGTGGAAATCAAAATGAATTTTTGAAATTTATGCATCATCAACAGAACTTTTAATTAATACCTTGTAGCTTCCAAATGTCAGCAATGACTAGGCAGTGAGATACTTTTCATGAGGTTACTCATTTGGGTGGAAGACAAGCTTACCATGGTAATACTGTTTTTAATACTCTCTGCTTAAAGCAACTGCAAAATTATATGTTACAATGATGAAAAGAAAAAAACATAATCTGTAGAGCTGTGAAGCATGAATCAGAAAGATCCACTTCAGATCCTAAGATGACAAAGGATTGCTGGAGCTTGTATCTTTTACTTGTATGACATGCAATAACCATTGGAATCCACAATTGGCACATCTTTCTCAAAAATGAGAAAGAAACGTTGAGCTTCCAAGGCTGCTAGCGATACAAAAAGTCCCATTTGTTCAGGAGTAAGAGGGAAAAAAACAGCCAGAGAAACCATGGTAGGCAGATGCAGAATTGCAATGTGTTTGATCTATTGTGTTTGTGCACGTGAGGTACAAGCTCACAGCTGTCACGTTTCATGTTTGACAACTCACCCCATAAAGCAGTAGCATCAAACCTCTCCACAAAGCTCCAGAGTTCATTGCTCCTGANCGGCTCCCGCTGCAGCCCGCGCTAAAGCGGGCAGGCCTCTCCCGGCTCCCGCTGCAGCCCGCGCTAAAGCGGGCAGGCCTCTCCCGGCTCCTGCAGCCCGCGCTAAAGCGGCCCGGCTCGGCCTGAGAGCCCTGAGAGCGCCGGCTCTCATTCACCCTCGTGCTTACGGCGGTATTTCGCAGCTCCGGGATGCCGGCTGGGGGGCAGCGGGTGCCAGCGGGTGCTCGTACGCGCGGGGAGCACAGGACGGGCACACGGACAGCCCCTCACGGCGCATCACCACGCCCCGGGCCCGCCGACCCCCGCCCGCCCACGGCCCCTGCCAACTCCGGAGCCATCATCGCGCTCAGAGCGCGCCGAGGTTTGAACGGCGCCGGCCGCCGTACGGGGGAGGTGCCACTGCCGCTTCCGTGAGAGGTGGCCCCCGTCGCGGATGGAGGAGCTGCCCGTCGTTGTCCTCCTGCTCCTCCTTCTCTCCTTACTGCTTGTCCCGCTCGTGCTCCTGGATAGGAAGCGCCGCGGTCGGCGGACGCCTCCGTTCAGTCTCCTGGTGGTGGCCGGCTCTGGTGAGTGGGGACTGCTGCCAGCAGGAGCGGGTGGCGCCGTAGAGCTGCCTCTTCAGTTTCCTGGAACTACGAGTCCCGGCATGCAGCGCGAGAAGCGGCCAGCGCAGCGCCGCCGCTGTGCCGTNGGCTCCGGCAGCCCGTGCTAAAGCTCAGCCTGAGGGCCCTGAGAGCGCCGGCTCCCATTCACCCTCGTGCTTACGGCGGTATTTCGCAGCTCCGGGATGCCGGCTGGGGGGCAGCGGGTGCCAGCGGGTGCTCGTACGCGCGGGGAGCACAGGACGGGCACACGGACAGCCCCTCACGGCGCATCACCACGCCCCGGGCCCGCCGACCCCCGCCCGCCCACGGCCCCTGCCAACTCCGGAGCCATCATCGCGCTCAGAGCGCGCCGAGGTTTGAACGGCGCCGGCCGCCGTACGGGGGAGGTGCCACTGCCGCTTCCGTGAGAGGTGGCCCCCGTCGCGGATGGAGGAGCTGCCCGTCGTTGTCCTCCTGCTCCTCCTTCTCTCCTTACTGCTTGTCCCGCTCGTGCTCCTGGATAGGAAGCGCCGCGGTCGGCGGACGCCTCCGTTCAGTCTCCTGGTGGTGGCCGGCTCTGGTGAGTGGGGACTGCTGCCAGCAGGAGCGGGTGGCGCCGTAGAGCTGCCTCTTCAGTTTCCTGGAACTACGAGTCCCGGCATGCAGCGCGAGAAGCGGCCAGCGCAGCGCCGCCGCTGTGCCGTGGTGCATGCCGGGAGTTGTAGTCGCGGTTGCGTGTGTCAGGAACCGGTGCCGGGCCGGGTGTCGTCGGGCCCGCCGCCTGCCTTTGGGTGTTTTGGTTCTGGATTTGAGTCGTTGTTACGAGTTTCACCCAAGTCACACACGANCTGTGCCGTGGTGCATGCCGGGAGTTGTAGTCGCGGTTGCGTGTGTCAGGAACCGGTGCCGGGCCGGGTGTCGTCGGGCCCGCCGCCTGCCTTTGGGTGTTTCACCAAAGTCACACACGGAGGCATCGATGAACTGGTGCAGGACTGACCTGTGCAGCCGCTCGGTCTGCTGACTGAAGATGACTGATGCCGATGCCGGGCTCGGCGTTCCGAAGGCTGGCACGCCCCTCACATACGTGGCATTTTGCAATCTACGCAAACCACGTTGCTGTGATTTACTTACAAGAGTCGCATGTGGATTCGTCAGAGACAAGAATGACACCCCTCGCTAAAGGGGGTGTACACATCTGCTACTCCTTGTTACCTTGTTATCAGAGTTGAAGGGAAATTAATTTACCTCCAAAAATTTATTTGAAAATTTGCAGTTGACAAATACAGGTCAGCTGTTGATTTCAGCACCTCAGTATCCCTTTGGTTTTTGCACACCAACTAATTGAGTAATAATCCTGAGATCTTTCTGCATCTGAGTTTGACCGGTAGGTTTATAATTCTTCAGGTCATCTTTACTTACTCTAGGGCTGCAAATGTGTGTATTTTCCTTCAGTCCTTTGGAATCTAGTTTGTCTGTATCAAAAGAGTACTTCCACTATACATAAGCTTACCAGGTGAAATAATACATGTCAGTTAAGATTAATGTAACGTTCAAGCCTGTTCTTTGAGACTTTTAAGTAGAAATATGCTCTTCTGTAGGTGCTCAGCTGATTGCATTAAAATTCTTGAAACCTTTAACAAACACACTCAGGAGAAAATATCCCCCAACATATTTTAAAAATATGGCATGAAATTGTATGGAAAGGTGGCAAAGTCTAGTGCAATGCTGCAACTTAGCTCTCCTTGTTGTCAGTTCACCAGCTATGAGTGTTTAACCTGAGCAACAAAGGTCTCTTGGGAGCCTAGTGACATTGAACAGCAGGAGGTGGTAGGAATACATTTAGTTTATGGTCTGCAACTTCCAGCAGAGGGAAAAGCAACTTATGCAGTAAACACTTACGTATTTATGGGTGTGGTTTCATGTTGGTCTGATGCAGTCCAACATATAAAAGGTGAGACTGCTCCACTTTACCTACACACACAATCTTCCTTCTCCCCCACTTCCACTCTTAAAATATCCCTCTAACTTCTTTTCAGAAAATGCAGATGACAAAAAAAAAAAACCAAAAACAACCCAGCTCCCAAAAAGAACAGTATGTACACCCTCCCCTTCTCTCTGGTTTAGTGCCAGTTTAGCTCTGGGACAGAGTGACCCCGGTTAGAAGGTTGTGAAGGCCCGTTGAAGGGCAGTGCTCTGAGCAGTGGCTGGAGCAGGACTGTTTGTTCTGTCAGCACCCAGTGGCTACATTGCTGTGGCTGACATCACTGTGGCTGCAGGGTGACACTTCTCTGGCTGCAGAGTGACAGTGCTGTGGCTGCAGGTGCCACTGCTGCCTGGCTAGTTTCAGTATGATGAGCTGGGGTAGCACAGCCCCTGCTCTGGCAGGTGACAGCACTTGGCACAGGGGCAGTTCTGCTTCCAAGGTGCAGCTCTGAGCCAGCTCCTGTCCAGCTTCATTTTGGCCATCGCCCCATGGGGTGGCTTTTGAGTGCAGAGCACAGTGTCCCTCTTTGCCCGGTTGTTCTGCACCGTGCACAGGACATGAAACACAAATGTCAGTCCTGTATGACCTGGTTCAGTCCTACTTCACTGGAAAACATCTGTCAATGCTGCTTCCCTGGGAGCTGAGTGCCCTCCATGTTATTTCAACAGTCTCAGCCATTCTCATTGAATCCTTTACTCAGAAGATACTTTCTCACTGGTAGTAGTGATATGCTTTAAAATGAAAAGTGATTGATTCAGCTGATGAAATGGGAAGTTACAACATTTTCCACATACTAATTGAAGTTTGTTTTGTTTTACAGGTGGGCACACAACAGAAATCCTGAGGTTACTCAGCTGTTTGTCAGAGTCATACTCTCCTAGACATTATGTTTTGGCAGACTCAGATAAGATGAGTGAAGCTAAAATACGTTCTTTTGAACAAAAAAGGGCTGAAACATTCTCCAAGTCCCAGGTAACTTTTTAAATACTCATGTAAGAAAAACGATCTTGACACTCTAATTCAAGGCAATTTGGAAATGATTCTTTGAAAGGACATTTATACCAGCTAGCGACTGAAGTGTTACTTGTAGCTTTAAGAATACTGGGGCAAAAACATTCCAGAGGGGATTTTTTTTTAGTTTGGCGTTTCCCTCAGTGACACATAGTATTTTTTGAAAGAAATTATATATAAAAATATTTTATCTAAGAAAACTTTAATTTAAATTGTATTTGCTTTTTGTGTTTCTAGACAGTATCTTGGTTGCATTTTTAAAATAAAGTATTAAACGTGTGTTTAAAAGAGATGCAAGGCCTCTGAATGTTAGTTGTCTGCTGATGACCTGAGCAAATGCTGAACTCCTAAAATCAAGAGAAAATCATTAAATATCTTGTTTATTTTTTTCTCAAATGTTTGCTTGCTTTCAGCTAGTTTGCTGTATGATTAACAGACAGCAGCATAACTGCCGACCTACAGTGTGATCTGACATCCAGTGAAATTAGTAGAAAGTATTAGTGGAATAAGTACAACAGAAATGAACATTCTGACTACAAAAATCTTAAGTCCTTTTGAGCAAATAGTACAAGACACAGTAAATTAATTATTTGCATGGTGTTGATTTCCTATGGTGCACTTCCACTGTTGTCAGTAGTGCTGTTAGGACAAAAGACTGTAGGACTCAGTAGCAATGATTTTCAAATAAACCCTTTTAGTGTAAAGCAACTGCTGCTAAGGTGAACCACAGGCTCACTAAGGAACGCCATTTTCAAGTTTGTTTACCACAACTTTCACATCTCATTGTGCACCAAGGACGAGTGTTTAATAAAGTGACCAAAAGTATTTCCTGTTCAGAGACATCTTGTTGGGTAAATAGCCATTCTCACAGTCATTTTCATTTACCTGAAGAATGTCCAACCCTAAATTATTAGATTTCTTAAAGATACATATTTTCAGTATTAAAAGGTTATGTGGTTTTCATAGTTCACTTACTTTTGCTAAGCAGCTTCTCTTTTATAATCCTTCCAACTACTAACAGATCCTGTAGTTACATTTTCCCTCAACACTGAAAGCCAGAGGAACATTTTTGGCTGCATGTGAGTTTGATGTCTGGATAACAGATGCTCATTTTCCTCTGACCATTCTCTTTTTACTGAGCAAAAGTATTTTGAGTGAAAATGAAAGATAAATTTTGGAAAGTAAATATCACATATCAAATATAAGCATTACCTGTAACATATATTTGCTAAATTTCAGAGTGTGCTTTCACACACACACACAATGTGTGTTTTGTTACTGGGGACATTGGAGATCATCAAGCATTTAAAAATTATGTCTTAGTAGCTTCTTGCAGCTTTGCATAAATGAAAGGGAGAAGTCTGAATGCTTCAACACATGGTCATTCCTTTCCTCATCCTGTTAAGGAAGTAGATTTTTCCAGAACTAGGGACCAGATGGAAGACAAATTACAATCGTGATGTAAAAAAAAAACCTGTGNCCCCCCCCCCCCCCCCCAAATATTTTTTTTTTGGTCTGTGGTTTAGGTCTGTTCTAACAGCTATTCAGGGAGAAGGAAAGAAAGCCAGAATGAGCATCTTGCTTACAAGAAGAAAAATGCTGCACCTCAGCCCACTAAGTCTCTTGAAAACTAAATAAAAAATGCCTCCACAGCAGAGAGACAACTTACGTTTGCTGACTGAAGAACTTGAATTCCTGTACCCCCATTGGTCATGTCTGAGATGAGCAACCAGATGAACTAACCTTTACATAAACATCCTCTGACCATAGGTTCTTCTCCATTTCATGAGAGGTACTATGCTAGGAAGTCTTGTTTCTCATATTGAAAAAGAAATATGTAAACTCTGTTTCTTTGCAAGCATTGCAGTATGTTCAGCTGAGCATATGATAATAATTCACAGCAGTTGCAGTTTTCCACCAGCTTTTCCTTGCATCCTTGCAAAACAACAATATTAACTAGGTAAAGGACTACATCACTTGTTTTGAAATTACATTACAGACTTGCCAGTTTGGAACATTTGTTTTCAAGCTAGAAAAAAAATCTGAGTGCATTAAATATGTAAAGAAAAAAGATGCGACAATATGACACCATAGTAGATAAGGGAGAAATCTTTTTCTGGTATCAGATATACTATGCAGTATTCCAGCAAAATATACAGGATGTACCTTTGGAGCATTGACAGTACTTCATGAGATGAGAGGCTGGGATTACAGAGGCTTCTGGCAGTGGCTTTTAAACAAAAAAAATAAACAATAACAAAACCCCCCAGTTTTGTTTTTTTCATTTTAACAACTTAGGAGTTGTTTGATGTGTGGACTGAAGTCCTAACATGACATAGGCACTGATGTACAGAGTTTTTTGAAAAGCATAGATAAAATCAGCTTAATCTTTCCTTGAATTCTCCAAGTAAATTCCTACTTTGATACTGTTTGGAGTTCCTGCCAAGTTCTGCTGAAATTACTTGAGTTTTTTAATGATGATGAAAATCACCTACAGTTTTTTTGTCAAATACTCTTTAACACCATTTTACAGTGAAGATTCATCTGAATAGTTCCCCTGGACTCTGATCTGCCTAAAATCACCCTATCACACCCATATTTCTTGCAGAGCTGAGTGCTACGCAAGGGTCTAAATTCTACTTAGAGCATTTCTTTTTATTACCTGAACTCTTCCAAAGCTTTAAGAAACAGAGGCAGTGATAACCAGAAACCTGTTGAATAGGGAGCAGGGGGCATGTTTATTTTTCCATATTCTGTTGTCAGAGCAATGCAATCAGAGTTTGAACACCTGCAAATAAACCTTAAAAAAATCAGTAACATCTGTTAATGCCTTCCAGTATCACAGCTATTAAAGAAGCATATCACAATGAAACAGGTTAATCTCAGTCAAGAAGATGAACATTCTGCATTTACAAGTGTTGGGGATTTTTTTTATTCTTTCCACCTTATATATTAAAAGTAGTCCCAGTTATTGCTATTCAAGACAGATTTGTAGTTTGTATTTGCTATACAGCTTTGGTTAACATCCTTTATCAAGGGCACACATCACCAGGACTAAGCTATGACAATTAGCAATGCGCACGTGAAGTAAGTGGGCAATTTCCAGTATTTAGAGTTTCTAACAGCCCATGTAAGTTCTTCCAGAGTGGTGGTGCTCTGGTGTCCCCTGTGGAGTGAGGTAACAACCACTGTCCAATGTCAGCATCACTGAACACTGCACTGCAGCCACTACATCTGTCTTTCAACAGTCAAGAATGTCATTGGCATCAGGAGTGCCTTCTGAAATAGCTGTAATTCCTAGGTGCAACTCCTCTCCACTGAAGTAAAGGCGCCTGCAAGGAGGGCAGGCAGCCTGACAACTGCTCCCTGCTCCCAGGGCTGCAAGAGAAAGGAAAACATCCTTGCTTTATTAATTTGATACATTTTACACATAGCAAATATTCTTCATTTAGGAAAAGAACAAAGAAAGTTACTTCTTTACCCATTTTTTATTTAATGATAAGATGTACTTTCCCTTTTCTTTATGCAAATATTTCGCATTTGGAACATGCATCACGCGCATCTTTTGAATACTGACTGAGTACTCGTTTAAAGGATGTTGACATTTGCTTTTACCTGTTTAATGGCACTGGGCGGACAGTAGGTGAGAAGAGCTGCTACATTCCCTGCGGTGTCAATCCCCGGCAGTGCCGGGAAGCGGAGGAGCGGCTCCGAGCGCCGCCGCTGCCCACGAGGTGCCGCCCTCGGCCAACGCTCCCGATGCTTTGGGTAACTTGGGACGGACTGAATAATGGCTACACAGTTCTAGTGTTTCTCTGAACTTCGTACTTTACTGTATATACACAAACTTTACTTTTTATGCACAAACGTTTCCAAACTAGACTCGGAAAAAAAAAAAAAAAACAAAGGTCGGCACAGACAGATTTAATAAGGAGCCACAACGTTCTCAGAAAAGTAACAGCTCTGCTCCTCGTGCTTTTTTTCCAGTTCAGCCTGGATCGCATTCCCAGAAGCCGTGAGGTTCGACAGTCGTGGATCTCCTCTGTGCTAACAACGCTGTACTCCATACTTTATTCTCTTCCTCTGACCTACAAACGGAAACCAGATTTGGTAGGTAAAGAAAATATTAATTTATTGAGAACTTGCTAATCTGCATAGTAAAAGCACTTGGAATATGCAAGACTGCATCTCATATGTATGCTTAGGTTTACAATTCACAGGAAAACTATTTTTAATGTTAAATTAAATATGGCAGCAATACATCAAGAAAGAGAGAACAGGTTTCACTGCTGGTGAATTAGAATAGTAAGTACCAATTTTCCCTCTCAAAGTTTGCAAATAACTTCAGAGTCACTCCCTTGTTATGCTGGTAGAGCTAGCAAAAACAAGATTGCTGCTTCCTGATAATATCTCTTCAGGATTGCAGCAGCACAAACTATGCCTGAAAGCCTGGTTATCCTGTTGGCTGGACTTGCTTCTAAAATTATATGACCAGTCTGGCACAGACAGGTTCAGACCAGCACAAACATATACAGATTCAGTTCTTGTGCTTACATGAACTTTTGAGCTACAATGCATATTTATTTAGTCTTTGGCTGACTGACATTAATTATCTCATCTAATGACAAAAAGCATCACTGCTGAAGTAGCAACTCCTCAGCACTTTAGTAGCTTTTTCAAGCTGTTCAGAAAACTGCATTCTCATGCTAATTACATTTACTTTAAAATATTCCACACACTTAAACAAGTCAGAAGCATTCAGGGTTGTCAGGTTGTAGAACTACAATGGAGATATTGAGTCAAGAAAGTGTTATTGTACCTTTTGTACACAAAAGGTAGTGCACTGCTCTTCCAGTTGTAAGTCTTACAATTTTATAAGAAAGTGCTTGATTACAGCTGGTTTCTTGCTAGAGTTGTTGTTATCTTAAGGAGTCAGTAATCTAAACTTGAGGGTTTTAAAAAAAGTATTAGTTTTGCAGAACTTCAAATTAATACTTTATGAGGTTTAAAATACTTAAATGAAAGATGTAAAAACTAGTGCAGTTACAAGATATTTTTCATAATTTACTAATAGCATCTATAGACACACAGATATTTGTAAGGATATTTGTAAGGAGACTTAAAAAATCCCTCTGTGAACTGTATGGCTAATTCTAAAGAGGCTTTTAAATGGTTGTGATACTTTGAATGTTTGGAGAGGCTGATGTGAGTAATGTAACCTCATTTGCTTCAATAGAACTGGTCAGTTCCTGTCAGACCAAAAGCTACTTGCTTGCTGGACTTTTCAAACAGTTTAGTGTGCAGAACAGCAGAAGTAGTTTTTTTAGTTATTGTTTTTCAAGCCAATTCTGAAAGCTGGAGATAAAACAGGGAGAGGGGAGAAGGTGGCATGCTATTCTTTCTACAGTGGTTTTGATTGGGGCAGTGGTGATGGTCAAGTTTGTTTACATGAGCAGACAGAGAAAAATGTGAGTAAGGTATTTAGTAATCACTTTGCTACAGCACTGTGTTAGGTTAGTGTATATTTATTTTTTTACTTATTGCAAAAGAAATTGACTGGAAAAATCTCACTGGGTAGCTTCATAAAGGAAGCAGGAAGGTACTAATCTAATTCCATGTTTTCTGTATACCAAAGGAATTTAAAGTGACAGTGAGATTTACACATAGAGTTATTAGGAATAGTGTTGGAGTTGATAAACTGTGATAAGCTATCAGAAGACTAACGTTTTGAAAAACACTTGTGCTTGTAAACTAAAGGATATGTTTTAGCAAGGTCCTTAAGCCCTTTGAAGTGTTTAAAGTAACCCCTGTCTCAAAATGAGATCCAAAGAGTCTTTATCCATGTTTAAAGAGCTGGAGGGGAAGGCAACCCCAATTACTTTTTGTCAGGTGCTATTATCAACCAAAACAGCAGCTGGCAGAAGCTTCCCTGCATTATGGCAAATCATGTACCACTTGAAAGCTGCTTACATACTACTACTTGTATGTATATCTTAGTTTAAGAATTTTTAAAAATATAATAACTCCGAGAGCTGCAAATATTTTAAAACATTTATCCAAGGAGACTGGTTCAGGGATTAAAATGCCTCACATTGCCAGTAAAAAGACTGTATGGTATGTGAGGCAACTGGTAGTATTTAATTGCCTTTCAACAAAAATGTTTGCAGTGAATTGAAACTCACTCTACTCTTGGCAAAATGTAATGCTTAGTAATGTAAAGAACTAGAAAGGCTGGGACAAATGCTGGCATTCTCAGGAGCCATCTATAACTTTTGGCATGGAAATCAACAACCAAGTTTAGAAACAAGTACAGTATTACATCATGCTGAGAGCTTCATATTTTTAAACAGGAGAGCTTACGAGTGCTGTACATTTCCAGTCTAGACACTGGTTTTGTTTAGCTGCAGGAGGGAAAGAAAGGCGACTTTGAGTTGCTTCTAAGTCATTTGTATGTATGAGTGATCCCCAAATCCTTACACTTGCTTTCAGGCTTGTCAGAAACGTGTATGTATGAAGGAATGCCTGAAGTCTTCTCTAGGCAGCCAAAAGCTAGAGAAACACAGAAAAGTTGCAGTTGTCAAGAAAAGTACTGCAAAGGAAGCCCAAAACCATGAGGTGAACAAAGGCAAGATATGAAACAGATATGCTAGTTATGCCAACCTAAGCCTGTGGAGTGCAAATAGCTGCAAAAGGGAAACAGCAAACCCAGCTGCACAGGAGTGACTTGATGAGCACTTGATATGTGCTTTACTTGATGAGCACTGTGTCCCTTTTGTATCTCACACTGATCTGGAAAAGCTTCTTGGTTTACTTTGCCTGAGAAATCAGTTCCATCTAACCCTTCTTCAAGATAGTAAGTTCAGAAAGAACTGAACAACTTCCAGGAGAGCTTTGCTGTCTTCCAGGACTTGACCCATGCTAGAAGTGGGCCTCAGAGAGTTTAAGAAATGTAAAAGTTAGCTTAGTTGTTCAGCTTGAGATCATCTTCAGGAGGCCCATTTCTGCAGAGTGCAGATGTTCATAACTCGAAGTTAAGTCCCTTTAGAGATATTAAGCCAAGTAACAATTAAGATGTCAGAAGTGATGATTGGCTTGTGTTTCTATAGCCAAGAATTACAGAAATGTAAGTGTCAGAGTGTTTTTTAGGTGAACGTATGGTGGGCAGTTTTTACATCTATCTGCCTTAGATAGGCTTCCTATACAGAGGCCTAAAATTCCAGGGAAGGAAAGGCTTGTGCCAGCACACACTGCCTACACCCACCTTCCCCCAGAAAAGCTTTTAAAACCATTCATCAGCTGCAGCCAGATTTAGCATGCAGTCTCAGAGATTGCAAATTCCTACCATGAAAACAGGCAGCTGGTCAGAAAAGAGAGACTTTTGTTGTCTTCATTGAGAGAAAGGCTAAGAAACATAAAACCAGAACAAGATGTTGTAAGATCTGTTATCTAGAAAAGGATGCAAATCCTTCTTATTTACAGAAAATTACACAAGCTGCAGAGATTTTTTTTCTAAAGATAAAGAAAACTACTGCATTTTACATAGATTATTTGATATACAAGAAAGACTAAAGTTGCATATTTCCTTTAATATGATTGAAGTCAGTCAGTAGATACAAGTTCAAAGGAAACTGATCTTCAGTTCTCTTGCTGTTTACAGAACCATTGTCCGCGGGCCAATTTGCCAACCCTGCAACTAAGTTTTCAGGTGATCTAGCTTTTTGTCTGAACCATGATTACCCTGCTCATTCTGGCATACCTGAAATCCAAACTGAAAACAAAAGCTGTGCACCTACCACACTGCAGAAGCTGCAAAATACTGTATCCAGTACTAGTTTTCAGCCATAGATGGGTTATGTAATTGGATCAGTGATTTGCTATCCTTTAATAAAATTAAACTTTACCTACAGTTGCGCAGAAATGCTGCATAGAGCTCCATTCATTAGTAGATTGCACATCCTGGACCCTGGACCAGACTTTTTTTTCCTTTTCTGGGGACACTTCTCACCAATTCCTCCTGCCTCAGGGCTCTACAGAGCCTGAAATAAGTAGATATTTTCAGATGGCTGCTATTTGGAAAAACCTGGGTTAAATCAGGCTAAGACGGCAGTCCTCCCACGTTAGGGCCTCCTTCCTGTGGGAAGTCTGTAGTAAGTTTACATTTACACAGCAAGTACGTGCTCTGCTGTCTCTCCCTCCCACCAGCTGTCAGTTAAATGAGTCTCTCCTTTTTAAACTTCTTTCTAGAAGCCTGAAACCTGCACAGCTCATCATGCTTGTAGCAATCACCTCTTTTTTTATGACTGCACATCCCATCACACAGCCTGGTCCTCTGACTGGTTAAACTGACCAAGGCAGCTTCTGGTTACTGAAGTGTTTGCACAGTAAGCTACATGAAAGAAGATCATTATTTCATTTAGCTAAGATTTTCCATTCTTTGTGCCCTGCCCAAAATGTCTTAAGTTCATAACACTCTCACAAACTACTGTGACAAATAATAAGTTATTGTTCCTTATATCATAGTTCTAATTGGAACTTTGTGGAAAGACAAAATCTGGGTGGTGGCATTTTTTTCTTTATTCATTTCATAACAAGTGAACTTTGTATAATGCAATATTAGGACTATCTGCTGCATTCTTTTGTACACTGAATCTTTCCACAGTGTTGAGAATTCTTTTGGACCAGATTGACTGTACGTCTGATCTACTAATGTCCTTCTAGGATCAAAACAGTCAAAATAAGCAAGAGTAAGAACACTGGATTAAGAACTTCAGCAAGACAGGATTTTTTCATCTAAAAAGAAAACAAAGTGAGGCATCAAAATTTGTTTAACTTCTTAGTGTTGATGAAAACGTGTCTCCTACCTTGTGTACAGCTACCCTACAGCCACAATGTAGAATTACCCTGTGCTGAGCACAGATAAACATCTGGAGCTATTCCAGTCAGCTGGATCAAAGCTGCATTGTAGCTCTGCCCTTTCTGTGACTGCTAATTAGACTTGCCTATAGACACTTCTTTTCAGAGGGAGGACAGGAGTAGCAGTAAAGATGAACTTCAGATCTTAGCTTAGATTTAAGGAGGCATTTTTAGATGTAGAAAAGTCTTAACTCATCAGATATCAGGTTCATTATGACCCTAATGAACACCCTGGTCTCACTTCCATATATATTATAAAGCTTAACAGTCTTACTAAATCTAACCACTGGTATGCAGATACAGACTGCCAACACCTCTAGGTTTGACACTCTGGAGATATTTCAGGCAGATATTTGATGCACATTCTTGCTATACCAACTTCAGTGATTAGGCAGTAGCCCAAGAGATGTTTTAGGAACATTTACATATCATGCTTAGTTAATCTAAAATACTGCTTTCAAGCTGAAGTTAAACAAATTCCTGATTAATGAAAAACACACTGAGATTTGCAATTAAAGGCTCATTTTAGGCCACTAGTAGTAATATATATGAGTATATTTGAAAGTCCTTGGATTTAATTTCTCCCTTCAAGTAGAAGCAGGCTACTAGAATAAGCAGTACTTTTTATATGAGGAGTGTGAGGAGATATAAAAGTTATTTCTAAAGAGGCTCTAAAAGGTTGGATGGCATTTCTCATGGTGACCAAGAGGCTCTGGTCAGGTTCAGATTCAGCCAAGGTGACTGATGAAAGCTAGCTAGTGCCTGGTGCTGTAGCTAGAGATGTAGTTCAGTAACTACCATTTAATTTACTTGGCAAAGGCTTTTTACTGAATTCTTTTATGACCAACTTTTTCATCTAAAGTAGGTCAAATTTCCTCTACTTCCTAGTAATTTGTCAGCAGCAATAAACCACATACCCATAGTAATGTAGGTAGGGAGTTAGTTTATTTGCCATCCTGTATCTGCTTTGGTAATCTTTTTTAACCAACCTGTCCATCTCCCAGAGTTTCTCAAAAGACTCAATGATTGTTTTGTTGGTCCCACTGACAGCCTGAGTGTTCATGTAATGTTTTAATAACCAACCAACTAACATTTTCACAGACTTGAGCCTTAGTATCAGTCTCACAGCTGTCATTTATTATTATTTTCAATTGATCATTCTCTGTTTCTCATTTTACATTTGGGAACTAGGCTAGTCAGTATGCTGATGGAAACTACCACTCCAAAGAGCTTTTAATCTCAACAACAGACCTGTCACCTGGCATACAGGGGCAGTTAGGTATGGTGCCCAAGGTTAGACTCCCTAGATAAAATTAAAGCCTGCATGTTTCTTTAGGCATCCAAATGAAGGTTCTCAAACCTTCCTCACTAAGCTGTTGCCTAACTTTTGACACTCTTAGTGACCCCAGTCATATCTTTTCATTTCATCAGGAAAGCCCTTGGGCATACCCACAAGCAGACCTGAGCTGTTTTAAGTCTCCAGTGTCAAACAGCCACATGCATAGCTGAACTCCAGTGCTCTGCTGAAATCCAGGAGCTGGGAGCTTCCCTCACTGCTTTGTGTTCGGAGGCTGATGCAAATCACATCAGCTGGGACTCTTCCCTTGTCTCCTACCCCGGAGGACAGTGGGGTGGTAACTCTGGGTCAGGCCTAGAAGATAGATGTGATAATGCCTGATTCTATTACAATTAAATCCTTACATCTAGTTCCTAGTGGTTTTGCAGAAGCTCTCCTTTTCTCCCATAGGAAAATCCACCAGGTAGGATTTTTCTCTCTCTCTGTCCCCAAACCTTTAGAAAGTGAGAGCTGCATAAAAGGTGATGCTTCCCAGTATATTTTGTTCTATGATGAAAGTAATGCTCAAACAAACAGAACCTCAGCTGCATAGTGTACTAATTTAAGTCCTTGCTCTTCCACTTCTCTCTTCCCCACTCTGGGATTCACTAATTTTATTTATCATGGTTAGGTAATCTGCCTGTAGGACCACACCTGTCTCTGCTTGTTTTGAGGAGCACCTCACTTACTGGCTGTATTGTAGGATAATAACAACAGCTACTGTACCTGTGAGATCCAGAGGTGAACAAGAAAGGTTTTCATAACAGTGCTACAACCTACAGCTGCTGACCAGCCCAAACACAAGCTGTTGCTGTAGGACACTGTAACCACCTTCTTACAGTCCTGATGATTCAAGTGATTTAGACAGTAGAAGATAAAAGTGTACCCAGGTATAATTCAGTTCTACCTTAATTACCTGATTTACATCAGACTACACAGCTAGTTTTTTGGCATTTTTTTGTCCTGCCTTGCATTCTGCAGGTAAGTTCAAACAGAAAACAGGGTGTGAAGTTTTAGCTGGTTTTACATGCAGGTGGTGGAGGAAAGTGAACTGGATAAGATCTTCACTCTTCAAAAAGAATAAACCAGTAGGTAGCTTAATGACCTTTCTACTGTGCAAACAGAACCTGAAATTCTTCTTTCTCCCCATCAATAACAATAATAAGGAATTGTTGAAAAAGGTTCCCGCCTTTTTTAAACCATAAAAAGTACTAACAATTCTAAGCTAATTTTTCTCAGTGTTCAAAACTTGAATTTTCAGACATACTAAAGAGCAAGACTAGCAAAAGCTTCCATAAGAACACTCCCTCTCAACATGCTTAAGTATTTGAGTGTAAAGTTTTTGAAAGAGTAATATAATATTAAAACCAAGTAAGGGCTGATGAGCTCATAAGATGCTGTAGTTTACATTGCAGAATACAAATGAATTTTGCAGATTCTCTCTTCTTGTGCCACAGAAACAACCACCTCCCCTCATCAAAACAAAAACCACGCAAACAAAAAACCCCCCATTATTCCTATAACAGGAATATCTAATAGGTTTCTTCCTACATTGTTAAAAAGCAGGTATTGCATAGCAGTTAAAAGGTAGGACTTGCATAGATATAGATAATTCAGTTTTGGTCCATTGTGTATCACTCCACTTGCCTTTGCCTCTTCCAGTAGTTGTCTATCACCACCACCTCCTTGGTCGTACCTCCAGGTGTTCAGCACTGTGGAGTAGGGAGCATGACCAGAAAGAAGGAAGCCCAAGCAGTGTCCTAAAGGTACTCCAGGAGGTAGCTCCATGCCTGGTAAGCAGCACAAGCTTCAGTTCACACATTTACGTCCCCCCAGCAGCAAACAGCATGCCCACACCACCATCCTCCCCAGCCCCAGGCAGCAGGGCAGTTTAGGGGCTCTTTACCAGGTGACAAAAGGCCAATCTCTGCAGAAGTCATTAAGGAGAACATCAGGTGTTGCCAGTTTCCCATGCAAAGCCAATCGCAAATCAGTTTTCTACTTTCTACTAAATTTAGGGGGACTTAGGTTGTCCTCCTTTTGATTGTTGTAATTTGGGACCATAAGTAGTGCTTAAACACTTGTTCTTTAAAAGATACACAGCAATTGTATGTTAGGTACTCATGAGAAAAACTGCAAATTTACTGCTTTACTCATTTCTGCTTTGACCAGTGACATTTAATCCCAGTGAAGCTGCAAGCTCTGTTTCAGTGTTTTCTCTGGTAAATGTCACTCTGCTACAGTGCTGCATTCACCAATTCTGAAGTAGCTTTTATCAGCAGTGGTGCCATGTACCAGTGTTCCTGGTGTTCCCAGACTGCTGGCTTAGCTTGTTTTCTTTCAACAGCTGAGGAAAATATCTGAAACATAAAGGCAAGAACTATTACGTTTTTATATAAAAATGATTAATTGGAAATGAGATTTATAGAGTTGCTGAAGGTAAATGTTGTATTCTGATCCTTTGCTTTTAAACCTCCATTGATATACAGCCTGATTAGTTAATGGTACTGTTTAGAGTTTGGTTGGATTGAATTGGCAGAGAATTTTAGTATGTAGGACTTAGTTTATAGACCTAACTTGTGAGCCCAGGCAGCCAGTGAGCCAATTTAACAGTGAGCTGGACATTTCCTTGCATTAGAGGAATAGTGCATTTGTGCATACAAATGGTATAGAGAGACCTGTAGCACTGGAACAATCTCTTGCAGCTTCTTGGCAACAGAGTAGGAACACCCAGTGACCAGGAAAGTCCTTGGACAATTGCAGCTCAAGAGGTCAAAACAAGTGACACAAAACTTTGTTCCCTTTTCCCCCTCTTTCTGCTGTCTCATTAAGACAGGCAGAACTCAGAGATTTTCAGAGACATATCTCATACACAAATATCCTACAGGCAGCCTTGTAGCTAAAGTAAATAGATACTTAGGGAAACAGATAATTGTAAATAAAACTTGAGGGAAACACCCTCAATAGCTGCTTGACCTTGTAGAGGCCCTGGTCCCTTGTCCAAGATGCCTGCCTCTTCCCCAGAGCATACTGATGATTGCTGTGGGCTTCACTAGGAGATACTGGCATTCTGCTGGTGGGGAAAAGCAAAAGCCTTGGTCTTTTCAAGGTGTAAGACAACAGTCATTCTCCAAAATTTACTTTTGAATAGTGTTTTGAAATTCACTAGTAGGACTGCTCATCTTATCTCTGAGGAAGGCTGTAGGTGATTCAGTTCCTTTCCATCATCCTTTCCAGTTTGTGTACAGGTAGGAGCTGAACAGCAGCATTTCTACCTTACACCTTCTGCAATGGTTCCTCTTCTTTATAATGTACATATTTGTTTTCTAAGAAGTTTCCTCTGAATTCTTTGAAGAGTGCATGATGTTGGACTCCAAGCAGAAGGACCACTGGTCTCCCTTCCTGCTGGTAGTGTGAGAGGGAGGAAATAAGACTAGTCAGACCAGATTTTTAGAGGGAATTGCCACTGCAATTGCAACTGCACCAGTTCTAAGCAGGACATGTCTGTGGACACGCACTGAAGGTTACCTGAAGGTTAATTTTTAGTTCTGACTTGCAGATCACAGCCACCACTTCGGATAGGGATAACAGTCTCTTTCAGGGCCAGTTCCTAAATCCAAGCACTTTGAGATAGGAACACCTATAATCAGAGTATTATATGAGCATTTTGCATACAGAAATCCTATAGAGACATATCTGCTTGGTCATGTTTGAACTCATAGATGTGGAAGGGGAAAGAGCAGAGGACATGAGTTATGATCAGACCATGTTTTTTTTAAAGATGCCAAGTCCTTAATTTTCCTGATCCTTTTTCCTGCATGGTAGTAGTTTTCCATGGATCAAAGGGCATCTGAGAAGCAGCTTACAAATTATAAACAGTCAGTAGAAAGTATAAACTGAGTGCATCATATCAAAACAGGAATATAGGAGAGGTATTTTATTATGATTTTAATTTTGATTGCTGTCTTTCTGTTTTGTACCTCAGCAGAGTAATAACAGCAGCTCAAGTGTGGCCTGTAGGGCTGTGTAGAGGTTCACAAATAGACCCATTTATTGTTACTTCATTACATGATCTTTTGTGAGTACACTTAGTTTGGAATTCATAGTGGCATTTACCTCTGTGTGTGCATCTAGACACAAGAATAGCAAAATACCAAAAGGACTGGAGCTGCTGGCCAGGTTTAATAGAGGGGAGAAGTAGGATGAAGTCTGTGGCTTGATAAAGACCATGATTGTAAAAATTCAGCTTTTTCTAAAACCTCTTTTACAATTCTCAACTTCTGGGCTCAGTAGACTATTAGGATGGCTACCTGACCTAAATCATGTCCACAACTGGTATATTTTGTGTCAGACTGTGGAAAGTAAGGGGCCAATGTTTGGAGCTTCCATAGTAGATGAGACTAAAAAAAGCACAGAGCCACTCCAGAAGGAGGACAGCTGGAAGGGTGCCTGAGAACAGGGATGCAAAGAGAGATAAACACCAGTGATCACTAAGAAAACTAGGAAAGAGAGGATGGGTGGGAGACATCTCAGATGATTGGGTAGAATAGACAAATTGATGGAAAATTATGGTACTGAGGAAAGGACAGGAGAGAGGATGTCAATAGAAGGGGATGAAGATCAGTGAAGATAAGACAGTACGTGTACTCCAGGTAGCTCTACTAAAGGAAGGGGAAAGTGGATTTCCTGTTCAGCAGTGGTGCACATTTTTGTCTGTTCCCTTAAAGCTGAATTTTGAATAGGCCATCAGTAGTTAGACTGTATATTGAACTCACAAAAATAGTAAGTAAATAATTTGGGGGGGCTTTAGGTGCTTCTTATGCACTTATCTGAAACAGCTCAGCTTCTGCAGGGATGCTGGTGGGTTTTGCCTGCAGACACAGGAGAACACATTGTTTCCTATGCCTATATTTACTCTACAGAAACACGTGTTCTTACAAATAGAGATCCTAAACATGCCTTAAGTTACATGTCATGTACCAGTACTGCAGTCAGCATTTATGCAAATTAATCAAACTTTCCAGGAAATATGGCAAAATGCATTATTTAGTTTACAGATACGGAAAGGTTTCTTTGAAATGCAAAAAGGCAGCATGTGTGGTTGATTTATGTCCTTACTCACCAAATGTATAAAAAACAGATCTTCATTCTCAGTAGACTGTAGAGAGTAGGATTTAAGGTCTCAGCGTGGATGTGCCTGAAATCAGGTTCAGCAGGAGTTTGAAACCACAGTATACTACTCTGATTTCAAAATTCTAGGATGCAAAGATGATGTGTTCAGCTTCTTAGCTATCTAATACAAAAATAATACGAAGTAAGAACGTCATTGCAATTTCAAATATCTGTGGATGTTGATACTCTAAAATTTCCAGATGAAAACTGCATACAGCATATTACTTGTAAGGGACTCCGAGAAAACATCAGCGAAGTCTTGCATTAATAAATAGTTCAATTAAGATCAACAATAAAATCAGAGCATTTTTAGAAACAGTATTAGAGTCTGTTGGTTCCGGTCAGAAAACACAGCATTACAGCCATCACATCCCCAAGCTGAATTTCTGGGGCTATGATCAAGGCAAAGAACAGGTGAGAGAATTTGGAACCAAATCTGCTTCTGCTTTTAGCTGAGGCTGGGAGCTGCTAACCAGTTTGTCAGTGGGATCTTGCCATGAAGCAGGAAAGGAAATGTTCTGAACTAATTGTTACAGCCCTGAAGCAGAAATTCAGATTTCCCCCCCGCCACCAGTGTAATATCTTTCACAGGCTGGTGAACTTGGAAAAATAAAATGTGAGTTTATGGGGTATAGGGCCATGATTTTATAAAAGAACTCTTTATTTCCATGTAACTCCAGCTGTGCAGAAAAGTGCTGATTACATGGTGGTATTTAAGTTTAGTAAGAAATTTCTTGCCTGAAATCAATTTTAATACCAAGCAGAGTCCCTAATATACCCCAGTTTAAACCTTTTACTTTTTAAAGCAATTTGTTTTTCAGTTGAACAATGTCTAAAATTAAGAGTACTTTCCTTTAATTGTTAACATTTATAAGTGAATTTGCGCTCCTCTGCTCAAAGGACTTTTTTTACCACAACACCTTCCTTCTGTATGCTTTTAACTGTCTCCTAGTGTTTATTAAAAATAAAATCTGATCACACATAGCTAATGGATTCTTGTGAATATCCTAATTCATCAGCACATTTTTGATGAATTCTTAAGTGTTTTGCTAACTTAAGCCAAGGTTCAAGAGGTTTATAACTGGATCCCAGGTTTAATCCTAATTAAATTTCTTCATGTGCACATATTTCATGACTGATACAACACAAAGCTGTGACTGAGAGTGGAAGCTGTTTTGTTTATATACCCATGAGTCAAGGAATTGTAAACTTTTCCTTCATAGAAATAACTGTGCCATCTCAGAGGTCCTTTCCCCCTTCATGACATGTGAAGAAATATGGTATTTTTGACAGCTACTTTGAAATGATGTGTTTTGTTTGCCTCTCCTATTTTTTTCATATTCACCCACCTTTTCGCGTTTTTTTAAAATATCTTTTGAAATGTATTTTTTGTGTAAATGTAATGTTAAATGAATATATACTTCATTCTTTCCTGCATAAAAAAACTCATTACTTACTTTTGTAATATGTTTCATCTCTTTTAGATATTGTGCAATGGACCAGGAACATGTGTTCCTGTCTGTTTATCTGCTTTTCTTCTTGGCCTTCTACGAATAAAGAGAACAATCATTGTGTATGTAGAGAGCATCTGCCGTGTGGAAACTTTATCCCTGTCTGGAAAGATTCTTTACTACTTTTCAGATTATTTCATTGTTCAGTGGCCTGAACTAAAGAAAAAATATCCCAAGTCAGTGTATCTTGGTCGAATAGTGTAACAACAGAAGGTAAGCTAAGCTGTACCTGAAATAGACTCTGCAAGCTTCTCACTTGCATTCCTGTAGTAATTTATTTCCAAGAATTCCTGTTAAGAAACCAGCTGGTACTTAAAAATGAGACAAAGATTTCTCTACATTTAAATAAAATTTTTGTGTATTTGTATTTATTGCTATCATGTAGATCTGTTCACCAGTAATGGATAGTGGTTCTAAGTCTATGCTGTCTCTGTTTTAATCTAGTTTTCCTGCTTTATGAATGGTAATTTTTGTCTACAAATAAATATGGGAATTTGTATGAATGTAACATTTCCTGCAAGGAAACTTTGTGTCATTTTAAAAATTGTAAGCAACAAAGTATTTTTCTAGAGTTTATTTCCTTTATGCTAACAGTGAAGTCCCTTGTGAATCCTTAGAGTATAAAGGAAACAGTTATATTAAGTTGGCTTCATGACAGTTTGTACTTTACAGTCTTCCAAAACCCCCAGAGCATTAAACCAGTATCATTTTTCCTCTGGTCTTGTCAAAGCTGTCCTTATAATCTGTTGTGCACCTTTTGAAAATTGTTGCTCACTTCTTAAGATAAATAAAAAGGTGACAAGTATGCTACAGGCACAATACTTACCCGTCTAAGAAGACTTTCTTCAAAGCTTATGTGCAAAAAGCCTTATCTAGTCTACATCAAACAGAGCAAAACTGTCAGCTGAGGAAATTGAACTGGTTCAAGCTCAGGGAAAAAAAAATCAGTAATAAGGGAAGGAACAGAGTTACCCTGTTTTCCTGATACAGTGAAATTGACTTCCAGTATATCCTGTTTTCTCATTTTAACACCTTACTTTCAACAGTACAATATACAGTTAAGACTTTGCCATGAAAAAAATGGCATCCCGTATATTGGAACAACTTCTAAAAGGCATTTTGTTGGTGATAAGCGTGTGAAAGCATACTCCAGCATTTCACATTCATCTAGCACAGTGTAATTCTACAACGATCCCACCTATAAAGCAATATAAACACATTTGTACGCACACAAAACTATGTGGCTGGTTGCAGAAACATAAACAGAGGAACGCTCAAAGCAGAGTAGAAACGCCCTCCGGAGCGCACAGCCTGGCTCCGGAGGAGCCGAGAGCAGCTCCTCGCCGCGGCAAGAGGAGACTCCGAAGGCTTCTCCTCAGCATCCAAACATTGCAGCAGCTCTTCTGGGAGGGAATGGGAGGCGGAATTTAGCTCAACAGAAACAATGGTCCCTGCTGTTAGGAAACAAGGGTCCAGAGGAGGCGGCTGCTTCGTGCAGAAAGCCATTAGAAAACATTGTGCAGAAAACTACTGTCACAACACTGCAAGGCTCTGTGGGGAAGCCAGCTGTTATAACCTGTCCAACAGGCTTAATAACCCTCAGCAGAAGCAGAGTCCCTTGATGTGGTCACATGTGAGAACAGGGAGTTTTTGTGGGTTTTAACCAAGATTATGTCTGAAATTAAAGAGCAGTTAATAGGTTAAGGCTATGTGAGAAGGACTTTGTGCAGCACATACTGAGGTCCTTGAAAATTACTTGTTTGAAGAAAATCTGATGTGTCTAAGGGCTTTTTCCCCCTGACCCAGAGTGAGAACTATCTTATCATGACTTTCTGCACAGTTGCAGCTAGTTTGATAAGCTGGAGACACACTGGACTCTATTATGGCTAATAGTACTTTATTTTAGATCAGTGCTTTCTCTCCCAAATCTTGCTTTCTGTTCTGCAAGGGAGAGGGGAGGAGGACAGAAGCAGCCTGTTCCTCTGCTCTGGGTAAGGGGCAGCAGCAGAGGATCAGTGCCCGGGGTTTAGAGAAGCCTGAGAAGGGCAAGGCGGTGAATGCTGCCTTTGGTGCAGCACTCCCCGGCCTCGCAGCGAGGCCGGGGCCTGTCC
>VWYE01021114.1:5101-20514 GCA_013398995.1 Alaudala cheleensis | reverse complement strand
TGAACCCCACTGTCACCTTTTGCCCCCTCCCATTCAAACTGATCATCAGATGGATGATCTTATCCAACCACTTAGCTCCAGAAAGGTACTTTGTTAGTGTTGTAAATGCTGAGGAAAAATTGATTTCCCCCTTGAAATAACTGTATTTCTGTGTCATGGTGATTAAATGTGAATATTCCAATACCTTTCCCAGATAAAGGGAGCCTCCCTGGAGGTGCTTCAAGGGAAATATTGTACTACAATTAATATCAGATGAGTTTCTCCTCCTCAGCATGGAAGTGAGCAGTCTTCAGTGAGGCAGCCTCTTTACTAAAGGGTTACTTCAAAATAAAATAAAATTACTTCTAAAATAACTTGGGTGCTTCCTCCATGGAAGAAACTTGAGGACTGGATAAGAAATTGAGAGGTGAGAAGCTAATTTACCAACAGAAAGCATCACATAGGTTTTCCCCAAAACTACTCAGGATTTTAGACAACTCCCTAAGTAGCTGCAGCATAAATAGAAAACAAAGGGGAGAGGAGCATAAGAATTACAAAATAGTCATGGTAGCCAATTGCCCAGGGTTTGTGGTGCCAGCCCATGGGTATAAAGCCAAATCCAATTCCATCTTCTGCTTGAGGAGATTTCAGCCCCTGCGTTCCTGGAGGAGCACCTGGTGTGGCTGCAGTGTGGCATATTCCAAGGGAGAGGGAGCATTCCATGCCTCCTGTTGATGCACTTCCATCTGGCATTGCTAATTACACTTTCACCTGACATGAGGCTTGATTATTAATTGTCCTGGTTGCTAAAACTCGTTCTTCTTCTCTGCCTTATTTAAATGAGGCAGAGATTCAGTGGGCCCAGCTCAGACTTGTCTCTGCCTCCATGCCAGTATTCCCTGGAGCCTGGAGTCTTTGCTTTACATGGATGAGCTGCTTGTTTCAGAGGCTGCAGCCTCAGGTGAGGTCTGTTAGTGATATTTTGTCCCTCAAATCCTCTTGGCAGAGGGGTCACATTCAGTGTTTAACATTCCCTGAACCCCAGCACACGGTGGGGCACCCACACAGGAGGTGGGACTCCTGTCTCCAAATAGCCACACCCAGAATGGACAAGCCAACTGGAAAAGCAACAGCAGAAATTATTATGCCCCTTATAGCCAACAACAAAAGGATTAAAGGATGTGGAGATGTGGGGTTTTTACACACCAAAGCAAAATCAGGGGTGAAATCTGTGCCTTCTCTACCCTGGGTCAGTGTTTTGGCTTCTGGGGCAACAAATAAGGAGTATGGTTCTTTATTTCTTATTTATTTTTCTTCCTGGTGCTCTGAATTATAAATATTTAAAATTTTTTATTCATCAAGAAGGTTTTTTTTTTTTTCACTTGGCATGAAGTGAACAGCTTCCTGTGGTCTCATTTATTTCGGTTTTCACCAAATTGATTCTTTTCTCCCCCACATCACTGCCATTCCTCTCTCCACTCTGGTAGCTGAATCTCAGGCCCCTTTGCACTCATTCCAATGTGCTCAGAAGCAATTCAGCCTCAAACTAGAAAGTGTGAAAGTTCAGCCACAATTTACAGAAAACCAGCAATCCTTGCCTTGGATGGAGTATCAGGGCAGCATGGAACCCTCACCTGGGATACTGCACATCCAAAGGAGGGCAAGGATCAGCCTCCACAGGACATCCAGGCTGGGATTTCACCTGGCTCCTGTCTGGCAAGGTAAGGGATGCATCAGATCCTCCAGGAGAGGAAAGGCTTGGTTTGGGTTTGTCCCACAGTTATTTCTGACTTGCCCACCGAGTGAACAGGATGGCACTGAACAGCTGATGTCCCACAAATCCATCCCAGAGGGGATGTGGCTGCCAGGGCCTGTCACACAAACAGACAGACACAGTCTCACACAGTTTGTGAACGTACAAAGAGCGCAAACTTCAGCTGACTGAAGCACTACAAATCACCACGTAATGGAGCCCAGCCCCTCATTAAATATGCTGCTTTAGAAGCCACACAATGCAGAGGAATTTGTGCAGAACGTGGATTGTCAGTGTTTCCTGTTCCATGGGGCTTCCTCCCTTGCTTAGTGACAGCGGTGTCACCTGCTCATGGCCAGTCTGGAGGCACAGGCCAGGCTGAGCTGAACCCTTTTAGGAAGCTTCCAAAGCTTTGTTCTTGGCAGTGGTGTCACTGCTCTTTGAGGTCCCATGGTGGTGGCAGAGGACAACCATGATGATGGGAGCTGTGTGCACGTTGTGCCCCTGAAGTCAAGGCACGGCCAAGTCCTGTCCCTGCAGGCTCCAGATGTCCTGCCTTTGTGTCCCTGAAGACTTCACCCTTCTGTGCAGCCTCAGGGAGTTTGGTCAGAATCCCTCTCACCAGCTTGGGGATGTCTTTTCCTATTTACCAAGACAAGTGTGAACTCTCGACTGGGAAAAATTCAACTCAGGCGTAGAAATTTTCCTTCTGTTGGAAGCAGGAGGAATTTTGCCCTTCATTTAAATGCAACTTCAACTAAAGTCCAGCTCTAATTTAGAGGGGAATGAAGACGTGGATGTCCTTGGTTCAAGGACACTGCATTGAAGTGCAGATTAATTTTTAACTGTGGGGAAAGGAGAATTTTGATGGCCAGGGTAACTTCCTTCTGCCCTCTTGCATCAACAGGATGGAGCCTTTTCAGCTGATAATTGTGGCAAAGGATATCTGGGCTTTTTAAAGATGTATCATATGCCACATGCCTTTGGAAAGTGACTGGGACAGATGGAAATCTGCTGAGGGACAGGGAGTTGTTCCTTTGGGACCAAAAATCATAAAAACATAGGAATATTTTGAGTTGGAAAGGGCCCATCAGGATCATCAAGTCCCAAGAATCCCCCCCTGTGCCAAACACTTCCTTTNCTCCTGGCCCTGCACAGGACGCCCAAGAATCCCACCCTGTGCCAGAAAGCATTGTCCAAACACTTATTGAACTGTGACTGGCTTGAGGCTGCAACCATTGCCCTGGGAAACCTGTTCCAGGCTTAATTGGTCTCCTCAAGGAGGCTTCAAGACTGGAGGGTAGGGCAGGCACAGGAGGACACAGGCAGAGAGCTTAGCAAGGACCTGGAATACCACAGGTCAGGACTGGGATTCTGCTGGAGAGAGCAAAGCAGCTGTTTGGAATTGTTTTGCAACCCAGAAAACCACTGAGCTGATTGAATTCAGACGGAGAAGCAAGGACACAGTGTCTTCTCTTTCTTCCTCTGCTTTACCAAATTGCTTTGACTCGTCCTAATTAAAAATGTAATTGTTCTAGTCTGTGTAAAACGCAGATTTTTGAATTTAAAGGGCACTGTGGTCTTCAAGGGGATATTACTGAATTATCCAGGCACATCCTTGGGAAAGTGGTGCTTGATTTGTGGTCCCATCACAGCCATGAACAAAACCCCACAGCAGCGCTTCCCAAACTGAATCAGATCTGTGGCCACCAGCAGGATTCAACCTCATTAATCCTGGCTCCAGGCAAGACATCTTTTCCCTAAGCCTCACCCCAAAAGATTTCAAAGCTGGGTTTTGAAGAGCACCAGATGCACAGTGACAGGTGAGTCACCATGTCACCCCTTCCAGGAAGGACTGGATGGTTGTTCCTGTCAGCTGCAGTCTGGGACACAAAAATATTCCCCCAAAAATTCACCTTTCTCTGGGAACACAAGGAATCACCATATCCATGGTCAAAATACCACACTGGGTCACAGTAATATTGTCTCAGGGGCCTTAAAGGTGAATAAGGATTGGAGTTATCTCTCAGTGAAGAAAGGTTGAGAGAGTTGAGACTGATTTGATCTGATTTATCTTTGTGAGTGATCTTTTCAAGGTGTGTAAATACCTGATGGCTGAGTAAAGGAGATGGAGCAGGTGGTGTCCAACAGGACAAAAGACAATGGTCACAAATGGAAATAAAAGAAACAATTTAAATAGAAGGTAAAAAAACCATTTTTTTCCTGTCAGGGTGATTGAACTATGGAGTTTTCATCCTTGGAGATTTCCAAACCCAACTTTCCTGGACACTTGCCTGGAGACCTTGCTGTAGCTGGTGCTCGTGGATTTTGGAGCAGACAATCTCCAGAGGTCCCTTCTGATCTCAGCCATTCTGTGCCTCTGTGACACTGTGCTCAGCCCCTCCATGTACCATCCCCAAAGAAATCAGCTGCAATGAATGCATTTTGCTAATTACTCTAAATCCCACCTTCCCCTTCCCCTCCCCAAAAAAAAACCCTCAAAACAAAGACAAGGCTGTGACCTTCTATGTAATTAAAATTATTTCCTTAATGGAAGCACTTATGATACTAAACCAGGAAGCCTTGACCTCTCTTTCCACTGATAAGGATGTTATGGATCTGAAGACCCAATCTCTTTTCTGCCTGACGTTCCACCCTCCCCCATCCCTTCTGCTCATGGAAGGAGATGAATCTTTCCATCTGTGAATTACCCAACATGAATTATTCATGAGGCCCTTTTATCAGCCCTATTAGCTGCACATGAATCCAGGTAAATGTCAAGTCATCTTTGTTAATCCTTCATTCAGGCTCTTGGAAGTGATACTGCCCTGAGTGGAAATGCATCTGACCTCCCAGGGTTACTCACTTTGCCACAGTCACATTTTGATGAGAAAGTCTAAGTGGTTCTCTGTGGCACAGTCTGGACTTTTACCTTTCTGAATAATTGGTAGCAGGAGGTGGCCTTGCTGTTTGCATGTTTCCTTCTGGATCCACGTTTAAAATGGAAGGGGGAAATGACCTTTCAGCTCATCTCCTGTCCATTTGTGCAATGCCTTGCCTGGTGCAGGTGCCCTGCTCTCTATGAGCTTTAAGAGCTGCTTTGTGTTTCTCCTCTGCTCTAGGAGATGACTCACTGTCTTACATCCTGAGGACTTTTCCCAGGAAGCACATACCCGGGGAAACTACCTTTTCACTCTAACCCTCAGACAAATTCCATGGCTTCAGCACGTTCAGTGTAGTGGGTTTAAAATATGCCACTGGCTTTAACCTGACACTACAGCTTTACCTCCTGATTTCTTTGGAAAGGGACTCCAGCAAAACAAAGTGACACTGGTGGGAATTCTCTCACATCTGTGCTAACCTTCAAGCCTATAACCTCACAACTCCCATGATTTTATATTTTGCAGCATGTTTAGTCACAAATGCTTTCCCTCCATCCCTGTGGATATTGAATTTCTGCCTGGATGCTGACACAGTTCCCAGAGGTGGGCTGGAACATCCAAGTGGTGAGGACACTGGCTGCATATGTGGGACACTGGAGACTGGGTGCCATCAGGTGTGGGATGGGGAATGTGTGAGTGCTCCATTCAGCACATGGCTGGGCAGCAGAACTAATTTTCATGATCACAACTTATGATCTAGGAACCTGTTTTCCATCCTCTGGTCTGTCAGGTGCCTTGCACTGGAGTCTGATGTGGAAATATCCATATTTATGCCATGTTAGCTGACAGTGGCCAACTCTGAGAAGTCCACAGCAGCTTCCACCCTGCCCAGTCATAACTTGTGTTGTCTGTATTGGTTTGTAGTGTCTGTGGAGACACCAAAACTCACCTGATGGTCCCTCTCACAGAGTTTATGTGCTTGGTGTGTTCACACCTTACTGCTGCAGACCTTGCCATTAATACCTGAATATATGATGAGTCTGTGGTGGAGCAGAAACACAAATGCTGGGCAGTGCCCAAATCCTTAATCCAGTGCCCAAATCCTTAATCCAGCATTCATATGGGTACTGCAGTTGTCTTGCAAACTCACACTACACTGAATATAGAAGAATCAAAAGTGCCAGGAAATTTGCCTTCTACTTCCAGGCTTTCCTGGTTTCTCTCAGTGCATGTCCCTTGTTGATCTCATGTAAAGCACAGAGCAAATGGAGGGTGATGCCAGCTGGAGGGTTGCTGCAGTACAGACATGAAATGATGCTTCCCCTTGGTATCTTTGTCTTTCCTAATCCTTTTCCAACCTGACACAGCACAGTCACTCTCACAGCCTCCAGTTACTGGCAAACTGTGCAGAAACAGCCGAAGAGCTGGGAAACCTCAGTGGTGAGTTTGAGCTTGAGCAGTTGTAGGAAAAAGCACCAAGCCCTTGTGACTCTGCTGCTTTGCCAAACACTTCACAGACATGGCACAGCCCTGAGATGGGGCACTGGTGAGAAGAGAGCTCTCACCTGGTGTTGTGCTGGAAGGTGTCCCTGCCCACAGCTGGGGGTTGGAATTTAGTGATGTGTAAGGTCCCTTCCAACCCAAAGCATTCTGTGACTGTGTGCTACATGCGTGGTGGGAACAGAAAACATTATTAAACCTCTCTCTTGGAGAGCCTGGAAATTCTCTAGTGAGAGCTAAAACTACCTTCTCTCAGGAAAGAGGATTTGAGGTAGATTTTTTTTACAAGCTTTGTCAAGTCTGGGAACCCCCAGATTAAAAAAAACCCCATAAACAAATCCAGCACTGGAGTCTCTGTGCTTTTCCCACTTGGAAGGGACATGAACACTTCTCCTGGCTTTCCACTCCTCTCCTGGTCTTGCCTTCCTTTTGCTAGTTAAAAAAAAATTACATTAAACAATTTCTGACTGAAGATTGTCTGTTCCTTAAAACATATGGAGCAATAAGAAGGTGTTGTAAACCCCCTCCTGCCTTCAGTGGCCCACCAGGAATGTCAGTGCGACCCTGGCTTGTGTTTTGGTGCCAGGAGTTTCAATTTCACACTGCAGACACCCTTATTTTATTATCTATGCTTTATGGATGGGGAAATGAGAATTCTGATAACCAAAAACCTTCTGCAGGGAGGGGAAAAGGCAAGAAACCGAGTCTCCTTTGCAAGAAAAATGAAAAAACCCCCAGAATGAAGCAACTGGATGTGGCTGGCAGGATACACAGACCAGAACCCAAAAGATACACACATGCAATTTTTCAGCTCTGTCAGGATCTAGATAAGCCTATCTGGTAACAGCAGCAGCTGATCCAATGACATGTGCAAAACTCAAATCCACCAAGTATGAGATTACATTTTACAATCAGGAAGCATCTTTCCCTGAGGATAACATAACAGAAAAATGACCATTAAATATTAACTTGATATTAAACTAGCCCACTGCACGTGTGATGGGTAAGGGGGAAGGAACTCTATTTTTCATGAGACACCTAAAAGCAAGGACAGAGTGATCCAGGACAGGATGATGCTTCCTGTACCCATCTACTGTAAATGCTAAAAACTGTCAAATGTGGCTGCACTCTGTGTGCCAGCACATACCTGGGGTGACAGAATGTGAACAAACCCAAGTGGAAAGTTGCAGAGAAACCGTGAAGAAATTGGGAAAAGACTTGAATATTTCCACCTCTGGCCTTACATCCTACCTTATTCTGGGCAGATTGCTCTCCATGCCTGTTTGCCATCCCTGAAACAGGAATAGAAGTCTTTATTTTCTTTGCCTGTCTTACCTATTCATGCTGCAATCCCCCAGGAAGGGAAGTGGTTATTATTTTGAGTTTGCAAAGCACACAATATGGAAAAGCCCCAGGCCCCAAATGCTGCACTGGTGTGAGCAATAATGAGACTCAGTTCTTTGCTTCTCACTGCACAGCACTGGCCACAACACAGGAAATAAAGTCTGTTTGCCACCTCTGACAGGTGGAAAACTCTCCCTTCCTTCCCAAAAGATTTTTTTCAGTAATCAGGATGGAAAGCTTTCCTGATGGAAGGCTGGTCTGCCTGGCAGGAAGACACGATTACATCCAATCCTGGAGCCAAACCATCAATACCTGATGGATGAGCCCGTGTCCCCGGGGTGTGGGGAGCTCCAGGAGCTCACACACAGGTCAGCCCATGGAGCAGCCAGGGGATTATCCCAGGACAGCAAATCGAGGGAAATGCTTGTTGCAGGCTGGTGTTTCGCAGAGATAACGAACGCTCGCTGCCTCCAGATTGGGAGGGCTGCAACCTGCTCCTCAGAGAGGAAAAAAGACCATCTTTCAGCCTGTCAGCAGCACGGAGACAGATGGTCTTTTATGCACTAATCTTTTTCCACACCCCTAGAAAATCAAGGGATTTTGTCAGTGAGAAACTCCGTGGCCAAACTCGCTTAGGAGGACGTGTTTCAAAACGATTTGGGTCACTGTGGATTAGGCAAGATTCCCACTTCTCTGGGAAACTAAACATGCCTTTGAAAAAGAGCTGTGTCAGACACAATCCTCTTTGATGCTCTCTGTCCTGCCTTGGCACCTCACAAGGGACTGTGTGCAGGGAGCCTGAGCCTCCTCTCTCCCCCATGGTGACCCTCAGGGTAACGTTGCAGTTGGGAATGCACACTGGAATCAGGCTCAGAGGTCCCTGATGGGATTGTTCTTTAGGAGCAAATACTACTCAAGGGATGTACATTATACAGAAACTTGACCAGCAGCCTCTAGTTTTCCCTTTTTTCTTTGTCTCCTCTTCCCTGCTGGGCTCTAAAAGACATTGGAAGTCAAGTCTCCAGAGATGAAAAGCTAAAGCACAAGAATGTGTTTGGCCAACTTGTCTTATTTTCTTCTCCCAGGTGCTCCATCTTGTAACAGTTTCATGTATTCCAATTTAAATCCCATTGTTGTTAATCCCGCTCATAAAGGGAAAGGAAATATTAGAGCTGAGCAAACAATTTCATGGTGACTGACATTATCCAGTGAACTCACTGTACTTCACAGCCACCTTTTCTGAAATTTTATGACAGAATCATAGAAATTTTAGTGTTGGGAGAGACCTTAAACCTGATTCAGGGACACTTTCCACTAAACCCAGTTGCTCTCAGCCCCATCCAATCCAACTTTGCCTGGACAGTGTCAGGTGTCCTACACTGATCAGGAATATTAAAATGTAAACTCAGGTGTGTATTTCTCACTGGCTCTAAAAGTTGCATGGCCNTTTTATGAGAGAATCATAGAAATTTAAGTGTTGGGAGAGACCTTAAATCTGATTCAGGGACACTTTCCACTAAACCCGGTTGCTCTCAGCCCCATCCAATCCAACTTCTCTGGACAGTGTTGGGTGTCCTACACTGATCAGGAATATTAAAATGTAAACTCAGGTGTGTATTTCTCACTGGCTCTAAAAGTTGCACGATGTTGATTCACATCTGGATGACCATGGCCAACCAAACAATTCATTTCTGCCATCCTCTGCCATGGGTCACTTAGGAGTTCACTTCATTCATCCTTTTTGGTCTATTTTTTCACACCTTCACAGAATTTAAAGCCAGAGGGTTTTCTGGAGTCATCTAATTTAAGTTTTCCAAATTCCACCTGGTTTCTCCTGAGTAAATTCAGTAACTTCTGCTGAATGAAATGGATGTGGTTCCTGGGAGTGTAATGAAGCGAGGGTGAAGGAAGCCATTCTGTGAGCAGAGAGGGTAAAAACCCAGCTTTGTAACAGGTTTGTGCCTTCACAGCCATTCCAGCTCTCCCTCTGAGACTCTCAGTGTCTTGCTGGGTGAGAAACAAGGTGTGTTATCCCTGTTTTAGAGAGATGCCTGCTAGCCACTGGGCCAGTGCCTGTGAGGCTGCTGACAGATAAATTGTCTAATGCCAGTTCTTCCTTTTCGATTCAGAGAGTGCCAATTCCCTTCACCACCCCGTGGATATTGAATTCTCTCTGAGTCTCCTACCTCCTCACCTTCAAACCTCTTCTGGGGCTGGCTGAGTTGCAAAAGCCAGGAGAGGATGGAGGAAGGAGCAGGGGCAGAGTTGGGTTTGTAGACATAAGATCACGTAGCTGTGTCTTCTCAGGAAGCTAATAATGAATGCAAACATGACAGAAGAAGGAGTCCAGTTAATGGGAGAATGTTTCTCTTTAGTCATTAAGCTCTAGGGGGAAAAAATCACACAGACAAATGAAGCCCATCTCCATTATATTCATTTGTAATATCAAGCAACAGAGTTTTGGGACTGATCCTCAGCCAGGGTCAGTACCTGGCACCACCTGTATTAGATTTATATTTATGTCTCAATACGATAAATGAAGAGGGAATCCTTGCTGAACTACAGATCAAAAAGCCCACAGGTAGATATTTAAAATCTTTTTTTTTTTTCATTTCTTTCTAGGTAACTCTTTGGGAATTCTGATTGTCCTAGTTTTAAGCCTTATGTATTTTATATATTTTTGAGAGTTCTATGCTGGCACCAGCCATCCCACAGTTCCAGTGCTTCTTACAAGNTGATGGATGAGCCCGTGTCCCCGGGGTGTGGGGAGCTCCAGGAGCTCACACACAGGTCAGCCCATGGAGCAGCCAGGGGATTATCCCAGGACAGCAAATTGAGGGAAGGGAAAGGCTGGTGTTTCGCAGAGATAACGAACGCTCGCTGCCTCCAGATTGGGAGGGCTGCAACCTGCTCCTCAGAGAGGAAAAAAGACCATCTTTCAGCCTGTCAGCAGCATGGAGACAGATGGTCTTTTATGCACTAATCTTTTTCCACACCCCTAGAAAATCAAGGGATTTTGTCGGTGAGAAACTCCGTGGCCAAACTCGCTTAGGAGGACGTGTTTCGAAACGATTTGGGTCACTGTGGATTAGGCAAGATTCCCACTTCTCTGGGAAACTAAATATCCCTTTGAAAAAGAGCTGTGTCAGACACAATCCTCTTTGATGCTCTCTGTCCTGCCTTGGCACCTCACAAGGGACTGTGTGCAGAGAGCCTGAGCCTCCTCTCTCCCCCATGGTGACCAGCAGGGAAATATTGCAATTGGGAATGCGCACTGGAATCAGGCTCAGAGGTCCCTGATGGGATTGTTCTTTAGGAGCAAATACTACTCAAGGGATACATATTATACAGAAACTTGACCAGCAGCCTCTAATTTTCCCTTTTTTCTTTGTCTCCTCTTCCCTGCTGGGCTCTAAAAGACATTGGAAGTCAAGTCTCCAGAGGTGAAAAGCTAAAGCACAAGAGTGTGTTGGCCAACGTGTCTTATTTTCTTCTCCCAGGTGCTCCATCTTGTAACAGTTTCATGTATTCCAATTTAAATCCCATTGTTGTTAATCCCACTCATAAAGGGAAAGGAAATATTAGAGCTGAGCAAACAATTTCATGGTGACTGACATTATCCAGTGAACTCACTGTACTTCACAGCCACCTTTTCTGAAATTTTATGAGAGAATCATAGAAATTTAAGTGTTGGGAGAGACCTTAAATCTGATTCAGGGACACTTTCCACTAAACCCGGTTGCTCTCAGCCCCATCCAATCCAACTTCTCTGGACAGTGTTGGGTGTCCTACACTGATCAGGAATATTAAAATGTAAACTCAGTTGTGTATTTCTCACTGGCTCTAAAAGTTGCACGATGTTGATTCACATCTGGATGACCATGGCCAACCAAACAATTCATTTCTGCCATCCTCTGCCATGGGTCACTTAGGAGTTCACTTCATTCATCCTTTTTGGTCTATTTTTTCACACCTTCACAGAATTTAAAGCCAGAGGGCTTTC
This sequence comes from Alaudala cheleensis, assembly GCA_013398995.1. Taxonomy (NCBI): domain Eukaryota; kingdom Metazoa; phylum Chordata; class Aves; order Passeriformes; family Alaudidae; genus Alaudala; species Alaudala cheleensis. The sequence goes on along the minus strand of VWYE01021114.1, from coordinate 9,053 downwards.
TGGAGTCATCTAATTTAAGTTTTCCAAATTCCACCTGGTTTCTCCTGAGTAAATTCAGTAACTTCTGCTGAATGAAACTGATGTGGTTCCTGGGAGTGTAATGAAGTGAGGATGAAGGAAGCCATTCTGTGAGCAGAGAGGGTAAAAACCCAGCTTTGTTACAGGTTTGTGCCTTCACAGCCATTCCAGCTCTCCCTCTGAGACTCTCAGTGTCTTGCTGGGTGAGAAACAAGGTGTGTTATCCCTGTTTTAGAGAGATGCCTGCTAGCCACTGGGCCAGTGCCTGTGAGGCTGCTGACAGATAAATTGTCTAATGCCAGTTCTTCCTTTTCGATTCAGAGAGTGCCAACTCCCTTCACCACCCCGTGGATATTGAATTCTCTCTGATTCTCCTACCTCCTCACCTTCAAACCTCTTCTGGGGCTGGCTGAGTTGCAAAAGCCAGGAGAGGATGGAGGAAGGAGCAGGGGCAGAGTTGGGTTTGTAGACATAAGATCACGTAGCTGTGTCTTCTCAGGAAGCTAATAATGAATGCAAACATGACAGAAGAAGGAGTCCAGTTAATGGGAGAATGTTTCTCTTTAGTCATTAAGCTCTAGGGGGAAAAAATCACACAGACAAATGAAGCCCATCTCCATTATATTCATTTGTAATATCAAGCAACAGAGCTTTTGGACTGATCCTCAGCCAGGGTCAGTACCTGGCACCACCTGTATTAGATTTATATTTATGTCTCAATACGATAAATGAAGAGGGAATCCTTGCTGAACTACAGATCAAAAAGCCCACAGGTAGATATTTAAAATCTTTTTTTTTTTTCATTTCTTTCTAGGTAACTCTTTGGGAATTCTGATTGTCCTAGTTTTAAGCCTTATGTATTTTATGTATTTTTGAGAGTTCTATGCTGGCACCAGCCACCCCACAGTTCCAGTGCTTCTTACAAGCCCTCCTTTAAGAGTTCAATATTTGCTGTGAAGTCATTCCTGTTTTGCCTTTCCCTGTGAAACTCCAGCTTTTCTCCCCACATTCTGTTTTCACAAGCCCTGCAGTAGCATTGTCTTTACTGAGATGGAGGAAAGAACTGTCATTATCAAATAATTTACAGAAAGTAATCAGATAGAGACAAAGATATTTTACTGGCAGATCAAAGTCGAAATCATGACAAGCCTTGCACAACAGGCAGGGAGGAAGTTGGAAGGAGACACAAAAGTGAGCTCCAACATCCCTACAAAGTGATCTTTCTAGAAATTGGCTTTTTGGTGTTGTCTGACAATATTGCCCAATGCCTACATGGGAAATGGGGCATGAATTGGAGGCAGTCTCTCATCTGAAATAGAGGCACTGAGTTTGGCATTGTCAGGAGCTGCTCTGTGACCCAATGCACTCAACAGGGCAGCACCATTAAGGTCACAGAAAACAAGAAACTCCAGAATCGGAAGGGAACCACAAGGATCATTGATCCAGCTCCTGGCCTTACACAGGAGATAGCCCCAAAATTCCCACCCTGTGCATCCCTGGGAGCATTGTCCAAACTCTCCTGGAGCTCTGGCAGCCTCAGGACCGTGCCCATTCCCTGGGGAGCCTGGGCAGTGCCCAGCACCTTCTGGGGNGGGAGGAAGTTGGAAGGAGACACAAAAGTGAGCTCCAACATCCCTACAAAGTGATCTTTCTAGAAATTGGCTTTTTGGTGTTGTCTGACAATATTGCCCAATGCCTACATGGGAAATGGGGCATGAATTGGAGGCAGTCTCTCATCTGAAATAGAGGCACTGAATTTGGGATTGTCAGGAGCTGCTCTGTGACCCAATACACTCAACAGGGCAGCACCATTAAGGTCACAGAAAACAAGAAACTCCAGAATCGGAAGGGAACCACAAGGATCATTGATCCAGCTCCTGCCCTTACACAGGACAAACCAAACAATCCCACCCTGTGCAACCCTGGGAGCAGTGTCCAAACCTTCCTGGAGCTCTGGCAGCCTCAGGGCCCTGCCCATTCCCTGGGGAGCCTGGACAGTGCCCAGCACCCTCTGGGGGAAGAAACTTTCCCTGATATCCAACCTAAACCTTCCCTGGGACAGCTCCAGCCATTCCTTGGGCTCCTCTCACTGGCCACCAGAGTGGTGTGAGAGAAAGAAAACAGACATTTTACCAGCTCTGTTTGTGGTAGCCTTTTTTCAGAAAGCTTCAAGAGGAGTTAAACTCTAACCAGCACTGACTCAAACAGAGGACATGTTTTACAACATCCCTTTCTCTGAGGAACAATGATTGCAGAGGTGAAGAGCTTTTCCTCTACATTAGGTTACTGCTCCCTGCTCCCTGCATCTGTGCTGCACAAAGCATAAACCCACATTGCAGAGTTGTGCTGCAGCAGTGAGAAAGTGCTTCCATCCTGCCGTGGGATCTCTTCTGAGATAACCCCGCATGGTGGTGAGCGGCTGTTTTCTCACTGCCCGTGCATGGAAGAAGGAATCAGAGAGCCTTCAGGTTGTGGTTTGAAGATGTTTATTTTAGAAGTCTTATCTCTAAGTTCAGTCACACCAGCGTGGTGTTCACAAGCAGCTGGAAAAGTGAATTCTCCCTGCCCATGAACAGCACCTGGGTTTTTATACTCTAAACTACGTTAACATTGTTTTCCTCTAAAACCCAATAACTAAAATCCAAGTCACACAGTGAAATCACACCTTCACCCAATCCTAAAAACCCAATACCCTTTGCAAAAAGGAAAAGGAAGAGAAGGACAGGAAAATGTGACTTTATCACATTGATCTGCCTCCATATTTGCCTAATAATAAGTATACAGAAAAATCTAAAATTAATATCTCCACATCCAGTGATATAATAAAAAACACACCAATCAAACCCTCGTGTCATCCAAATCCTCAGACAGCTTTGGAAGCTTTCTCCAAGGTGTCAGATCAAAGCCAGTGCTATCTTTCAAGCAGGCCATGGGAGCCCAACTCCCCTGTCCTGGCTGCTGCCCATCCAGGAGACCCAGAGGAATACTCTGGTCTCCCACACCATCCCAGTGCCTTGATACCCCCCAAGAAATGAGGCTTCTGCTGCAACAGCCACACAGGAGTAGCTGCATTTTTCTTGAAAAGCCAAATTGTTGGTGACCAGCAATTTTGATCCTTGAAGGACCAAAAACCACTCAAACTCAAACATGAAAAGATGAACTACAGCCGTAGCAGTCCAAGCAGTGACAACCCCAAGATTATTTCAATAAAAAGGCACGAAATTCTTTCAGGATATGATGGTCTGTAAGCACAGCAGCACATCACTGCATAGATCAATTCACAGGCACTTAACAAGAAGAAATTTTTTTTGTTGTTAATATTTATTTAAAGCAAGCCAACTATGCAATATGTGATTTATATAAAATGCCACCTGTCTGAATCATTGGTTTCATTTTTAAAGGAGTGAGAAGAAATACCTGAGTTCTCAGCTGAGAGCTGGTTTAAAGGAAAAAAAAATAGGTACAACCTTAATTCCTTCTTTCAGCTCAGAAATGAAGCAGGATTTTTCAATCAGACTTGCTGCAAAATCAGAATGGCAGCAAATGCCCCTTTGTGTNCTCCTTTGTGTGTTTTGCATGGACAGGAAAATCCCAGATATAAAATCCTGCTTTGTGACTTATTCACAAAAGGGAGAAACTGTGCAATCACATGATTTTTAATTTTAAAGTGCTGGAGAATTTGAACAATAAGTGTTGGATTATAATGCATCTGAAAAGGTGTTGTTATAAATGAAGACACTGCAGGAAAATTTGCCCTGACTGCTGGGGAAGGGAACCAGCACAGAATAAGGTCCACAATCTGTCTGCCCTAACCCTCTGACTGTCACCTCAACTATTAATTTAATAATTTTTTTTTTATGCCTTAACAGTGCTGAGGTTTCTCTTTTACCTCCCAATTGCCCCAGAAACTTTAATCATTGCAGGGATTACAAGA